>WNGS01165339.1:1702290-1712309 GCA_020271785.1 Procambarus virginalis
ACTAATAGTAGTACATTTAAAGTATACCCCTCCACCAAATGACAGAGACCCAGTCAAAAGAGTATGAAAACAACAACATGGCTTAACACTATTATGTTAGAGTGGCAGCCTCTGCTGGCCTGTAGAAAATAGATCCCCCCTTCTCAGCATGGACGACTTTCATCACAAAAGTAGTTACTGGAGACAAGGAAACGGCATGGAGGAGAGGATACTTGGAAAGCCAAACTAATGGGCTGTTTGTGACTAGAAACTTTTAACCCAGCACGTCAGAAAACCCACAAGGATGTGAGGCAATGACGAACCTCGAGTACTCGACACTAGTCTATCACTCTGAACCAATTCCGTACAAGAGAAAGCGGTAGCTGATTTCTCTTATGTCGGACCCATCTCCACCTCATCTCCCACCACGATGCTCACCCATGCCGCCCACCAGCAGGTCCCACCCAGCCGACACACCCCATGTCTCCACGCCAAGCCGTCACCACACCATCGCCCACAACGCACCGCCGCCCCTCCCCACCTCCACAGCCATCTCACCCAGCCGCGCCACCCATCTCCACCCAGCCTCGCCACCCATCTCCACCCAGCGCTCCCACAGCTCTCCACCCAGCCTCGCCACCCATCTCACACGCCAGCCGTCGGGCCACACCAACGCTTCCACGACACAGTCGCGCGCCAACGCCATCTCCATTCACAAGCCCGCTCACACCTCATCGCCACCCAGCCGCACCAAGCCATCGGGTCCATGATACTAGTCCCAGACGATTCCCGAACAGGGTCATCCGATACTCTAATCCTCCCTTCTCATCTCTCGATCGGCCCACATTCCTCGAAGCCCTGGCACTTCCAGCTCGGATCATAGCTGCTTCGATCTCGCTTTCCCACAAGAAGCTACTAGCTCCGCCGGGCCCGCAAATACCTATCATCCTCGACCGCATTTCTTCGGCCTCCCCCCCCTATTGGCTAGCACCCAAACTGTCCCACGACCCGCCCTCTCCCCGACCATCGACTACCTCTCTCTGCTCCACGGGGTAAATAATTTCGTTACGCTTGACTATGCTGTCAGTGTTCCTTTATGTCTCAGTAATTGAGTTTTTACCTGTCACAGTCCAGGTGAGGCAGGACTAGGGCGCCATCGATAGGAGAAAGAGTCGCCTGAGATGGCACGTTCATTGTATTTGATCAAGATCTTCAAAAGGAGAAAGTTATGGATGAATGACGTTCATTGTTTTGATCCAAGATCTTCAAGGGAGAAAGTTATGGAGAATGACGTCATTGTTTTTGGATCCAAGACACTTAAGAGACATGTTAAGGAATATTAAGAACCCGATACGAAGACATGGTAAAACATACAATGTCAAGGTAAGGTAATTATCAAGGATTGCACTCTGTGCCAGTATGAGTTGCTGAGTGCATAGCACTTGGAAAGGATTTGAGGATAAGAAACTGGGACATAACGACGGAGGGAATAATGTCCATTTACTTGAACTATCGGGGATCGAACCCGGTAAAAATTAACAAAATGGAAAGATTGAAACAAATAGGGAGATTTTTTGAGAATTCATATTTTCAAGAAAAGTTTTAAAATTTCCACTCATAAAGCATTTTTTAAGTTCTAATTAATATAAAACATTAATTACCTGACGTAATTGCCGTATTGTGAAAGCGATGTCTAAAGATCAACTGATGCTGAAGCATATGGGGGATGAATTAGGATAATTACATAACTATTCATAAATTTCCTGTTCGGTAAAGTACTTCAAGAGGACATTACCCAGCCTAATTACGCAGACTGAAACTCGCCAACCACAGGTCTTCAACCAACATTTTAATGAGAAACTCATGCAAGAACGTGATGAAAATTTAATTGATTTTTTTTAATATGCCCGGTCAAGTGCTGATATATGACAAAAAGTGCAGAGGTAGTTTGTGGCCATAATTTACACTAATTACAGAACCTTAATTGTCGGTTTAAGTAATCACTTCAATGGTTTATTAGGAAAATTAATTACGTTGTGCATTTACCTCGCCTACATCAATCTTCCAGAGTCTGAGTAGTTACCAGACGAGTTTAGTTGATATGAACTAATTTTACCTGCGTTAATAAATACTGAGATACGAAGGTTCAACACTCACCCAGAACTTGCTGTAATGACAGCCATTCTAATGAATTCATTTTATTTTCATTTAATTTTCGTGTAATCGTCTCTTGAGATACATGTAACAGACAGAGTAAATGCATGTAGAATTGAGAGACAGAGAACAGTAAATTATATACGTATGCTTTTATCATGGAGAACGATACTTACGGCAATGTAGATTTCATTAAAGTCTTCTTTGAGTCAGAAGGTTACCTTGAGGTGCTTCCGGGGCTTAGCGTCCCCGCGGCCCGGTCGTTGACCAGGCCTCCTGGTTGCTGGTCTGATCAACCAGGCTGTTGTACGCGGCTGCTCGCAGCCTGACGTATGAGTCACAGCCTGGTTGATCAGGAATCCTTTGGAGGTGCTTATCCAGTTCTCTCTTGAACACTGTGAGGGGTTTGCCAGTTATGCCCCTTATGTGTAATGGAAGAGTGTTGAACAGTCTCGGGCCTCTGATGTTGATAGAGTTCTCTCTCAGAGTACCTGTTGCACCTCTGCTGTTCAACGGGGGTATTCTGCACATCCTGCCATGTCTTCTGGTCTCATGTGATGTTATTTCTGTGTGCAGGTTTGGGACCAGCCCCTCTAATATTTTCCACGTATAAATTATTATGTATCTCTCCCGCCTGCGCTCAAGGGAGTACAGATTTAGGCTCTTTAGTCGGTCCCAATAGTTTACATGTTTTACTGAGTGGATTCTAGCAGTAAAGGATCTCTGCACGCTCTCCAGGTCAGCAATTTCTCCAGCTTAGAAAGGGGCTGTCATTGTGCAGCAGTACTCCACTCTAGAGAGCACAAGCGTTTTGAAAAGTATCATCATCGGTATAGCATCTCTAGTGTGAAAAGTTCTTGTTATCCAACCTGTAATTTTTCTTGCAGAAGCAGTGTGACTTGAGATATCATGGACACACTGAACCCAAAATTAACACAGGGATAGACAACACGAAATTTTTGCTCTCTTTTCGGTATATATATACACTGAGTTTACGTTGGTCCTGGACAATGTTCAGGACCAAACTATGCTTGCTGGTTGGTCAGTATGCTGTTAAGGCCTTAACAGCCTTAAGCCCAACAACAAACCACAAAGAAAGATAGGGAATTGGCTCATTATAGACCTGTGATGTCTCTATCTGACTCACCATGTGAAAATACCTGTAACCAATATTACAACCTGTAATTGTTATTACAGGTTGTAATTATTTTAATTATGTAATTATGTAATTACATAATTATAATTATGTAATTTTATGTAATTATTGTAATTACAGGTTATTACAACCAGCCACTCAAAAGTATTTTGAGTGGCTGAAAAGTTATTTGATCACTGTTTAGTCGAGAGCAATTTTCAGTTGTAAAATATAACATAATTTTCATTTATTATTAAAGTATATACGTCCATATATTAACCACATTGTAGGAGTGTTATCAGTTAGCCAATGGCACATGTTGAAGTCCTAAACAACGGAATACACCAGTTCTGAGTATTAGTTCTAGGTTAATGGTTAATTATCATTTGTATTTTGTACATTGATTTCTGGTTTGTGTTTCAAATATATTTAAATGTTTGCATTAACGATTTCTTTTTCAAAAAATTCTTTTCATTTGTTCAATAATTTTAGAAATAGATTTTCTATTATCGTTTGTGACATTACATATTTGTTAATATTATTGGGACTGATTCGGTAACATGAAATCCTCTTACATAATTAAATTTCAGTAGCTCATCATTTTTCTATTTTTTCATTATATGACCCCAACCCCTATTTTATGTTCCATTACCCAATTACATGTCCATTTGTCCATTATCCACTCCACTTGCTTTGTATTTCTATTACTTCTTTTAAATGCTTTCCAATTATTTTTTCCCCCTTCTTACATTGCTTTATCGTTTATAGAAGGGTTGGGATGCTCCGGCAAACCTTTCAGTCTCTAGACACAGCTAATGTGCCAAAGGCACTTTTTCCATGCCCCAGCACACCTTCCGGGATCATGAAAGCCTTCCGTGGTCCAGATATAACTTCCATGCTCCAGGAGCCCCCCTTCAATGCTCCAGGAGCCCCCTTCCATGCTCCAGGAGCCCCCTTTCCATGCTCTAGGAGCCCCCTTTCCATGCTCCAGGAGCCCCCCCTTCCATGCTCCAGGAGCCCCCTTCCATGCTCCAGGAGCCCCCTTTCCATGCTCTAGGAGCCCCCCTTCCATGCTCCAGGAGCCCCCCTTCCATGCTCCAGGAGCCCCCTTCCATGCTCCAGGAGCCCCCCTTCCATGCTCCAGGAGCCCCCCTTCCATGCTCCAGGAGCCCCCCTTCCATGCTCCAGGAGCCCCCCTTCCATGCTCCAGGAGCCCCTTCCATGCTCCAGGAGCCCCCCTTCCATGCTCCAGGCACACCTTCCAAACATAAGTGACAACAGACTCAACACAAATTTGATGGTGTAATCTGTCATATCTTTTCCAAAGTGAACAAAAAACATATGAAATCTGCAACATATATATATATATATATATATATATATATATATATATATATATATATATATATAATATATATATATATATATATATATATATATATATATATATATTATTAAATATGACCGAAAAAGTAAGATTAATAGTTATAACACGAATTTTCTCTATATTTCTTATATTTCTTTTCACTGTCGGTGGTAATTGAAAAATCAGTTCTCCAAAATTCATTTTTTTTTCTAGTCTGACGCGACGCTAGAACGCGTTTCGTAATAACTTATTACATTTTCAAAGACTTTAGGTTACACACACACAACTAACACTAAACAGAGTTGTTGTTGTTGTTGTTATAGATTCAGCTACTCGGAACAAGTTCCAAGTAGCACGGGCTATGGTGAACCCGTAACTCACCTGGCACAGGAGCTGGGCAAGAAGCACGGGCTATGGTTAGCCTCGTGGACAGTAGATGTCTCCCGTGTAAACAGAGTTTAAACAGCTTTCATTTATACCTGCATTTCGGTGAGGTGATATGTTACAATAGTTTTTGGATGAGGTGAAAACAAACTTTCAACACAAGCCAGAACGGGGTATAGAACGGGGTATAAGCTAAAGGGAGGAATGGAAGTAACTGCAGAGGGCCTATTGGCCCATATTTCTTGATGCTTCTATATTGGAGTGGAGTCTTGAAGTGGGTAGAATATAATTGTGCATTAATTGGCTGTTGATTGCTGGTGTTGACTTCTTAATGTGTAGTGCCTCGCAGATATCAAGCCG
Source organism: Procambarus virginalis (assembly GCA_020271785.1). Lineage (NCBI taxonomy): Eukaryota > Metazoa > Arthropoda > Malacostraca > Decapoda > Cambaridae > Procambarus > Procambarus virginalis. The sequence goes on from WNGS01165339.1 coordinate 1,707,669, forward strand.
CCTGCTATCGCTGTATCTAGGAGGCCAGACACAGGATACAGAATAGGAGGTGAAGTACTTAATGAAACGAACAGAGAGAAAGATCTAGGAGTTGATATCACACCAAACCTGTCTCCTGAAGCCCACATAAAAAAAAACGTCTGCGGCATATGCGAGGCTGGCTAACATCAGAACAGCGTTCAGGAACCTGTGTAAGGAATCATTCAGAATCTTCTACACCACATATGTAAGACCAATCCTGGAGTATGCGGCCCCAGCATGGAGCCCGTACCTTGTCAAGCACAAGACGAAGCTGGAAAAAGTCCAAAGGTATGCCACTAGACTAGTCCCAGAACTAAGAGGCATGAGTTACGAGGAAAGGCTGCGGGAAATGCACCTTACGACACTGGAAGACAGAAGAGTAAGGGGAGACATGATCACAACCTACAAAATCCTCAGAGGCATCGACCGGGTAAACAAGGATAAACTATTCAACACTGGTGGGACGCGAACAAGGGGACACAGGCGGAAACTGAGTACCCACATGAGCCACAGAGACGTTAGAAGGAACGTTTCAGTGTCAGAGTAGTTAACGGATGGAATGCGTTAGGCAGTGATGTGGTGGAGGCTGACTCCATACACAGTTTTAAATGTAGATATGATAGAGCCCAGTAGGCTCAGGAATCTGTACACCAGTTGATTGACAGTTGAGAGGCGGGACCAAAGAGCCAAAACTCAACCCCCGCAAGCACAAATAGGTGAGTACAAATAGGTGAGTACACACACACACACACACACACACACACACACACACACACACACACACACACACACACACACACACACACAACACACACACACACACACACACACACACGTAAATGACATGTTTACAGGAGTGGAGTCATACATGTCAATGTTTGCGGATGACGCAAAATTAATGAGAAGAGTTGTGACAGACGAGGATTGTAGGATCCTCCAAGAGGACTTAAACAGGTTGCAGAGATGGTCAGGGAAATGGCTACTGGAGTTTAACACCAGTAAATGTAAAGTTATGGAAATGGGATCAGGTGATAGGAGACCAAAGGGACAGTACACAATGAAGGGGAACAGCCTACCTGTAACGATTCGAGAAAGAGATCTGGGAGTGGATGTGACACCTAATCTAACTCCTGAGGCACATATAAATAGGATAACGACAGCAGCGTACTCTACACTGGCGAAAATTAGAACTTCATTCAGAAACCTAAATGAGGAGGCTTTTAGGGCGCTTTACACTGCATACGCGAGACCCGTCTTAGAGTATGCCGCGCCATCATGGAGCCCCCCACCTGAAGAAACACATAAGGAAACTGGAGAAGGTTCAGAGGTTTGCGACGAGGCTTGTCCCAGAGTTACGAGGGAAGGGATATGAAGAGCGACTGAAGGAACTGAACCTTACGACACTAGAGAAAAGAAGGGAGAGAGGAGATATGATAGGGACATATAAAATACTCAGGGGAATTGACAAAGTGGAAATAGATGAAATGTTCACACGTAATAATAACAGAACGAGGGGACATGGGTGGAAACTGGAAACTCAGATGAGTCACAGAGATGTTAGGAAGTTTTCTTTTAGCGTGAGAGTAGTGGAAAAATGGAATGCACTTGGGGAACAGGTTGTGGAAGCAAATACTATTCATACTTTTAAGACTAGGTATGATAGGGAAATGGGACAGGAGTCATTGCTGTAAACAACCGATAGCTGGAAAGGCGGGATCCAAGAGTCAATGCTCGATCCTGCAAGCACAGATAGGTAAGTACAGATAGGTAAGTACACACACACACACACACACACACACAGCTGGCTAACATCAGAACGGCGTTCAGGAACCTGTGTAAGGAATCATTCAGAATCTTGTACACCACATATGTAAGACCAATCCTGGAGTACGCGGCCCCAGCATGGAGCCCGTACCTTGTCAAGCACAAGACGAAGCTGGAAAAAGGTCCAAAGGTATGCTACTAGACTAGTCCCAGAACTAAGAGGCATGAGTTATGAGGAAAGGCTGCGGGAAATGCAACTTACGACACTGGAAGACAGAAGAGTAAGGGGGGACATGATCACAACCTACAAAATCCTAAGGGGAATTGACCGGGTAAACAAAGATGAACTATTCAACACTGGAGGGGCGCGAACAAGGGGACACAGGTGGAAGCTGAGTACCCAAATGAGCCACAGAGACATTAGAAAGAACTTTTTCAGTGTCAGAGTAGTTAGTAAATGGAATGCACTAGGCAGTTATGTGGTGGAGGCTGACTCCATACACAGTTTCAAATGTAGATATGATAGAGCCCAGTAGGCTCAGGAAACTGTACACCAGTTGATTGACAGTTGAGAGGCGGGACCAAAGAGCCAAAGCTCAACCCCCGCAAGCACAATTAGGTGAGTACAATTAGGTGAGTACACACATTGTCGTCCAGTCCAACCACTTGGACTGGACGCTTGAGCGACGGTCTCGCTTCGTGCCTTTCGGCGTTCAATCCCGACCGTCCAAGTGGTTGAGCACCATTCCTTCCCCGTCCCATCCCAAATCATTATCCTGATCCCTTCAAAGTGCTACACAGTCGTAATTGCTTTGCGCTTTCTCCTGATAGTTCCGTTCCCTTTCTACTTATCTCAGAGCTTCAAATTATATTAAATATTTGAATAAATGACAGTGGGAATTTTGCATTCTCATTCATCTTGTTGATTACTTATCTCTGAGATTCAAATGCTCTATTTGTACCTTAATTAATATAGTCTCTAAAAAAATAGGTAAGAAAGTTGAATGTCATGTTCTATCTAGCAAAAGAGGGCAGATAAATGCTCAACACGATACAGGTGTTTCCAAACCACGTCATTCCTCCGCCGACTCTTGTCTCGTCTGCCAGTTGTTAAGTTAAACACTAATCACAAACTCAGACAAAAATGATGTTCTGCGTCTCCTCATTTATCCATTAATGTTAACTCAACTGCAATATTTACTATGTCAGAAGACGGACGTAATCAAAACTACATCTGCAAGCAGTTCAATTCCTTGTTATAATTATAAGGCGGTGGAGGAATGTCTTTTTGTTGAGCGGAGGAACAGTTTCTAAAGAGGGCAACGTGTTTCTCACAGCACTGCCAACTGTTGTCTTAACCACCAAACAATTAGCCTCAATAAAACAGCCCAGTAATGGCAATCCTAGCCCTCGATTTATACATAGAAATATAAGCATTTAGACACAAGTATCATAATCAATTTAGTGTAGCCAAGTCCTACACACAAAATGCAAATAACATGGGGCCCACAGATAATCTTCAGCATCACTTTAGATGTGGTAATAACTGAAAACGGAAGAAGAAATCTTTTTTTCCACCAATAAACTTTCCTCACCACCAAGTACGTCTCATTAGAGTTATATTATCACGTCCAATGGACATTCAAGCTACCTGTAAGTTCCAAACACAATATGGAAAGATAATTAATATATATAACACAATACGCATAGAATGGTAGGCCTTATAAACACCATCTCTCTCCTTTCTGGTCTATATGTCCTATATTAGAATATTAATTACGTCTATACTAACTTCTCAACTACACGCCAACGCGAAGGTCAATGTCTTGTATCTCAACGTTGTCTGGATACTAATGAACTCATGCTCAATCTTAGCGCACAATCTGTGGGTTTACTAGGGATCTCACACAACCTGTAGGTTTACTGGGGATCTCACACAACCTGTGGGTTTCTGGGGTTCTCACACAATTGTGGGTTTACTGAGGGTTCCTCCACAATCTGTGGGTTCAGTACGGGGATCTCACACAACCGTGGGTTTACTGGGTTCTACACAATCTGGGGTTATACTAGGGTTCTTACACATCTGGGGGTTTTACTGGGGATCTCACACAACCTGTTTTTAGGTTTACTGGGGTCTCACACAACTGTGGTTTACTGGGGTATCTCACCACAATCCTGGGGTTACTAGGGTTCTCACACATCTGTGGGTTTTACTGGGGTTCTCAACACAACCTGTGGGTTTTACTGGGGTTCTACACAATCTGTGGTTTACTGAGGTGTTCTACACAATCTCGGGGGTTTACTGAGGGTTCCTCACACACTCTGGGGGTTTACTGAGGGTTCTCACACAATCGGGGGTTTAGGGTTCTCACCAATCTGTGGGTTTACTGGGGATCTCACACAAACCTGTGGTGTTTACTGGGGATCTCAACACAACCTGTGGGTTACTAGGGTTTTCTCACACAATCTGGGGGTTTATGGGGTATCTCACACAACCTGTGGGGTTTACTGGGCGTTCTCACACAATCTGTAGTTTGACTGGCGGTTTCTCACACAATTGGGGGTTTACTAGGGTTCTCACACAATCTGGGGGTTCTATGGGGTTCTCACACAATGGGGGTTTCCGGGTCTCACACAACCTGTGGGTTACTGGGGTTCTCACACAATCTGTATGGTTACTGGGGTTCTCACACAATCTTGGGAGTTACTGGGTTCTCACATACTAATCTGGAGTTTACTGGGGTTCTACAGACAAATCTGGGGGTTTACTGGGGTGTTCACACAAACCTGTGGGTTTACGGATGAGTTCTCACACAATCTGTAGGTTTACTGGGGTTCTCAACACATCTGTGTTTA
>WNGS01165339.1:1719777-1731119 GCA_020271785.1 Procambarus virginalis
GACCTAATCAACGATGAATGAAAATGCAAATTCCCACTCACACTTATTCAAATATTTTATATTACACAGTTATATATATAACTTGAAATGAGTCATATATATTTGTATTTATCTATGCATTAGATTCTACTTACGGATGCCACAGTTTGATGGCTGGGTAGTGCTGTGCTTCATTTATTAGATCACAACTCATTAGTCTAACTTCCCGAAGTATATGATCTTTGATGATAAATGTTTTTGTTTAGGCTGACTTCTGAAGTTTTGCCTTGTTCATTTATCTGTATTTGTCACATCAGGAGTTTGTTGTGTGCTCTTAAATGTATAAGTTTTAAGAGTTTTGTGAGAACTGTTAAAGTGAAAAATAATTACAATTATTTCGACGATTTTGAGGCTGCCGAAGTAAAATTATTATTTATTTTCTGTTATTTTAGTTAAAAATTATTCATTATTATATATTTACAACTATGTTAGGTATTTCTGTTCTCATTAGGGATTTCCCTAATAAACTGAAATAAACCTTCCTGTCTGGCACTGTATAAGGCACTGTCAGGCTGGCACTGTCAGTCTGGCACTGTCAGGCTGGCACTGCCAGTCTGGCACTGTCAGGCTGGCACTGTCAGGCTGGCACTGTCAGTCTGGCACTGTCAGTCTGGCACTGTCAGTCTGGCACTGTCAGGCTGGCACTGTCAGTCTGGCACTGTCAGGCTGGCACTGTCAGGCTGGCACTGGAGCTAATCGCAGGTCACAAGTCCTAACCTAACTTTAGACTCTGTACAGATGCCTCACAGCGGCCACCTGCCATTGCGTGTACATTTACCAGGCTTCAGAATTCAGTTGAGTGAGGACTCCGTTGAAGCTGCCACAGCACTTGTGAAGGCTTTCCGATTGAAAATATATTTTAAAGGTTAAACGTCGTATCTTTTAAAGACTCGTATCTCAACTTGACTTTTCACTGTGCTTCGTTTTACAGTGAAATTTGGTAAGATGATTAACGGGAAATAAGCATCAGCCAGAGTGATTATATCGCACTTGGAAAGGATGAGTAAAAAGGTCTGAGATATGAGGATGGAGTGAAGAATATGTCTGTGTACCCACACGCACGTAACCTCAACGATAAACAATTGGATGTCAAGTTTGACCTACGTACCCATCTACTAATATATGGGTGATATATAATCTTGCTCGTGTTGGAGATGCTCCATTTAGCTCTCCTCTCATTATCTCACATGATTAGATAATCATCTAATCGTTATAATCCGATATGCACCGATTTAATGCACCGATTATGATATTAGATAATCATCTAATCAGATGTAATCAGACACTTAATTCACCCGGTGAGAACGAAATTTGATTAATATATATTATATATTCAGATTCCATAAAGAATGAACTAGTGAGATTGTTGATTCACAGCAAACCATTAAAATAAAAGTGACTCCTTTGTGTATATAACTTTTCTCAAGTATTATAATATTATAATATAATAGTGTATAATATTATGGACGTTGGCCTTACAGATTACATGTATATAAATACTGACTGTAATTTTTCTGTAATTGGTAGAATGAAACTCTCTGTTCGGAGCCCATAGAGATTTTTACCTGTTCATAATAATTCCACCACCGTTCTTGACACCAACAGCTGAGCATCCTTCCCTGGCCTACCTGGGAAGCCTAACGCCAGCCTATTGAGGGAGGTGTTAGAACTTCCAGCTCGCATGAATAAAATAGAAATTACATCTACAAGCTCCAAGAAAAATTCACGAACATTCAAAATGGTCTCAGCTGCATTTATGATGAGATACACATGAACAACGACAACATGAGACAGTGTTCAAGCGATCCTCTCGCCAGCCCGAGGTGTGAAATGAACGTCCAAGTATCTAGCAAAATGCCTTCCAGTGATGTAAGTGTTGACACGTCTCATGCAAATATTGACCCCCTCCTCTAGTTCTGAAAATATCGCGGTGGCGAGTGTAATAAATGAAAACCCATTTGTTTTAACTGTAATTAACAAATGCGCTCAAGAACTCATTCCAAACAATACCTCTTGTACCTCTATGAATCATGAGGAACGTGCAATGATTGTACAAGCTAGGAAAGGTACAGGCACCCAACTGACCTTGACACAGATGAAAGAACTCTTTGACATTACTGACCCTGAAAAATTGTCGCTTGTAAGAAATAGTTTACAACTTGTGATCCTTGTAAACACTTCTTTTCGTGAAGTTCATGAACATTATTACCCACGACAAAATCACTCTTAAAGTTCTCACATGGAATGTAAGAAGCGTGCGTAGGAGGTTGTTGGATCTAATGATGTACGCTGGTGCCAACAACATTGATGTACTGTGCCTGCAGGAACCATACACTGCAAGTACTAAAAATAAAATGCCACCCAATCTTTCAGGTTATGTAGCATTCTCAAATGTTGGTTCACATGATGTTGGTATTTTGACGTATGTTAAAAGTAACCTAGTGTGTAAACATGTTAAAAACCATAAAAGTGACGATTCATATTATCAGCAGTTTCAGAGTGCTACAGTACCTGTTTTATTAATTTAGTTAATGTGTATATAAGCTGCGATCAAATGATGGAAGCTTCTCTTCCAAAATTCACCAGCAGCACTCAAACCATTGTCATGGGTGATTTTAATGTTAGCCACAATAGCTTAGGTGACACCAAAACAAATAGAAAAGGTAAAGTATTTATGAAATATCTAAGAGAGAATAACATGTCCGTATTCAACTTTGACTCTTCTAATGTCACACACCTCATGGGTGACAGACTTGATTATGTCATTGGTCACGGTCTCATCGGTAATGCTGTCGGAGGATAAATTTTTCACGAGTTAGTTAGTGATCACTTTGCCATATTCATTTCATACACCATCAATAATGTCAAATCCCTAAGTTTTGCAAAACAAATAAAAAATAATCAATATCCCTGAAAATTTACACATGCACTTCAAATTCCGCATTTCTGAATGGTATAACACTTACTGTTTTACTACCGTCAATGCATTATATGAGGACCTGGTCACTGAAGTAACCGCTTTTTATGACAATATTGTAAAATCCACAAGACCCAAAACAGTGAGGAAGGGACAGAGATGGTTCACTGACTCACGCCTTAAGCCCTAACATGACAGAGTTCTCATCTTAGTTGAGCAGTATGAAACACATAAAACAACTGACACCCTCAACATATTTCTTAAGGCCAGCCGAGAGTTAGAGAGCTAAAGGGACAGGTGTATAACCAGCACTGGGAACAGTTTTTGCAAGGCATTAATCATGCAACCTCCTCATCCCAAATGTGGAATAAAATTAAAAAGAATTCTCATCCTATCAGTCGTCAACTTGATTGCCATTCACCTGTAGACTATGCCGACATGCTGCTTCAACAATATGCAAGCATGGCCAGTATAAGCAGCCTGCCCCTAGATGTACAACACCATCTGGCTAGTACCAAAATAAATCGTGACTTAAATATTGAAATTGCCGGTAGTGAAATAGGGCCTGATGATAACTATGGCATAATCCCCTTTGAAATAAAAAATGCACTCAAGAAAGGTAAGGCCATCTCTCCTTGAGAGGATGGCATCACATACAATACCATGATTGTACTTGCTGAGGTGCCAAACAGCGCTTTGCTAGAATTGTTTAGTCAAAGTCTAAGACAGGGGTGTCTTAGCTGACCGCTGGACACAGGGACTCATAATCCCCATACCCAAGCCTAATTAACAAAAATTCAGACCCATCTCTCTGACGACGGCAGTGTGTAAAGTTCTTGAGATTATTATGCTCGACAGACTAATGTTTCAAATTAAGCCCCACCTTGCTCCCAACTTGTATGGATTCCTTCCTGGAAGAAGCACACAAACCTGCTTTGCTGAATATTTTATTAGAGAGGGACCAAGCTCTCAGGCGGCATTTATTGATCTCCAAACTGCTTTCGATACAGCAAATAGGGAAATAATCTTAGAACAACTAGCTTCCTTTGGAGCTAGTTGACTGTTGACTAAAGGAAGACTGTTGGCATGGGGTCAGGGGTTACCTGAGTAACAGAACCACCTCAGTCCTTTTCAAGGGGGGTTAAAAGTAAACATTGTGCACCCTTTGACTTGGGTACACCCCAGGGTGGAGTGCTAAGGCCAACATTGTTCAATGTTCTGATGCACAAATTAGCAATTGATATTTCCACACTACCTGACGAAGCTGTCATCTGTTATGCCTATGACATATGCATTGTTGCAAATACCCAAACTAGACTGCAAGCTCTACTTGATTCACTCGATGCTAAAAACAATGAATGTGGTCTTGTTATCTCTATAACTAAATCCAAAGTTCTCCATCCCCAAGAGAAAACTCATGTCCCTTTAACTTTCAAGGTCAACAACCAGAACATTGAAACGTGTAGGCAGCACAAATACCCTGGAGTTGGTATTAACAGTGACATTGTAAACGATCTACATCGTAGGTTAAAGGAAAGACTTAAACCACTGAAAACTCTTACTGGTAAGAATATTGGTATCAATATTAGATATGCTAGATTATTTTACATGATGTTTGCTAGATTTCTAGTTGATTATCATGCTTTGCATTTAATTAACTTCCCCGCCTCTGTTTTGGACAAACTAGTAATAGAACAGAATGAAGCCATGAAGATTATTCTTGGTGCCCCAAGATGCACAAGAATCATCAACATGAGGGAAGAACTGGAACTTCCAACCATACTAGAGAGAATCATGCAAGTCAACACGACCTTTTGCCTTAAAGTCATGAGAGACCCTACATCTCTTGCATTGCTTAGAGACAAATTATTTAGTGTTGTTAACACCCTATTGACTGGTGCCGACATACCAGTTTACTATTTTTATGATAAATGGCTGATCAAAAATGCCTACAATCTCATCAGACTCAACTTTCCTTTTAAGTGCAATCTACCTGTCTCCAATATTCCTCTTTATCTGTACCCCACCAATCAAGTATCATACACATACCCATCACCATGAAAGGTAATGAGAATCTTGCTCTTCTCAAAGCTGTCACACTTGAAACAATTGCCTCCTCCATGGAAAATTTAAAATCTCACGAGCATTGTGTGTATACGGACGGCTCAGTCCAATCTTCTACTGGACGGACTGCTGCAGCATGTAGGTTTCGTAGAAATAATATTTCCACACAGACTGTCAGTATCAGGTTAAACAACTGGCTGACCTCCACACAAGCAGAACTAGCAGCATTACAACTAGCTACCAGTACATTAAAAAACATTGTAGGAGGAATAATATTTTGTGATTCAAAGTCTCCTCTTCAAGCAATCGAAAACTTCCCCTGGAAGATCGGTAGCAAGAACCTCATACTACCAATTATAAATGACCTATTTGCTGCACTGAGTAGATATTTTAGAAACTCCTTTGTATGGATACCATCACACATAAATATAACCCATCATAATGAGACAGACATTGCAGCCAAATTAGCGTGTAACAAAGATGATGTTGAATTAGATCTAGGTATCCCCATCTCTGCTGTCAAAACTATATTTTTCAAAGCACTCAGGTCTGATACGAAAGAAATTACTGACTCCCAACGTCCTGAAAGCACCAGTATAAAAAGCTATGATTTGTTCAGATCTGAAACATATATTTATGGGCAGCACAAAACGTCCACCAGACTGTACTCACCTAGCTGCGCTTGCGGGGGTTGAGCTTCGGGTTTTTTGTCCCGCGACCAAAGTTGTTGACTGCGACAACTGCTCTTGCCAGGATCTGATTGGTTACCGTTACCTGTGGCAGGTGGCTACAGGTGACGGATCTCCCAATCCTGAGCACTCCAGGTGCAAACTCTGTGAGCAGGAACTGCGGCATGATCTCCCGCACTACATCACCAAATGCCCAGTTATTAGACCATTCAGATCCGTTGGAATGAGGTGCCTGGAGCTTTGCAATTACATTATTCACTCTCGTGTTCTTGAAGACATCCTCATATTGTACCCAAAAATTGCCAGTGCAGGCTACTGCACTGGCAATATGACCCTGTATGGCTAACCATCCTGCGAGATGGAGACTCAATATCACTGCTACCTTATTCACTCTTTTGTTCATGAAATCCTCATACTGTACCTCAAAGTCTGCCTGTGCAGACTACTTATCACATTTCTCTGTATGACTAGCCATCCTGTGTGATGGAGATTTTTTAGCACCACGTAGCTAGCTTTTCGAAACACTGTATTCCTCTTCATATAGTCTAGGGTAGCTGCACAAATCCAGATGTACTTAATGTATTAATAAAAAAAAATACATATATTAACAGACCTCAAAGTCTGGAGTTCAGATGCTTGGGTTAGCCTCACTTAATATTGAACCGGTGATATCTGTGGGGCATGTGTCAAACATAGTCGGTCAGAGGTGACACAATATAAACAAGTGCCAATTGACACGGTGCCAACAGGAACTCCACGACGCCTTTCAGAAAATCCAATTGCACTTCACTCCATATTGTATCAAGGCATTTCACATTGTAACAAGGCACTTCACATTCTAATAAGACACTCTACATAGTAGCAAGACACTCCACATTATAGCAAGACACTCCACATAGTAACTAGACACTCCACATAGTAACTAGACACTCTACATTGCAACAAGACACTCAACATTGCAACAAGACACTCAACATTGTAACAAGACACTCAACATTGTAACAAGACACTCTACATTGCAACAAGAAACTCAACATTGTAACAAGACACTCCACATTGTAACAAGACATTCAACATTGTACCAAGACACTCAACATTGTACCAAGACACTCAACATTGTACCAAGACACTCAACATTGTACCAAGACACTCAACATTGTAACAAGACACTCAACATTGTAACAAGACACTCAACATTGTACCAAGACACTCCACATAGTAACTAGACACTCCACATAGTAACTAGACACTCAACATTGTAACAAGACACCCAACATTGTAACAAGACACTCCTCATTGTAACAATACACTCTACATTGCAACGCGACACTCAACATTGCAACAATCATTGATAACACACTATTCTGTATTCTTCAATAAAAACCTTCCTCATGACAACAAGCATGAACTTTCTATGGCACCCTACATACAATTACTATGGCTCCCAACCTGACCTTACCATGGCCGCCAGCATGACCTTATCATGCCACCCAACATGACCTTACCATGGCACCCAACATGACCACATCATGGCACCCAACATGATCTTATCATGGCAGCTAGCATGACCTTATCATGGCACCCAACATGATCTTACCATTGCACCCAACATAACCTTACCATGGCACCCAACATGACCTTACCATGGCACCCAACATGACCTTACCATGGCACCCAACATGACCTGACCATGGCACCCAACATGACCTTACCATGGCACCCAACATGACCTTACCATTGCACTCAACATGACCATACCATGGCACAACATGACCTTACCATGGCACCCAACATGACCTTACCATGGCACCCAACATGACCTTACCATGGCACCCAACATGACCATACCATGGCACTCAACATGACCTTACCATGGCACGCAACATATCTTTACCATGACACCCAACACGACCGTTCCGTGGCACCCAACATGATTTTACAATGACACCCAACATGACCTTACTATGGCAGCTAGTATGGCCTTACCATGGCACCCAACTTTAGGTTTAACAAATTTTTAAATGTTAAATTTTTACATTTTATATTTGTTAAACGTTCATGTTAAACAAATTTGCCATCTTTTTATTCCAGCATAGTTGAGGCAGTTGATAGTGGTAAAGATTGTGATGTTGTGTACCTTGTCTTTAGCAAAGGTTTTGATACAGTGCCACATGAAAGACTGATTAAAAAAAATAGAGGCTCATGGTATTGGTGGTACTATATTAAGTTGAATTAGGGCATGGCTATACCAAAGGAAACAGAGAGTTAGTATAAATGGGGTTAAGTCAGAGTGGGATAATGTTGTTAGTGGAGTGCCTCAAGGCTCGGTCCTGGGACCTCTGTTGTTTATAATATATATAAATGGTTTAGATTCAGGTTTGAGTAGCAACATCTGCAAATTTGCAGATGATACAAAAATCGGTAAGGAAATTAACACGGAAGAATACTCACTATCACTTCAGAGCTTAAATTGATTGGTTGGTTATAGATAGGAGTTGCCTCGTATGGGCCAATAGGCCTTCTGCAGTTACCTTTGTTCTTACGTTCTTATGTACTTTATTATGGCACCATGTATCATCTTACTATGGCACCATGCATCACCTTACTATGGCACCATGTATCACTTTACTATGGCACCATGTATCACCTCACTAAGGCACCATGTATCACCTCACTATGGCACCATGCATCACCTTACTATGGCACCATGTATCACTTTACTATGGCACCATGTATCACCTCACTATGGCACCATGTATCACCTCACTATGGCACCATGCATCGCCTCACTATGGCACCATGTATCACCTCACTATGGCACCATGCATCACCTCACTATGGCACCATGCATCGCCTCACTATGGCACCATGTATCACCTCACTATGGCACCATGTATCACCTCACTATGGCACCATGTATCACCTCACTATGGCACCATGTATCACCATACTATGGCACCATGTATCACCATACTATGGCACCATGTATCACCTCACTATGGCACCATGCATCACCATACTATGGCACCATGCATCACCTCACTATGGCACCATGCATCGCCTCACTATGGCACCATGTATCACCTCACTATGGCACCATGTATCACCATACTATGGCACCATGTATCACCTCACTATGGCACCATGTATCACCTCACTATGGCACCATGCATCACCATACTATGGCACCATGTATCACCTCACTATGGCACCATGTATCACCATACTATGGCACCATGTATCACCTCTCTATGGCACCATGCATCACCTCACTATGGCACCATGCATCGCCTCACTATGGCACCATGTATCACCTCACTATGGCACCATGCATCACCTCACTATGGCACCATGCATCGCCTCACTATGGCACCATGTATCACCTCACTATGGCACCATGTATCACCATACTATGGCACCATGTATCACCATACTATGGCACCATGTATCACCTCACTATGGCACCATGCATCACCATACTATGGCACCATGCATCACCTCACTATGGCACCATGCATCGCCTCACTATGGCACCATTTATCACCTCACTATGGCACCATGTATCACCATACTATGGCACCATGTATCACCATACTATGGCACCATGTATCACCTCACTATGGCACCATGTATCACCATACTATGGCACCATGTATCACCTCACTATGGCACCATGCATCACCATACTATGGCACCATGTATCACCTCACTATGGCACCATGTATCACCATACTATGGCACCATGTATCTCCTCACTATGGCACCATGTATCACCATACTATGGCACCATGTATCACCTCACTATGGCACCATGTATCACCTTACTATGGCACCATGTATCACCATACTATGGCACCATGTATCACCATACTATGGCACCATGTATCACCTTACTATGGCACCATGTATCACCATACTATGGCACCATGTATCACCTCACTATGGCACCATGTATCACCTTACTATGGCACCATGTATCACCTTACTATGGCACCATGTATCACCTTACTAAGGCACCATGTATCACCTTACTATGGCACCATGTATCACCTTACTATGGCACATCACCATACTATGGCACCATGTATCACCTTACTATGGCACCATGCATCACCATACTATGGCACCATGCATCACCATACTATGGCACCATGAATCACCTCACTATGGCACCATGCATCGCCTCACTATGGCACCATGCATCGTCTCACTATGGCACCATGCATCGCCTCACTATGGCACCATGCATCGCCTCACTATGGCACCATGCATCGCCTCACTATGGCACCATGCATCGCCTCACTATGGCACCATGTATCACCATACTATGGCACCATGTATCACCATACTATGGCACCATGCATCGCCTCACTATGGCACCATGCATCGCCTCACTATGGCACCATGCATCGCCTCACTATGGCACCATGTATCACCATACTATGGCACCATGCATCACCATACTATGGCACCATGAATCACCTCACTATGGCACCATGCATCGCCTCACTATGGCACCATGCATCGTCTCACTATGGCACCATGCATCGCCTCACTATGGCACCATGCATCGCCTCACTATGGCACCATGCATCGCCTCACTATGGCACCATGTATCACCATACTATGGCACCATGTATCACCATACTATGGCACCATGTATCACCATACTATGGCACCATGTATCACCATACCATCGGCCAGGGTTCAGGTGCTCTTGAAGCGGCCGGAGCTCCACATTCCCTTTAATGTTGGGCTGTAAAAAAGCTCCTTCCCAGTCAGAGGTGGGGAGCGTGCGTGCCAGTCAGAGGTGGGGAGCGGGCGTGCCAGTCGAGGTGGGGAGCGGGCGTGCCAGTCAGAGGTGGGGAGCGGGCGTGCCAGTCAGAGGTGGGGAGCGGGCGTGCCAGTCAGAGGTGGGGAGCGGGCGTGCCAGTCAGAGGTGGGGAGCGGGCGTGCCAGTCAGAGGTGGGGAGCGGGCGTGCCAGTCAGAGGTGGGGAGCAGGGGTGCCAGTCAGAGGTGGGGAGCGGGCGTGCCAGTCAGAGGTGGGGAGCGTGCGTGTCAGTCAGAGGTGGGGAGCGGGCGTGCCAGTCAGAGGTGGGGAGCGGGCGTGCCAGTCAGAGGTGGGGAGCGGGCGTGCCAGTCAGAGGTGGGGAGCGGGTGTGCCAGTCAGAGGTGGGGAGCGTGCGTGTCAGTCAGAGGTGGGGAGCGGGCGTGCCAGTCAGAGGTGGGGAGCAGGGGTGCAAGTCAGAGGTCTGCTGCAGGCGTTGCTTAAACAACAACATCATTCCATTAATGTTTCATCATTATTAGTGGTAAACTATTCATCTAACATATGTCCATTGTGTTTACTACCTTATTAATACCTCCCTTGTTACATCCTCTCCAATCATGCCACAATATTTATTTAGACACACCATCCAACCAACTTATTGGTTCTAGCCTTAGTTATGTTAGGACAAGTGGGGTTAGGTGAAGTCAGTAATTTCTATGATAATTTTAGCAAATTTACTATATCCTACCAAAAATGCAACCAATTAGAACCTAAATTCATCTAAATCCATAAAAATTTATACTTATACTATTAAAATTTAGCCAAATTCATCCTAGCAAAAGCTAAACTAACTGAATATAT
>WNGS01165339.1:1759137-1789361 GCA_020271785.1 Procambarus virginalis
CTCAGTTACCGCTCGTGATGCATCGACTACACGCGCGTGTCAACAGATGTAAACAGGGAAAACGCCAACACGCAGTCTACGAGAGATGTCTAAGAGCAGTAAACTTCAGAACGACCTGCGCCCTCGGTATAAACGACCCGGGTTAACGGGAGGTCACTGAGGGGAAGGAAAAATATGTACGACTACTTGCCTGGAAGATTGTGATAGAGGTTTCGGGACTCTATACATTCGGGACTGTCTTGTGAGGTCTCTGCTAGTTCCTGTATTCCGAGGGCGCTGCCGGCTTCAGTAATCTAAGGGTACAGATGGTTAATTCCTTGACGCCATCCTTCGAACAACAGAGGATTAAGAGCTGTTATATTTGTTTAATTATTAATTTCTACAGCCTCTCGACTAGGACTGGCCGGTAAACCCAACGTTCTTGTTTCATGCGGTCCTTGTTCGATTCCCGATGGTCCGCGTGATTGTGTATACCGTTCCTCTATTCTGTACTCAAAGCGCAGTTGTTTATTCTCAATTTTTTTTTTGCATAGTATTTCTTGCATGACTACACTTGCACGTTTCTTAGGAAGGGTAGATGTGCCACCTTGGCGCCTCCTGCTGCCTGTCTTACCTCCAGCCATCGTCTTAGTTCTGTACATCTCCCAGCTCCCAGCCTCCCACCTCCACTATCTCCATCCTCCGCTTGCTATTCAATCTCCAGCATCTCTCCGTAATCCACCACGTTCTCGCCATCAACCCTCTTCATCCCTCAACCCTGAAATAGTCTCATCTCCTGCTCTTCAACTCTCCAGAGCCCGGAATTCCTCACTTCTTGAAATGACGCGAGTTGTTCCCCCCCCCTCCCCTCCTCCCCCCCCCTCTTGCTGCACTTTGTAGTTAACTGCTGGTCGTAAACCGCACGTTTCAATTGTTTGGTTAGATGCCGCTGATGGTTTCGCCCTTTATGGCCTGTGAAACCAAGGAAGGTCCGAGATGTAGTCAAAATAACTTTCAAAATATGAATTTCAAATTAGTCTCCTGCATGTAAAGGCCCCGCTAACATAAACCCAGCCAGCGTAAATCGTCAGCCGACCCCTTATCGTTTTACAGATAGTTGTGGGTCCGGCTATAAAACCAGAGAAGTCAAACGAAAGTACAAGAATGTGAGCGTATATGGAAATTACAGGGACGATGAGAGCAGCAATAAAACAAAAATATGTAATGTAATGATGAGAGGAAACCGATAAGGCAGGATGACTATATAGTGTTGGGAAGACGCCATACAAGATTACTGATTGATTGATAAAGATTAAGCTACCTGAAAGGTGGCACGGGCATGAATAGCCCGTAAAGTTGAATGCCATAGAATCAAAGAGCCGGAATGTATGGATTGAGTAAGGGACCGGCGCCACACTACTTGGGCCATCGGGGATCGAGCTCCGATCCTTCAAGAATCGAGACCGTCTCAACATAACGTGAATGGGAACTATCATGAAAAGAAACTATGAATAAGTGACAGAAGTAGTATTAGCCAAAATAAATAATGTATTTAGAATATGAATAAGACAGAGAAACAGAGATTTCAACGATAATTTTAACTAATGTCTGAATTCCTGCACCAGTCTAAAGCTGTCAATATTAAGAAGAACCATCCCTCTACAATAACACAGAGCCAAAGTAGTGGATGGAAGACTCACTGCAATTTGGTACGAACAAGCCACTGGGTACTACTCTTTCAAGCCCGACAAAAAGATATCCAGAGACATTGCAGTAGCCATACACAGACTCAGACTTGGTTACAAGTGCTGCTGGGAAGTAATGAACCCAATAGTTAAAGAGTGTTATATCTGTGGAACAGAAGCAGAGGCGCCACTATTACACTACTTGTTGAAGAATGTGAAGCTAATGAAGCTCTGCGCATCAAACTCAACATTAATCCAACAACAGCAGCTGCATTAGATGCACGTTCCATCGCGACTACAATGAATAGAAAAACCGTTAAAGAATAGGACTCACTAGTAAACATTCTGCACCTACATCCGCCACCAAGATAATGTTATCAAAACAAGACTAAAACAGAAGCGAAATAGAAACAGGGAAACAGGAGGAAACCCCACCTCCATTTAATACTTTGACCCAAATATCAGAGTAACAAGGTTATCGCAAATAACCGAACTCAATTACGGGCTCACCATAGCCCGTGCTACATGGACATTTTGTTCTGAGTAGCTAAATATATAATAACAACAACAACATCTCAACAATAAGAGCCCGCTCCTTAGTAAGAGTCAGCTTTCCATATAAAGAGCCAGCTCTCCACAGCTAAGTTCAATCGTCTAATAAATATATTGATTGATTGAAACACTGAAACATCTGCCTAGGATCAAGAAACTAATCAAGCTGATAGTAATTTTGTTTAAATAGTTTTAAACAAAAATATTTCCTATTTAAATATCGGATATTGTCACTCGTCCACTGCTGAGATGAGAGCGATGCAAGGTGTTTGTCTCCTGGGGATGTGGATGGCACCGTCTGTGTACCATATATTTGCATCTTTCTATATCACATAATTTATCTCCTTTGATCCCCCAGTTCGCTTGAATTAATTTTCCCATCTACTCATCTCAGTGCCATTATGATATTCCCTTCAATGTTCATTTGGCTTCAACGAGGAAACCTTCGCTCCCATAAGCTAAAGGATTCAACGAGGAAATCTTCGCCCAAATAAGCTAAAGGCTTAAACGCCACCAGAAATTATAGTTCTTTTATTTCGAGTCTTTGAGGTACGTCCAAGATGCAAGAAGTGAAAATTAAAGTTTTTATTACCTTCTCGTCGCTTGCAGACATGTGTGTGGTTGTGCATGTCATTGTATTTCAATGGCATCTGTTCATCAAGCAATAATATTGAGGGGTTACTAAATACGGCTTCAGATCGTTATTAAAATTTGCAATATTTTTTTTGTTTTACTTCTATATGCTTATTGGCGTTTTGCAGGTATCATTATTATTAGAAAACCTCGTTAAAAATGCGAAATATTATCGGATATAATGCCGCAACCCATTTCGTAGTTTATGGGATCTAATTACTTGTTTAGTGCTAGAATACGACATTTTCACGTCATTTTACCGTTTTATTAGCAATCGAAGACCTCGTTAAACAAGTGGGATCACCTGTGCGGAGGCCGTTCTTGGTTTATTGAACAATTCACTTCTGTTTTAATGTCCTTGATTTAAAAAAACCTATTTGATCATGGAATGATCTTCAATGTGGTTCAGGGCATTCCTGAACCCTGTAACTGGAGTCCAGCCACTTGGACTGGTCGCTAGAACGACGAGTCGGAGCTCGATCCACGATCTTCCAGTGCCTTTTCCTCATGTTTATTTCCAGTGTTATATAGACGTACTTAAAGACATGCAATGAGTTACTTTCCAGGCGAGAGATACCAATATTATGACAACTAAAACGAGGCGCAAGCAGTGCTTGATGATGGTGGGAAGGAACAAGCAGTGCTTGGTGATGGTGTGAAGCAACAAGCAGTGCTTGATGATGGAGTGAAGCAACAAGCAGTGCTTGGTGATGGAGGGAAGCAACAAGCAGTGCTTGGTGATGGAGGGAAGCAACAAGCAGTGCTTGGTGATGGAGGGAAGCAACAAGCAGTGCTTGGTGATGGAGGGAAGCAACAAGCAGTGCTTGTAGATGGAGTGAAGCAACAAGCAGTGCTTGGTGATGGTGGGAAGCAACAAGCAGTGCTTGGTGATGGAGGGAAGCAACAAGCAGTGCTTGGTGATGGAGTGAAGCAACAAGCAGTGCTTGGTGATGGAGGGAAGCAACAAGCAGTGCTTGGTGATGGTGGGAAGCAACAAGCAGTGCTTGGTGATGGAGTGAAGCAACAAACAGTGCTTGGTGATGGTGGGAAGCAACAAGCAGTGCTTGGTGATGGAGGGAAGCAACAAGCAGTGCTTGGTGATGGAGGGAAGCAACAAGCAGTGCTTGGTGATGGTGGGAAGCAACAAGCAGTGCTTGGTGATGGAGGGAAGCAACAATCGGTGATTGGTGACCAATCAAAACAGTATTAATAGCCCAAGAGACAATGCCATATTAGTTAACCATAACAAAGACGGCTTCTGAGCCCTCATCTTCAAACTGAACTGTCAATAGGCGGGAATGACAGTAATTTAATAATAATAATAATTATAATAATAATAATAATAATAATAATAATAATAATGACAATATATTTTATTTATAAAATTATAGAGGACAAGATTACAATGATTTCTTCTTAGGAATTTGTATTTGATTTAACAAGAGCCACTAATGCCCTGCAGGACACACCTGAAGTACTGTAGATGTGGCCACACCTGAAGTACTGTAGATGTGGCCACACCTGAAGTAGTAGTACCTTGCGGTTACTTTGCAGATGTGGCCACACCTGAAGTACTGTAGATGTGGCCACACCTGAAGTGCTGTAGATGTGGACACACACAAAGTGGTAAAGATGTCTGTGTGTGGACACAAAGCCTTGGCTTGTCCCCTGGGCTGAAAGCGACGGCCCCTCGTTTGTAATGCTTCACCCAGGATGACGGTAAATGTGACAGGATTGTGAAGAAAAACGACCCGAGCATTATGGGAAAAAATGACGCTAATGATTATGCCCGTTGGCTGTGACGACGGAAGGGGAGGGGGGAGAGGAAAGGGAGAGAGAGATGAGAGAGAGAAAGGGATTGGGAGGGAGTCAAGAAGGTGGACAGGGAAGAAAAGGTCGAGTTTGGTTTCCCGGTCACCTGGGGAATCCTCTTGGTTACAACTCTCTGGAGACGTGAATTCTCCTTGACCAGACGATGACGAGGGGTAGGGACATCTCCCTCCTCGCTTTGTTCTCGCTCCTGTTCCACCTGGCGAGGTGTGGGGAGGGAGAGTGCTGATAGATGGGAGGGTAGAGGTGAGAAGTGGACGGGTAGAGAGGGAGGGCTCAATGACTGGAAGAGGAATGTGACGTTTATTGTGGGAGGGGAGGTGGAGTTTGTTGTGGGAAGGGAGGTGGAGTTTATTATGGGAAGGGAGGTGGCGTATGAAGTGGCTGTAATTTGCTTTTAGAGGGAGAGGGATGTTATCTATTATGACACTAGACGAGGAGTATACAATGGGAGGGGAGAACAACAACGAAACAGGGAGCAAGAGAGGACGAGAAGGAATAGAATGAGATTGCAAGAGCAATAAAGATGGTTGAGGTAATTATATTTTACACATGGTGTTTCTACGGCCAGTTGGCGGATTACCATCCATCGTCTCACGTAATGCGTCGCATATTCTTTTTTGCGGAGTCAGCCATCAATTAAAAATCTGAAGTCCTTGTAAACATTAAAGGTCCGCAATAGTTACATTTTCTATGCATCAGCCATAATAGGTTAGGTTACTTTGCGGCTATCTTGCGGCTATCTTGCGGTTACCTTGCAGTTACCTTGCGGTTACCTTGCGGTTACCTTGCTGTTACCTTGCAGTTACCTTGCGGTTACCTTGCGGTTACCTTGCAGTTACCTAGCGGTTACCTTGCGGTTACCTTGCGGTTACCTTGCTGTTACCTTGCGTTTACCTTGCGGTTACCTTGCGGTTACCTTGCAGTTACCTTGCGGTTACCTTGCAGTTACCTTGCGGTTACCTTGCGGTTACCTTGCAGTTACCTTGCAGTTACCTTGCGGTTACCTTGCGGTTACCTTGCGGTTACCTTGCAGTTACCTTGCGGTTACCTTGCAGTTACCTTGCGGTTACCTTGCAGTTACCTTGCAGTTACCTTGCAGTTACCTTGCGGTTACCTTGCGGTTACCTTGCAGTTACCTTGCAGTTACCTTGCGGTTACCTTGCAGTTACCTTGCGGTTACCTTGCAGTTACCTTGCAGTTACCTTGCAGTTACCTTCCAGTTACCTTGCAGTTACCTTGCGGTTACCTTGCGGTTACCTTGCGGTTACCTTGCGGTTACCTTGCAGTTACCTTGCAGTTACCTTGCGGTTACCTTGCGGTTACCTTGCAGTTACCTTGCAGTTACCTTGCGGTTACCTTGCGGTTACCTTGCAGTTACCTTGCAGTTACCTTGCAGTTACCTTGCGGTTACCTTGCGGTTACCTTGCAGTTACCTTGCAGTTACCTTGCGGTTACCTTGCAGTTACCTTGCGGTTACCTTGCAGTTACCTTGCAGTTACCTTCCAGTTACCTTGCAGTTACCTTGCAGTTACCTTGCAGTTACCTTGCGGTTACCTTGCAGTTACCTTGCGGTTACCTTGCAGTTACCTTGCAGTTACCTTGCGGTTACCTTGCGTTTACCTTGCGGTTACCTTGCGGTTACCTTGCGGTTACCTTGCAGTTACCTTGCGGTTACCTTGCGGTTACCTTGCAGTTACCTTGCAGTTACCTTGCAGTTACCTTGCGGTTACCTTGCGGTTGCCTTGAAGTTACCTTGCAGTTACCTTGCGGTTACCTTGCAGTTACCTTGCGGTTACCTTGCGGTTACCTTGCGGTTACCTTGCAGTTACCTTGCGGTTACCTTGCAGTTACCTTGCAGTTACCTTGCGGTTACCTTGCGGTTGCCTTGCAGTTACCTTGCAGTTACCTTGCGGTTACCTTGCAGTTACCTTGCGGTTACCTTGCGGTTACCTTGCAGTTACCTTGCGGTTACCTTGCGTTTACCTTGCGGTTACCTTGCGGTTACCTTGCGTTTACCTTGCGGTTACCTTGCGATAACTTTTTCGATGATTTCGGGGCTTAGTGTCCCCTAGGCCCGGATCTCAACCAGGCCTCCTGGTTGCTGGACTGGTCAATCAGACTGCTGGGCGCGGCTGCTCGCAGCCTGGCGTATGAATCACAGCCTGCTTGATCAGGTAGTTAGGTTGAATGGGCTCAGAGGTGTCTAGTTAGGTAAAACAGTTTCATTTTATACTGACAGACAAATCGAGAGAACAAGCTATTATAAACGGTACTGTTGATAATTGCAATGGGCGCGGTGGATGATAATGCAACAATAATGAAATATTATGATAAGAAATGAATTAGACATTTTTGTAAACAAAATTAAATATTCGTCTGGTAGTATTGGCTTGGCCGGACAAATATTGCCTTCTTCCTGTCCTTATCTCAGGGATACAACTTCTTGTCAAACACTGCAAACTAATTACAAATCAAAATGTATTTGAAACTAAGTTTGATTTGGTGAAAAGTTTCGCGCACGTGTGTGTGTGTGTGTGTGTGTGTGTGTGTGTGTGTGTGTGTGTGTGTGTGTGTGTGTGTGTGTGTGTGTGTGTGTGTGTGTGTGTACTCACCTAGTTGTACTCACCTAGTTGTGTTTGCGGGGGTTGAGCTCTGGCTCTTTGGTCCCGCCTCTCAACCGTCAATCAACAGATGTACAGATTGTGTGTATTCACTTAGTTGTATTTTACGGGGGTTGAGCTTTGCTCTTTCGGCCCGCCTCTCAACTGTCAATCAACTGTTTACTAACTACACTAACTACTTTTTTTTTTTCACACCACACACACACACACACACACATGTGTGTGTGTGTGTGTGTGTGTGTGTGTGTGTGTGTGTGTGTGTGTGTGTGTGTGTGTGTGTGTGTGTGTGTGTGTGTGGTATTTTCTATTTGTGCCTACAGAATCGAGCTATTGGACCCCGCCTTTCTACCCACTCTATTTTTCCTTTATTATGTCTACTATATTTCTCTCTAACACACGCACACACTCACATCCCCAGCCAGCAGCCCGTGCTAGCCGTCTAATTCCTGCGTACCTATTTACTGCTAGGTGAACAGGTGCATGAGGGTGAAAGAACCTTATTCCATTTGTTTCCAAATCCGCTTGGAATCGAACCCGGGCCATAAGGACATCGATCCCCGAGCACTATACACTCGGCCGAGAGGCCCCTGTGTACTCTCCAATTTGTGTCTGCAAGATCGAGCATTGACTCTTGGATCCCGCCTTTCCAGCCATCGGTTGTTTATAGCAATGACTTCTGTCCCAATTCCCTATCATACCTAGTTTTAAAATTATGAATAGAGTTTGCTTCCACAACCTGCTCCTTAAGTGCTTTCCATTTTTCCACTACTCTCACGCTAAAAATAACTTCCTAACATCTCTCTGACACATATGATTTTCCAGCTTCCACCCATTTTCCTTCGTTCTATTAGTATTCCGCTAGAACATTTCGTCTATTTCCACTTTGTCAATTTCCCTGAGTATTTTATACGTTCCAATCATATCCCCCCTCTCCCATCTCTTTTTCTAGTGTCGTTAGGTTCAGTTCCTTCAGGCGCTCTTCATACCCCATCCCTCGTAACTCTGGGACGAGCCTTGTCGCAAACTTCTGAACCTTTTCCAGTTTCCTATTTTGTTTCTTTAGGGGGGGGGGAGGACTCCATGATGGGGCTACATACTCTAAGACTGGTCTCACGTAGGCAGTGTAAAGCGCGCTAAAATCCTCCTGACTTAGGTTTCTAAAAGATGTTCTAACCTTTGCCAGTGTAGAGTACGCTGCTGTCGTTATCCTATTTATATGTGCCTCAGGAGATAGATTAGGTGTTACGTCCACCCCAGGTCTCTTTCTCGAATCGTCACAGGTAGGCAGTTCCCCTTCATTGTGTACTGTCCCTTTGGTCTCCTATCTCCTAGTCCCATTTCCATAACTTTACATTTGTTTGTGTGTGTGTGTGTTTGTATGTGTGTGTGTGTGTGTGTTTGTATGTGTGTGTGTGTGTGTGTGTGTGTGTGTGTGTGTGTGGTGTGTGTGTGTGTGTGTGTGTGTGTGTGTGTGTGTGTGTGTTTGTATGTGTGTGTGTGTGTGTGTGTGTGTGTGTTTGTATGTGTGTGTGTGTGTGCGTTTGTATGTGTGTGTGTGTGTGTGATTGTATGTGTGTGTGTGTGTGTGTGTGTGTGTGTGTGTGTGTGTGTGTGTGTGTGTGTGTGTGTGTGTGTGTGTGTGTGCGTGTATTCACCTAGTTGTGCTTCCGGGGGTTGATCTCTGCTCTTTCTGCCCGCCTCTCAAATGTCAATCAATCAACTGTTACTAACTACTAAAAAATTTTTTTCACACACACACACCCCAGGACACGCCCTTAACAGCTGTCTAACTTCCAGGCATCTATTTACTGCGAGGTAACAGGGGCATCAGGGTGAAAGAAATGCCATTTGTTTCCGCCTAGTCCGGGAATCGAATCCGGGCCACAGGATTATGAGTCCCGCGCGCTATACACTCAGCTACCAGACCCCCTAGATGTGTGTGTGTGTGTGTGTGTGTATTCACCTAGTTCTATTCACCTAGTTGTGCTTGCGGGGGTTGAGCTCTGCTCTTTCGGCCCGCCTCTCAACTGTCAATCAACTGTTTCTAACTACTACTATTTTTTTTCACATCACACACACATACACCCCAGGAAGCAGCCCGTGACAGCTGACTAACTCCCAGGTACCNGGGACCAGCTCTCTACTATTTTCCATGTGTAAATTATTATGTATTCCTCCTACCTAGCTCATGAAGATACAAATTGAGGCACTTGAGTAGGTCCGAATAGTTTAGTAGATTTTACTGAGTGGATTCTAGCAGTAAAGGATCTCTGCACGCTATCCGATCAGCAATTTCTCCAGCTTTGAAAGGGGCTGTCGTTGTGCAGCAGTACTCCACTCTAGAAAGCACTAGCGTCTTGAAGACTGTCATCATTGGTATAGCATCTCTAGTTTGAATAGTTCTTGTTATCCAACCTGTCTTTTTCTTACAGTTGTGACGGCTACTTTATTGTGCTCTTTACGGTAAGGTATTCCGTCATGATAAACCAAATCCTTTACAGTGCTTTTTCGTCAGTGCTATGATTTGACTGCGTTTTTGTATGTAGTTGCTGTTTTCATATATTCAATTTTTCCATAGCGCAATAACTGAAACTTATCTTAATTAAATACCATATTATTTTCTGTAGCCCATTGAAAGATCTGATTTACATCTGATTGGAGGTTTGCTGTTTTCTCTATGTTGTCTACGCTCATAAAAATCCTAGTGTTATCTGCAAAGGATGATACAGTGCTATAGATTGTGTCATTGTCTATGCCCGATATGAGGATGAGAAAAAGTATTGGAAAAAGCACAGTACCCTGGGGGACTGAGCTCTTCACGATTGATGGTCAGGATTTTATTTTATTCACTATTACACATCGAGTTCTGTTAGACAGGAAATTGTAGATCCATCTGCCTATTTGTCCGGTAAATCTTTTTGCATGCATTTTGTGTGCAATAACACCATGGTCACATTTGTCGAAGGTTTTTGGGAAATCTGTGTAAATTACATCAGCGTTTTGCTTGTCTTCCATGGCATCTAAGGCCATGTCATAGTGCTCCAGCAACTGTAAGAGGCAAGAGCGCCCTGTTCTGAAACCATGTTTTCTACGCCTATAGAGGGAACCTCGTTCCCGTTCCAGTCTGCATCTCTTCCTCTTTTTCGTACGGTTATGCGGTGTGAGCATATCTCTAGAGCTGCTGAGTTGATTTTTTCCAGGTATTTTTTCAGGTTCGCATTTCCTAGCTGTTCTTCCCAGCTTATTTCCATGAAATCTTGGTTTATTCGCTACCAGTTAATCTGTTTATAATTAAAAGTGAATTTGCTGAAATCTCCTTCCCTGGGACTGGGGATTGGTTGTGTAGGTCTACTCCCCCATGCTTGTCAGAACTTCAATCAGGTTGTGATCTGAGTAACAGGTATTTGTTATCATTATGTTCCTGATCAGTTCATCATTATTAGTGAAAATATTTTTCGACGTGTTCTCATAAAGCTAAGGTGCTTTATGGCCCCTATTTCTGCGTAATTGTGTTTTTGTGGTTGTTGTTTCGCTTATTTTCTAGCACATTTGTTTACAATCATTTCCATAATATGCACAATTCTTAAACAAAGATATGTTTAGAGAGGTGCTTAACTCCACCTCTTCATTCACATTATTAACACAATATCAAGACTTGAGTAATGACTAATGTGCAAAAGAAGATAAACGTTAAAATAATACTTATGTATTTCATACGTATTTTACTTATGTATTTTACTTCACGGTTATATTACTGTGAAGAAAGTAATGAAAGGTAATTATTCACGAAATATCGCACTGTAACGATGCCCTTTGTAACGCTTTAACATTTTCTTCATCTTGGCTTGTCTTCATCTTGGCTTGTCTTCATCTTGGCTTGTCTTCATCTTGGCTTGTCTTCATCTTGGCTTGTCTTCATCTTGGCTTGTCTTCATCTTGGCTTGTCTTCATCTTGGCTTGTCTTCATCTTGGCTTGTCTTCATCTTGGCTTGTCTTCATCTTGGCTTGTCTTCATCTTGGCTTGTCTTCATCTTGGCTTGTCTTCGTCTTGGCACCCCGATGCCTTCGCTTCTTGTAGGTCGGCGTTAGATCCCAGATTGACCGAGGAACGTTAACTATCAGGAGAAAGTCATTACCACTATATAACACTAGGATCAGGATAACGATTTAGAATGGGATGGGAGAGGGGGTAGGGTGGTAAGGAATGATGCCCAACCAATTGGACGGTCTGAGATTGAACGCAAACCTGCATGAAGCAAAGTCGTCGCTCTACCGCCCAGCCCAAATGTCTGTGGTTTGGCACCCCTTCCTTCCCCAATTTTTGTCATAGTATCCCATCTAAGTGTTCTATAGGCATTTTGGATTAGTGCTTTCTCCTGATAATTACCATGCAAAGGATGCTACCAGGATTATTACCCTCTCCTGGCCCTCTTCTTCTTCTCCATCATCTTTGGTTGTGTCTGTATCCACCCAGATCACCTGTGTCTGTATCAGCTCAAGTCACCTGTGTAAGACAGCCAGATTGGAAAAGTTTCTCTTCATTAATGGAACTGGGATTAACTCCTGGGAGCGCCTGATGTGCTCAGGTCTGGCCTAATGTTAGAGAGCAGGGATTCCATGGTGATGTCTCGGATGGGGGGAGCCAAGTTGGCGAGCCTGCTGGACCCAAACTCGCAATTTTACTTGAATATTACTGTCAAAATACGCACAGGTAATGCTAAGATCTATTTATGTATCCTTGGAGCCTTTAACCCAACCTAATTTACTTTCGAATCGAGGTCTCGGGGATTCAAACTGGATGTTGAGGTCTACTCGTCACCAATTGAACCTTGAAATAAACACTAGACCTGGAAAACTCTGGACCTTATGCTTCGCTATTTGGATCTTGGAAACATCTCTCCTCTTGGTCTTTGGATAACACTAATCTATATACATCATACAAACTGATGCAAGAGGCTACAAGAAAGAGGTAAGTAGAAATCTTAAGTTCATGCACGGAAAATACTGTCGCAGAAACTTTGTGGTTCTGTGGCCGAGAGACCGAGATCAGAGGAAGGGGGGATGGGATCTTTGAAGAGTGCGAGAAAACCTTTGACTCAATACACCACAGGAGATTAGTGTACAAAAGCGAGAACTTGACTCGATTGACAAGGGTGATGTTCCAGTGGAGAAGGGGTCACCTCCGCAACGAAGTACAGTGACAGTGTGAGGAGTGCTCTCACAGTGGCATAATATTACCAGTCACGTTCAACAAGGGTTAGTACTAGAGCCAGTCTTAATGGTAATCAATACGAATGACTTACTAGACGTGATAGATTCCATTCGCTTCATGTTCACTGATGATGCATAAATCATGAGGCGGATAAGTACTAGGAAAAACTGCAGGAAACTACTGGAAAACCTGAACAAATTTATGAATGGCGCGACAAGTGTCTTCTAGAGTTTCACCACAATCAGATGAAAAAATAAAACCCTCCTGGAACCGAAAAGATAAACAATGTTGGTTGATCATGTCATCGAACTTCTCACCAGAAGCTTTCATCAACCAAATATCACCAGCTGCAAGCACATGGTTGATCAACAAAGAGCTTCCCCTGAGAATCCAAGCAAGGACATGTTCAAGACCTTGAATTCGAAAGATATTAAAGCAATTCTAGAGTATGGTGAGACTGTAGAGTCCTCATCTCGTTACAGAAAACTAGCTTGGAGAAAGTGCAGTTGAATGCCACCAGGCAATTCCCAGAGCTGAAAGGTATGAGGTACGAGAAAAGATTAATATAATTAAATGTGGCGTAATTGGAGGAAATAAGAAGCAGGAAAGACATGATCATCACATAAAAAACTCCTAGTGGAATACTCAAGGCAGCAAAGGCCGTGTATTGGTGATTCACGAACAAGAGGAGGTGGAAATTAAGTGCTCAAGTGAGCCACATAGGTAATATGAACAATTTTCTTAAAATAGTGAACAGATGGATTGTGTCAAGAAGGGAAGCGGAGGAGGCAGACTTCGCATACATCTTCAAACTTGGATATTGCAGAGCCCAATGAACTCTGGAAGTTACACACCAGTTGCTTAAGGGATGAAAATCCTGACTTAATGAATCACAGCCCAATTATCACCAGTTCATCTCCGTGTGAGAAAATAGGCAATTACCTTCGAAATATATATCAAAATCTGGATCTTGAAAATATGCTCCTCGCCTACTGGACCTTCAAATTTACACCATACCTGTAGAACTTTGGAACGTATGCTTCACCTACTGGGACCTTGTAAACATCTCACTTACTGGTCTTTGAAACCAATACCTCACTTCAAGCTCAAACAAGTTAATTGAGATATTAAAATACATCCGAAAAGGATAGAGTACCTTACGTTAGTTCTATCCTCCTTCACCTCACCTGGTGGGCTGGAAAACTTCATGAATCAAACATAGGGTTTGCAACGTCACTAATCAAATTCGTGTATAATTACGAGACCTATTGCAACCAGTCCATCTCACGACCACTGTAATTACCCCTTTAAATCTATATCCTACGAACCTGGCTATTAATCCTAACCCCGTCTTTTCTCACATTAAAAGACGCTTATCCTGTTGTGTTCATCCCACGAGACAACACCTTGGCTTAATCCCAGTAGCTACAATGTTAACCACACTTCGCTTATCCTACAAGTCAAAGAACTGATTATGATCTGTGTATTTCTTTGCACCTTCTCCACGTTTTCTCTCTCTCCAGAAAATAGGCGAGACCAGATGAATTGGTGAATTGAACAGGTGAATTGTCCAGTTGTGTTAACCAGTCTGTCACCTGCTCGTTTAATTCTCATAGTTTACCTCCACAAATGGCCATAAACATACGTTAAATGAGCACAAAAGACTCATTTTTATAAAAGGCTGACGACACAACTCGTTAAACATAACAAATCGTTCTCTATTAATCCCATGTGATTTGTGACGTATTTCTTGCCAGTAAGGAAAAAAATAATCCAAACGGGCGTTTAGGATAATCACCTCGGATTAGAGAGAACGGCTCCTTAATCCCCTGCTCATTCCCCCCTGCTTTAAGGAGGATTAGAACCTGGTCTTCAGTGGTTAACTTTTCCTCTTAAAGGGATTAAGATGAAAGGGAAGGGAGGGGGGAAGGAATTTCAAAAGCAAAGGAGGAGAATGGAAGTGTATTAGGGAATTGGAAAGAGGGCTGAAGGTAATGATAAAGAAGAAGAGACATAGTGAATGGAGAGAATGGGAGAGGATTAAGTACAGACAGAAATATGTGGGATGAGGTGGTAAACGGGAAAAAAGGGAAAGAGTGGAAGAGATGTTAAGAATGGGCTGCGAGATAGACAATTGGAATGGAGTTGTGTTTTGGAGTGGGAAAGTGGTCAATGAGGGTAAAAGATGGGAAGGATGAACAGGAAGGGGTTCTTACCTATTAGGCTGGGTATAATGATTTAATTCTATTTGGCGTTCTTTAACAAATGAAAATTAAAAAATTTTGAATTTACTCTCTCTCTCTCTCTCTCTCTCTCTCTCTCTCTCTCTCTCTCTCTCTCTCTCTCTCTCTCTCTCTCTCTCTCTCTCTCTCTCTCTCTCTCCTCCACCCTTCTATTTTTACTTTCTCATTCTCTTTACCAAAGTCAAATATCCCTAATTTACTAACTGTAGGTACTGAATGCAAAATATTGTAGTCTCTTGCTGCATTCGGGGGGGGGGGGGAGGGGAAGGGGTGCATTATAAGCTAATAAAATTATGAAATTAGCTCACCACAAGCTGCTTAGCTTGGAGACTGTACTTGGTCTTTGAACCCATTGTTGAAATAAACTGTGTAACTAACTTATCAAGAAAGTAACTGGCTTGACTATATGATTTTGGGGGATCAGTTGCTGAGCCCATTATGTGCCTTTGTAACCTTTTCCACTACCATCCCCAGGGTGGATTGGGGCTATCACAGCCTACAGGGTGGATTGGGGCTATCACAGCCCACAGGGTGGGTATGGGGCTATCACAGCCCACAGGGTGGGTATGGGGCTACCACAGCCCACAGGGTGGGTATGGGGCTACCACAGCCCACAGGGTGGGTATGGGGCTACCACAGCCCACAGGGTGGGTATGGGGCTACCACAGCCCACAGGGTGGGTATGGGGCTACCACAGCCCACAGGGTGGGTATGGGGCTACCACAGCCCACAGGGTGGGTATGGGGCTATCACAGCCCACAGGGTGGGTATGGGGCTACCACAGCCCACAGGGTGGGTATGGGGCTACCATAGCCCACAGGGTGGGTATGGGGCTACCACAGCCCACAGGGTGGGTATGGGGCTACCACAGCCCACAGGGTGGGTATGGGGCTATCACAGCCAACAGGGTGGGTATGGGGCTATCACAGCCAACAGGGTGGGTATGGGGCTACCACAGCCCACAGGGTGGGTATGGGGCTACCACAGCCCACAGGGTGGGTATGGGGCTACCACAGCCCACAGGGTGGGTATGGGGCTACCATAGCCCACAGGGTGGGTATGGGGCTATCACAGCCCACAGGGTGGGTATGGGGCTATCACAGCCAACAGGGTGGGTATGGGGCTATCACAGCCAACAGGGTGGGTATGGGGCTACCACAGCCCACAGGGTGGGTATAGGGCTACCGCCGCCCACAGGTTGGGCGGCGGTAGTCATATAGTCATGATTTCTGGGCTTAGCGTCCCCGCGGCCCGGTCTTCGACCAGGCCTTTATTTTGTTACACATCCCCAGGAAGCAGCCCTTAGCAGCTGTCTAACTCCCAGGTACCTATTTACTGCTAGGTGAACAGTGGCATCAGGATGAAAGAAACTTTTTGCCCATTTGTCTCGCCTCCACCGGGGATCGAACCCGGAACCTCAGGTCTACGAATCCGAAGCGCTGTCCGCCCAGCTGTCAGGCGCCCCCACGATGGGTATAATAAATGAAGTAAACTAAAGTAAATTATTCTTGTTTCTTCTTCGTCTCTCTTCTATCTTGCTCTTTTGTCTTGTTCTCTATATCCGTTTGTTCTGTACCTTATAGTATCACATTCAAAGTAGAAGTTTGTAACTCGATATACAATACTTTATATAAGTGACTTATATTAAATAATAATATAGCTTGTTGATAAGAAAAATGAATGATTAACCGACAATTTTTTCATTATAGGTGGATTGTACATTATTGTAATCATAGGGAAAGGTACAGTTTAAGCAATTCTGGTGGAAATATAGAAAGTTATTTGCAAACTTGACCTCACGTGTTGGTTCTTTGCAACCTTGAACTCTCTTGCTGGTCCTTGCAACCTTGAATTCTCTTGCTGGTCCTTGCAACCTTGACCTCACCTGCAGCCTGAACCACATCTGCTGGTCTATGCAACATAAACCACACCTGCTAATCTTACAACCTGAACTCAATTCATTCATGAAGTACAAACCTCCCGTCAATAACGTGTGAATGAATTACGAATATTACTCGTACAATCCCGGAGTATAGCAACTTGGAACAAAGTAATACTTTGTGAAATAAATCGCGCCTCCCCCAAGTGAGCTACGCGAATTCCATGTATAATAACCTAAATTCCGGATATCGTTGTGTATTGGATATACTGATATCTGTATTAGGAGGAATGCGTGATCGAATCTGCATCCTATTGGATTTGCTAATCGGAACACAAGGTAGCACTATTGTGCTTGTCGATTACCAGTCTCGTAGACTTTGCGTTGTTTCTTTTGAATAATTTTGCTTTATGAAGTAAACTGGAGACCCTATTCAAGATTTTTACAGGGTTGAAATATGTGGTTAGAATATTTGATAATGGGGTTGTAATTATGTATCTATTTGTAGGTATTTGTATTGGTGTTTATTATATATTAATTTCGGATTTTTACATTTCATATTAATTTTTTCATTGATTTATGTTATTTGTCTCTTCTTCTGTGTGTGTAGTCACCTAGTTGTGCTTGCGGGGGTTTAACTCTCCTCTTTCGGCTCGCCTCTCAACTGTTGCTAACTACTATTTTTTTTGTTCACACACACACACACACACACACACACACAAGAAACAGCCCGTGACAACTGATTAACTCCTAGGTACCTATTTTCTGCTAGGTAACATGGGGGCATCAGGGTGAAAGAAACTCTGCGCATTGTTTCTCGCCAGCGCAGGGAATCGAACCCGGGACCACAGGATCACGCGTCCAGCGTACTGTCCAGTCAGCCACCAGCCCCTAGTGTGAATTGCCTGCCCCCCCCCCCCTCCTGGTACCTTCCGGCCTGACCCCTGGCAACGCCTGGGCCCTCGGTGCCTAAGCCTCAGTTACCGCTCGTGATGCATCGACTACACGCGCGTGTCAACAGATGTAAACAGGGAAAACGCCAACACGCAGTCTACGAGAGATGTCTAAGAGCAGTAAACTTCAGAACGACCTGCGCCCTCGGTATAAACGACCCGGGTTAACGGGAGGTCACTGAGGGGAAGGAAAAATATGTACGACTACTTGCCTGGAAGATTGTGATAGAGGTTTCGGGACTCTATACATTCGGGACTGTCTTGTGAGGTCTCTGCTAGTTCCTGTATTCCGAGGGCGCTGCCGGCTTCAGTAATCTAAGGGTACAGATGGTTAATTCCTTGACGCCATCCTTCGAACAACAGAGGATTAAGAGCTGTTATATTTGTTTAATTATTAATTTCTACAGCCTCTCGACTAGGACTGGCCGGTAAACCCAACGTTCTTGTTTCATGCGGGGTCCTTGTTCGATTCCCGATGGTCCGCGTGATTGTGTATACCGTTCCTCTATTCTGTACTCAAAGCGCAGTTGTTTATTCTCAATTTTTTTTTGCATAGTATTTCTTGCATGACTACACTTGCAGGTTTCTTAGGAAGGGTAGATGTGCCACCTTGGCGCCTCCTGCTGCCTGTCTTACCTCCAGGCATCGTCTTAGTTCTGTACATCTCCCAGCTCCCAGCCTCCCACCTCCACTATCTCCATCCTCCGCTTGCTATTCAATCTCCAGCATCTCTCCGTAATCCACCACGTTCTCGCCATCAACCCTCTTCATCCCTCAACCCTGAAATAGTCTCATCTCCTGCTCTTCAACTCTCCAGAGCCCGGAATTCCTCACTTCTTGAAATGACGCGAGTTGTTCCCGCCCCCCTCTCCTCCTCCCCCCCTGTTGCTGCACTTTGTAGTTAACTGCTGGTCGTAAACCGCACGTTTCAATTGTTTGGTTAGATGCCGCTGATGGTTTCGCCCTTTATGGCCTGTGAAACCAAGGAAGGTCCGAGATGTAGTCAAAATAACTTTCAAAATATGAATTTCAAATTAGTCTCCTGCATGTAAAGGCCCCGCTAACATAAACCCAGCCAGCGTAAATCGTCAGCCGACCCCTTATCGTTTTACAGATAGTTGTGGGTCTGGCTATAAAACCAGAGAAGTCAAACGAAAGTACAAGAATGTGAGCGTATATGGAGATTACAGGGACGATGAGAGCAGCAATAAAACAAAAATATGTAATGTAATGATGAGAGGAAACCGCTAAGGCAGGGATGACTATATAGTGTTGGGAAGACGCCATAAAAGATTATTGATTGATTGATAAAGATTAAGCTACCTGAAAGGTGGCACGGGCATGAATAGCCCGTAAAGTTGAATGCCATCGAAGCAAAGAGCCGGAATGTATGGATTGAGTAAGGGACCGTCGCCACACTACTTGGGCCATCGGGGATCGAGCTCCGATCCTTCAAGAATCGAGACCGTCTCAACATAACGTGAATGGGAACTATCATGAAAAGAAACTATGAATAAGTGACAGAAGTAGTATTAGCCAAAATAAATAATGTATTTAGAATATGAATAAGACAGAGAAACAGAGATTTCAACGATAATTTTAACTAATGTCTGAATTCCTGCACCAGTCTAAAGCTGTCAATATTAAGAAGAACCATCCCTCTACAATAACACAGAGCCAAAGTAGTGGAAGGAAGACTCACTGCAATTTGGTACGAACAAGCCAGTGGGTACTACTCTTTCAAGCCCGACAAAAAGATATCCAGAGACACTGCAGTAGCCAAACACAGACTCAGACTTGGTTACAAGTGCTGCTGGGAAGTAATGAACCCAATAGTTAAAGAGTGTTATATCTGTGGAACAGAAGCAGAGGCGCCACTATTACACTACTTGTTGAAGAATGTGAAGCTAATGAAGCTCTGCGCATCAAACTCAACATTAATCCAACAACAGCAGCTGCATTAGATGCACGTTCCATCGCGACTACAATGAATAGAAAAACCGTTAAAGAATAGGACTCACTAGTAAACATTCTGCACCTACATCCGCCACCAAGATAATGTTATCAAAACAAGACTAAAACAGAAGCGAAATAGAAACAGGGAAACAGGAGGAAACCCCACCTCCATTTAATACTTTGACCCAAATATCAGAGTAACAAGGTTATCGCGAATAACCGAACTCAATTACGGGCTCACCATAGCCCGTGCTACATGGACATTTTGTTCTGAGTAGCTAAATATAAAACAACAACAACAACATCTCAACAATAAGAGCCCGCTCCTTAGTAAGAGTCAGCTTTCCATAGAAAGAGCCAGCTCTCCACAGCTAAGTTCAATCGTCTAATAAATATATTGATTGATTGAAACACTGAAACATCTGCCTAGGATCAAGAAACTAATCAAGCTGATAGTAATTTTGTTTAAATAGTTTTAAACAAAAATATTTCCTATTTAAATATCGGATATTGTCACTCGTCCACTGCTGAGATGAGAGCGATGCAAGGTGTTTGTCTCCTGGGGATGTTGATGGCACCGTCTGTGTACCATATATTTGCATCTTTCTATATCACATAATTTATCTCCTTTGATCCCCCAGTTCGCTTGAATTAATTTTCCCATCTACTCATCTCAGTGCCATTATGATATTCCCTTCAATGTTCATTTGGCTTCAACGAGGAAACCTTCGCTCCCATAAGCTAAAGGATTCAACGAGGAAATCTTCGCCCAAATAAGCTAAAGGCTTAAACGCCACCAGAAATTATAGTTCTTTTATTTCGAGTCTTTGAAGTACGTCCAAGATGCAAGAAGTGAAAATTAAAGTTTTTATTACCTTCTCGTCGCTTGCAGACATGTGTGGTTGTGCATGTCATTGTATTTCAATGGCATCTGTTCATCAAGCAATAATATTGAGGGGTTTCTAAATATGGCTTCAGATCGTTATTAAATTTGCAATATTTTTTTTGTTTCTAAAACTTCTAAATGTTTATTGGCGTTTTGCAGGTATCATTATTATTAGAAAACCTCGTTAAAAATGCGAAATATTATCGGATATAATGCCGCAACCCATTTCGTAGTTTATGGGATCTAATTACTTGTTTAGTGCTAGAATACGACATTTTCACGTCATTTTACCGTTTTATTAGCAATCGAAGACCTCGTTAAACAAGTGGGATCACCTGTGCGGAGGCCGTTCTTGGTTTTATTGAACAATTCACTTCTGTTTTAATGTCCTTGATTTAAAAAAACCTATTTGATCATGGAATGATCTTCAATGTGGTTCAGGGCATTCCTGAACCCGATAACTGGAGTCCAGCCACTTGGACTGGTCGGTAGAACGACGAGTCGGAGCTCGATCCACGATCTTCCAGTGCCTTTTCCTCATGTTTATTTCTAGTGTTGTATAGACGTACTTAAAGACATGCAATGAGTTACTTTCCAGGCGAGAGATACCAATATTATGACAACTAAAACGAGGCGCAAGCAGTGCTTGATGATGGAGTGAAGCAACAAGCAGTGCTTGGTGATGGTGGGAAGGAACAAGCAATGCTTGGTGATAGAGGGGAGCAACAAGCAGTGCTTGGTGATGGTGGGAAGCAACACGCAGTGCTTGGTGATGGTGGGAGGCAACAAGCAGTGCTTGGTGATGGAGGGGAGCAACAAGCAGTGCTTGGTGATGGAGTGAAGCAACAAGCAGTGCTTGATGATGGAGTGAAGCAACAAGCAGTGCTTGGTGATGGAGTGAAGCAACAAGCCGTGCTTGGTGATGGTGGGAAGCAACAAGCAGTGCTTGGTGATGGTGTGAAGCAACAAGCAGTGCTTGGTGATGGAGGGAAGCAACAAGCAGTGCTTGGTGATGGAGGGAAGCAACAAGCAGTGTTTGGTGATGGGAAGCAACAAGCAGTGCTTGGTGATGGAGGGGAGCAACAAGCAGTGCTTGGTGATGGAGGGAGGCAACAAGCAGTGCTTGATGATGGTGGGAAGCAACAAGCAGTGCTTGATGATGGAGTGAAGCAACAAGCAGTGCTTGGTGATGGAGTGAAGCAACAAGCAGTGCTTGGTGATGGTGGGAGGCAACAAGCAGTGCTTGGTGATGGAGGGAAGCAACAAGCAGTGCTTGGTGATGGAGGGAGGCAACAAGCAGTGCTTGGTGATGGAGTGAAGCAACAAGCAGTGTTTGGTGATTGTGGGAGGCAACAAGCAGTGCTTGGTGATGGAGTGAAGCAACAAGCAGTGCTTGGTGATGGAGGGAGGCAACAAGCAGTGCTTGGTGATGGAGTGAAGCAACAAGCAGTGCTTGGTGATGGTGGGAGGCAACAAGCAGTGCTTGGTGATGGAGTGAAGCAACAAGCAGTGCTTGGTGATGGTGGGAGGCAACAAGCAGTGCTTGGTGGTGGAGTGAAGCAACAAGCAGTGCTTGGTGATGGTGGGAGGCAACAAGTAGTGCTTGGTGATGGAGTGAAGCAACAAGCGGTGCTTGGTGATGGAGTGAAGCAACAAGCAGTGCTTGGTGATGGTGGGAAGCAACAAGCAGTGCTTGGTGATGGTGGGAAGCAACAAGCACTGCTTGGTGATGGTGGGAAGCAACAGCAGTGCTTGGTGATGGTGGGAAGCAACAAGCAGTGCTTGGTGATGGAGTGAAGCAACAAGCAGTGCTTGGTGATGGTGGGAAGCAACAAGCAGTGCTTGGTGATGGTGGGAAGCAACAAGCAGTGCTTGGTGATGGTGGGAAGCAACAAGCAGTGCTTGGTGATGGAGTGAAGCAACAAGCAGTGCTTGGTGATGGTGGGAAGCAACAAGCAGTGCTTGGTGATGGTGGGAAGCAACAAACAGTGC
Source organism: Procambarus virginalis (assembly GCA_020271785.1). Taxonomy (NCBI): domain Eukaryota; kingdom Metazoa; phylum Arthropoda; class Malacostraca; order Decapoda; family Cambaridae; genus Procambarus; species Procambarus virginalis. The sequence continues at coordinate 1,781,562 of WNGS01165339.1, forward strand.
TTGGTGATGGTGGGAAGCAACAAACAGTGCTTGGTGATGGTGGGAAGCAACAAGCGGTGCTTGGTGATGGTGGGAAGGAACAAGCAGTGCTTGGTGATGGAGGGAAGCAACAAGCGGTGCTTGGTGATGGTGGGAAGCAACAAGCGGTGCTTGGTGATGGTGGGAAGGAACAAGCAGTGCTTGGTGATGGTGGGAAGCAACAAGCAGTGCTTGGTGATGGTGGGAAGCAACAAGCAGTGCTTGGTGATGGTGGAAGGAACAAGCAGTGCTTGGTGATGGTGGGAAGCAACAAGCAGTGCTTGGTGATGGTGGGAAGGAACAAGCAGTGCTTGGTGATGGAGGGAAGCAACAAGCAGTGCTTGGTGATGGTGGGAAGCAACAAGCAGTGCTTGGTGATGGAGTGAAGCAACAAGCAGTGCTTGGTGATGGTGGGAAGCAACAAGCAGTGCTTGGTGATAGTGGAAAGCAACAATCGGTGATTGGTGACCAATCAAAACAGTATTAATAGCCCAAGAGACAATGCCATATTAGTTAACCATAACAAAGACGGCTTCTGAGCCCTCATCTTCAAACTGAGCTGTCAATAGGCGGGAATGACAGTAACTTAATAATAATAATAATAATAATAATAATAATAATAATAATAATAATAATAATAATAATGACAATATATTTTATTTATAAAATTATTGAGGACACGATTACAATGATTTCTTCTTAGGAATTTGTATTTGATTTAACAAGAGCCACTAATGCCCTGCAGGACACACCTGAAGTACTGTAGATGTGGCCACACCTGAAGTACTGTAGATGTGGCCACACTTGAAGTACTGTAGATGTGGCCACACCTGAAGTACTGTAGATGTGGCCACACCTGAAGTACTGTAGATGTTGCCACACTGAAGTACTGTAGATGTGGCCACACCTGAAGTACTGTAGATGTTGCCACACCTGAAGTACTGTAGATGTTGCCACACCTGAAGTACTGTAGGTTCACACCTGAAGTACTGTAGATGTGGCAACACCTGAAGTACTGCAGATGTTGCCACACCTGAAGTACTGTAGATGTTGCCACACCTGAAGTACTGTAGATGTGGCCACACCTGAAGTACTGTAGATGTTGCCACACCTGAGTACTGTAGATGTGGCCACACCTGAAGTACTGTAGATGTTGCCACACCTGAAGTACTGTAGATGTGGCCACACCTGAAGTTGTAGATGTGGACACACACAAAGTGGTAAAGATGTCTGTGTGTGGACACAAAGCCTTGGCCTGTCCCCTGGGCTCAAAGCGACGGCCTCTCGTTTGTAATGCTTCACCCAGGATGACGGTAAATGTGACAGGATTGTGAAGAAAAACGACCCGAGCATTATGGGAAAAAATGACGCTAATGATTATGCCCGTTGGCTGTGACGACGGAAGGGGAGGGGGAGAGGAGAGAGAGAGGGTAGCGTGGGGAGGGGGCAGAGGGGAGAGAGATGAGAGAGAGAAAGGGATTGGGAGGGAGTCAAGAAGGTGGACAGGGAGATTGAAGTGGGGAGGCGGGGAGGGTGGAAGGCGGGATAGGAGTGGAAAGGAGGGAAAGGAAGGCCGAGTTTGGCTTCCCGGTCACCTGGGGAATCCTCTTGGTTACAACTCTCTGGAGACGTGAATTCTCCTTGACCAGACGATGACGAGGGGTAGGGACATCTCCCCCTCGCTTTGTTCTCGCTCCTGTTCCACCTGGCGAGGTGTGGGGAGGGAGAGTGCTGATAGATGGGAGGGTAGAGGTGAGAAGTGGACGGGTAGAGAGGGAGGGCTCAATGACTGGAAGAGGAACGTGACGTTTATTGTGGGAGGGGAGGTGGAGTTTGTTGTGGGAAGGGAGGTGGAGTTTATTATGGGAAGGGAGGTGGCGTATGAAGTGGCTGTAATTTGCTTTTAGAGGGAGAGGGATGTTATTTATTATGACACTAGACGAGGAGTATACAATGGGAGGGGAGAACAACAACGAAGCAGGGAACAAGAGAGGACGAGAAGGAATAGAATGAGATTGCAAGAGCAATAAAGATGGTTGAGGTAATTATATTTTACACATGGTGTTTCTACGGCCAGTTGGCGGATTACCATCCATCGTCTCACGTAATGCGTCGCATATTCTTTTTTGCGGAGTCAGCCATCAATCAAAAATCTGAAGTCCTAGTAAACATTAAAGGTCCGCAATATTTACATTTTCTATGCATCAGCCATAATAGGTTAGGTTACTTTGCGGCTATCTTGCGGCTATCTTGCGGCTATCTTGCGGTTGCCTTGCAGTTACCTTGCGGTTACCTTGCGGTTACCTTGCGTTTACCTTGCGGTTGCCTTGCGGTTACCTTGCGGTTACCTTGCGGTTACCTTGCGGTTACCTTGCTGCTACCTTGCTGTTACCTTGCAGTTACCTTGCGGTTACCTTGCGGTTACCTTGCAGTTACCTTGCAGTTACCTTGCGGTTACCTTGCTGTTACCTTGCTGTTACCTTGCAGTTACCTTGCGGTTACCTTGCGGTTACCTTGCGTTTACCTTGCGGTTGCCTTGCAGTTACCTTGCGGTTACCTTGCGGTTACCTTGCGGTTACCTTGCAGTTACCTTGCGGTTACCTTGCTGTTACCTTGCAGTTACCTTGCAGTTACCTTGCGGTTACCTTGCAGTTACCTTGCAGTTACCTTGCAGTTACCTTGCAGTTACCTTGCGGTTACCTTGCGGTTACTTTGCGGTTACCTTGCGGTTACCTTGCGGTTACCTTGCAGTTACCTTGCGGTTACCATGCGGTTACCTTGCGGTTACTTTGCGGTTACCTTGCAGTTACCTTGCGGTTACCTTGCGGTTACCTTGCGGTTACTTTGCGGTTACCTTGCGGTTACTTTGCGGTTACTTTGCGGTTACCTTGCAGTTACCTTGCGGTTACCTTGCGGTTACTTTGCGGTTACCTTGCGGTACCTTGCAGTTACCTTGCTGTTACCATGCGGTTACCTTGCGGTTACCTTGCGGTTACCTTGCTGTTACCTTGCAGTTACCTTGCGGTTACCTTGCGGTTACCTTGCAGTTACCTTGCTGTTACCTTGCAGTTACCTTGCGGTTACCTTGCGGTTACCTTGCAGTTACCTTGCGGTTACCTTGCGGTTACCTTGCGGTTACCTTGCGGTTACCTTGCTGTTACCTTGCAGTTACCTTGCGGTTACCTTGCGTTTACCTTGCGGTTGCCTTGCAGTTACCTTGCGGTTACCTTGCAGTTACCTTGCAGTTACCTTGCGGTTACCTTGCGGTTACCTTGCGGTTACCTTGCAGTTACCTTGCGGTTACCTTGCGGTTACCTTGCAGTTACCTTGCAGTTACCTTGCGGTTACCTTGCGGTTACCTTGCAGTTACCTTGCAGTTACCTTGCGGTTACCTTGCGGTTACCTTGCAGTTACCTTGCAGTTACCTTGCGGTTACCTTGCTGTTACCTTGCGGTTACCTTGCGGTTACCTTGCGGTTACCTTGCGTTTACCTTGCGGTTACCTTGCAGTTACCTTGTGGTTACCTTGCAGTTACCTTGCGGTTACCTTGCAGTTACCTTGCAGTTACCTTGCAGTTACCTTGCGGTTACTTTGCGGTTACCTTGCGGTTACCTTGCGGTTACCTTGCGGTTACCTTGCAGTTACCTTGTGGTTACCTTGCAGTTACCTTGCGGTTACCTTGCAGTTACCTTGCTGTTACCATGCGGTTACCTTGCGGTTACTTTGCGGTTACCTTGCAGTTACCTTGCGGTTACCTTGCGGTTACCTTGCAGTTACCTTGCAGTTACCTTGCAGTTACCTTGTGGTTACCTTGCAGTTACCTTGCGTTTACCTTGCTGTTACCATGCGGTTACCTTGCGGTTACTTTGCTGTTACCTTGCAGTTACCTTGCGGTTACCTTGCGGTTACCTTGCAGTTACCTTGCAGTTACCTTGCGGTTACCTTGCAGTTACCTTGCGGTTACCTTGCAGTTACTTTGCGGTTACCTTGCCGTTACCTTGCGGTTACTTTGCGGTTACCTTGCAGTTACCTTGTGGTTACCTTGCAGTTACCTTGCGGTTACCTTGCGGTTACCTTGCAGTTACCTGCGGTTACCTTGCAGTTACCTTGCGGTTACCTTGTGGTTACCTTGCAGTTACCTTGCGGTTACCTTGCAGTTACCTTGCAGTTACCTTGCGTTTACCTTGCGGTTACCTTGCAGTTACCTTGCGGTTACCTTGCGTTTACCTTGCGGTTACCTTGCAGTTACCTTGCGGTTACCTTGCAGTTACCTTGCGGTTACCTTGTGGTTACCTTGCAGTTACCTTGCGTTTACCTTGCGGTTACCTTGCAGTTACCTTGCGGTTACCTTGCGTTTACCTTGCGGTTACCTTGCAGTTACCTTGCGGTTACCTTGCAGTTACCTTGTGGTTACCTTGCAGTTACCTTGCGGTTACCTTGCGGTTACCTTGTGGTTACCTTGCAGTTACCTTGCGGTTACCTTGCAGTTACCTTGCGGTTACCTTGCAGTTACCTTGCGGTTACCTTGCAGTTACCTTGTGGTTACCTTGCAGTTACCTTGCGGTTACCTTGCAGTTACCTTGTGGTTACCTTGCAGTTACCTTGTGGTTACCTTGCAGTTACCTTGCGGTTACCTTGCAGTTACCTTGTGGTTACCTTGCAGTTACCTTGCGGTTACCTTGCAGTTACCTTGTGGTTACCTTGCAGTTACCTTGCGGTTACCTTGCGGTTACCTTGCAGTTACCTTGCGGTTACCTTGCAGTTACCTTGCGGTTACCTTGTGGTTACCTTGCAGTTACCTTGCGGTTACCTTGCAGTTACCTTGCAGTTACCTTGCGTTTACCTTGCGGTTACCTTGCAGTTACCTTGCGGTTACCTTGCGTTTACCTTGCGGTTACCTTGCAGTTACCTTGCGGTTACCTTGCAGTTACCTTGCGGTTACCTTGTGGTTACCTTGCAGTTACCTTGCGTTTACCTTGCGGTTACCTTGCAGTTACCTTGCGGTTACCTTGCGTTTACCTTGCGGTTACCTTGCAGTTACCTTGCGGTTACCTTGCAGTTACCTTGTGGTTACCTTGCAGTTACCTTGCGGTTACCTTGCGGTTACCTTGTGGTTACCTTGCAGTTACCTTGCGGTTACCTTGCAGTTACCTTGCGGTTACCTTGCAGTTACCTGCGGTTACCTTGCAGTTACCTTGTGGTTACCTTGCAGTTACCTTGCGGTTACCTTGCAGTTACCTTGTGGTTACCTTGCAGTTACCTTGTGGTTACCTTGCAGTTACCTTGCGGTTACCTTGTGAAAACTTTTTCGATGATTTCGGGGCTTAGTGTCCCCGCGGCCCGTATCTCGACCAGGCCTCCTGGTTGCTGGACTGGTCAATCAGACTGCTGGGCGCGGCTGCTCGCAGCCTGACGTATGAATCACAGCCTGCTTGATCAGGTAGTTAGGTTGAATGGGCTCAGAGGTGTCTAGTTAGGTAAAACAGTTTCATTTTATACTGACAGACAAATCGAGAGAACAAGCTATTATAAACGGTACTGTTGATAATTGCAATGGGCGCGGTGGATGATAATGCAATAATAATGAAATATTATGATAAGAAATGAATTAGACATTTTTGTAAACAAAATTAAATATTCGTCTGGTAGTATTGGCTTGGCCGGACAAATATTGCCTTCTTCCTGTCCTTATCTCTGGGATACAACTTCTTGCCAAACACTGCAAACTAATTACAAATCAAAATGTATTTGAAACTAAGTTTGATTTGTTGAAAAGTTTCGCGCACGTGTGTGTGTGTGTGTGTGTGTGTGTGTGTACTCACCTAGTTGTACTCCCTAGTGTGCTTGCGGGGTTGAGCTCTGGCTCTTTGGTCCCGCCTCTCAACCGTCAATCAACAGGTGTACAGTTTCCTGAGCCTAATGGGCTCTATCATATCTACATTGAAACTGTGTATGGAGTCAGCCTCCACCACATCGCTTCCTAATGCATTCCATTTGTCAACCACTCTGACACTAAAAAAGTTCTTTCTAATATCTCTGTGGCTCATTTGGGCACTCAGCTTCCACCTGTGTCCCCTAGTGCGTGTGCCCTTGTGTTAAACAGCCTGTCTTTATCAACCCTGTCGATTCCCCTGAGAATCTTGAATGTGGTGATCATGTCCCCCCTAACTCTTCTGTCTTCCAACGAAGTGAGGTTTAATTCCTGCAGTCGCTCCTCGTAGCTCATACCTCTCAGCTCGGGTACTAGTCTGGTGGCAAACCTTGAACCTTTTCCAGTTTAGTCTTATGCTTGACTATGTGTGTGTGTGTGTGTGTGTGTGTGTGTTGTGTGTGTACTCACCTAATTGTACTCACCTAATTGTTCTTGCGGGGGTTGAGCTCTGGCTCTTTGGTCCCGCCTCTCAACTGTCAATCAGCTGATGTATAGATTCCTGAGCCTACTGGGCTTTATCATATCTACATTTGAAACTGTGTATGGAGTCAGCCTCCACCACATCGCTTCCTAATGCCTTTCATCTGTTATCTATTCTGACACTGAAAAAGTTCTTTCTTTCGACCCTGTAGCTCATTTGGGTACTCAGTTTCCCCACTGTGTCCCCTTGTCCGCGTACCACCCGTGTTAAACAGTTTATCTTTATCTACTCTGTCAATTCCTCTGAGAATTTTGTAGGTAGTGATCATGTTCTCCCTTACTCTTCTGACTTCCAGTGTCGTGAGATGAATTTCCCCGCAGCCTTTCGTAACTCATGCCTCTTAGTTCTGGGGCTAGCCTAGTGGATATCTCTTAACTTTTTCAAGCTTCGCCTTGTGCTTGACAAGGTACGGGCTCCATGCTGGGGCCGCATACTCCAGGATTGGTCTTACATATGTGGTATACAAGTTTCTGAATGATTCCTTACACAGGTTCCTTAAGGATTCAAATATAGCCAGCCTCGCATACGCCGCAGATGATATTCTTTGATGTGGGCTTCAGGAGACAGGGTTGGTGTGTATCAACTCCTAGATCCTTCTCTCTGTCCGTTTCATGAAGGACTTCATCTCCCATTCGGTATCCTGTGTCTGGCCTCCTGTTTCCACTGCCTAACTTCATTACCTTACATTTAATCGGGTTGAACTTTGGTACCCATTTGTTGGACCATTCATGGTCTGTCTAAGTCATTTGTAGTCTCATACTGTCTTCCTCTGTCTTAATCCTTTTTATTATTTTTTGCATCATCAGCAAACAATAAGAGGAATGATTCTTTACCGATCTGGAAGATCATTTACATATATTAGAAACAGTATGGGTCCAAGACTGAACCCTGCGGGACTCCACTTGTGACGTCTCGCCAATCTGAGACCTCACTTTCTCACACTGACTCGCTGTCTTCTGTTACTTAGGTACTCCCTTATTCATTGGAGTACCTTCCCTTTCACTCCTGCCTGCATCTCCAGCTTTCGCACAGTTCTGGTGTGGCACTGTGTCAAAGGCTTTCTGGCAAACGAAATATGCAGTCTGCCCATCCCTCTCTTCTTGTCTGATTCTTGTTGCCTGATCTTAGAATTCAATTAATCGTGTGAGGCATGACTTGCCATCCCCCTGAAACCATGATGGTGTTGTGACACAAAGTTCCTTCGCTCCAGATGTTCGAGTAGCTTTTTTACGCACAATTTTCTCCATCAGCTTGCATGGTATGCAAGTTAGGGACACTGGCCTGTAGTTCAGTGCTTCCTGCCTATCCCCCGTCTTGTATATCTGGACTACGTTTGCCGCTTCCAAATTTCTGGCAGTTCACCGGCAGT
>WNGS01165339.1:1799955-1814653 GCA_020271785.1 Procambarus virginalis
ACACACACACACACACACACACACACACACACACACACACACACACACCACACGAGAGCCTCAAAACTGAATTTTCAGGCCTAGTAATACTTCACTCTTGAGTATGCCCCCCCCCTCCCCCCTTGCTTCCTGACATGGAATCCCGAACTAAAAAGCTCTTGTAGAACCTAGAGAAGACGCAAAGCTAGAAAAAAAAGGACGTAGCGGCATCAACAAGACTCGTTCCTGGGCTGAAGGGATTGAACTATGAGGAATGACTGAGGGAACCGATCCACACTTACTAACGACATACGAGACACAAAGAAGAATTGATAAAATAGATAAAGAAGCATTGCTCACAGCTAGAAATAAGAGAACAATAGAACATAGATGGAAACTGGAGACACAGATGGAAACTACAGACAGAGAAACTAAAAGACATATACGGATACTATAACAACACACGGAAACACGTGTCATACGAGTACAAAGGTATCAAAAATAACCTCACTGGTGTTATAAAGTTGTCAAACAAACATATGTTTATAGTTCACTGAAACTCAGTTTTATTTTTGTTTAGACGTAAACATGTAAGGACACACAGCTCCTGTATTCAACTACAAAACTCCAGAGAGCGAGGCTGGAGAGCTAGCGCTCGACCCAGCAGGCAAATCCATGTGAGCAGACACAATTTGTGCTCTAAACAGCTGGGGAAAAATGACAAACAACCATGAATAAATGGCAAAACAAAAGATAAAAAGAAACAAGAGAAAAGAAAACAAATATATAAAGTTCTGCTAGAAAAGATTTAACAAATATCCGAGACGAAGATTAAAAAAATAAAGAGACGAGTAGAATGAGAAGAGAAAAAATAAGATAAAAAAAGAGGCAGGGATAAATGCAATAAATTTCCTATGAAGATCAGATTTCACATAGTGGATGAGTCCGTAGGGAAGAGTGATCGTCCATTTCTCAGGAGGAGGGAGGAGGAGGAGGAGGAGGGAGAGGAGGAGGAGGAGGAGGAGGAGGAGGAGGTAGGGGAAGAAAAATATCAGGAGAAAACGCCAATCAAACCATTACGATGATATAGCTCTTGGAAGGGATCAGGATAACGGTCGGGGGATTAAACGCCGACCTGCATGAAGCGAGTGTCAGTCTACCGTCCATCCCAAGTGGTTGGAAAGAAGGAGGAGGTGGAAAAGAAGTAGGAGGAATAGAGAAAAATCTGTGTTAGATGAAGTGGAAGGGGGGGGGGGGGCAGAAAGAAAAAGGAGAAAGTGAAGAAAAAAAAGGAGATAAAAAGGTGTGGAAAGGAGAGTAGCAATGTATACAATGCAGCGAAAGGGAATGAGTGAAAGGAACAAGAAGATGAAGGGATGGAGAGCAGATTAAAACAAAAATGGGAGATGCTATTAAATGATGCTGAAGACGATAAAAAAATGATGCTCCTGGAGATGAAGATGCTGACCATGCTGCAGAAGATGCTGACACTCAAGACAACCACCACCAGGTAGAGACCACACAACTCACCACTACACCCCCGCCTGCCTCGACCCTTCTGCCTCAAACAACGTCTCGAACACAGAAACTGAATTAACAAGAAAATACATCAAATACAACACAATGACTACTAATGCAAGTCATTCCCCCAAGTGACCTTCTCGCAAGTGCGATGGGAGGTTGAGAAGGGTACAGAGGAACAGGGAATGGAACAGTGAAACAGGAGTGGACCAGAAGAGACAGGGATAGAACAGAAACAGAGATCGAACAGTGAGACAGGGATTGGATAGAAAAACAGGGATGGGACAGTGAAACAGGGAGGGAACACAGGAACAGGGATAGAATATATATAGGAACAGGGATGGAACAGAGGATCACGAATGTAATATAAAAACATGGATGGCGCACAGAAGCATGGACGGAATGGAGATATGAGAGACAAAAATAAAAAAAATAAAAGTAGAGAGTAAATAGCATGAGAGGCAGTGAAGGAGAGAGAGTATCAGGTATCAGTGACTGATTTCTGCAGTGTCTTGTGAATGCCATTTGTTTCTGTGAGGAAGAGGAGGAAGAGGAGGAGATAAGGGGGAGGAGCGGGGGAAAATACGAGAGGAGACAAGTGGGAGGAAGAGAAGGGGAAAAACCAGTAGCAGAAGAAGGATGGGGAAGCATGGGGGAGAGGGAGAAGGAAGAGGTAGCAACTGGAGGAGGATCGAGAAGGGGAATAAATAGCAAGAGAAGAGTGCAAGAAAAGGTAAACGAGAAGTGGGTTCGAGAAGGAGAGGGGAAAGGAGTGGAAGGAGAAAGAAACGGGGCCGAAGAAGATATGAAGAAGAGAAAAACGGTGTTGGAGAAAAACGGTGTTGGAGAAAAACGGAGAAACGCCGCCGGACGGGTTGGCAGCTTTTGCGCTACCGCTCACAGGATGAGTATGGGGTGCACAATAAACTAGCCGCCTTCGGCGGCAACAATCAATCAAATCAAAGGAGAAACTCCAGACCCAAAGTGACATATTCCAGATCCAGAGGCCGGATTCACGAAGCAGTTACACAAGCACTTACGAACCTGTGCATCTTTTCTCAATCTTTGGCGGCTTTGTTTACAATTATTAAATAGTTAATGAGCTCCGAAGCACCAGGATGCTGTTTATAACAATAACAACAGTTGATTGGGAAGTTTGCATGCTTGTAAACTGTTTAATAAATGTAACCAAAGCCGTCAAAGATTGAGGAAAGATGTACACGTTCGTAAGTACTTGCGTAACTACTTCGAGAATCTGTGTCCTGATCTCTCTGGAACCCAAACAAACTTTCCAGCCGCGAGTATCTTGAAAAAAACTAGATTGTGGAACTGAATTAGTTTACACAAGCCTTTAAACCTTTCTTATCTTCCTAATAGTAAACTATATTTTGTGTTTCCAGTCTATTTCACCTTTAAAATTGTAAGATAAATGCTACTCTATGTCAAAAAATGTTAGTTTGATTTAGACTGCTATAAACACCTAGCTGTTTAGTTCGCCCAATATTGTAATGATTTGTATAAGTGAGTATACAAATGATGTAATGTTATGAGTTATGAGTAATGTTTCCGATTCTGATTCTGTGTGGGTTAGATTCTATTGAATGAATATTTTCCCCATAAACCTTTCATTAATTAGGTTGATGACTGGTATAAAAGCCTTAAAAGAGGCAAATAAATAAAAACACATGGCAATAAAGCGAATTAAAATAAATAAGACATCCCCCCCCTAATGTGCTCTGTTCCATATATTAATACGATTGAAAGAAGCGTTTTCCCGCCAAACACACACCGAAACTACGACGTTGGTACAACGTTCGAGCAGGTTTTAACACCTCCTAACCAGTTATAACAACCAATATAGCAAGTTGTAACAACGTTCTAATACGTCATAAACACGCCAAGCCAAGATGTAACAACTTTATTACAAGTTGTAATAAGCAGAAAATAGAGACAGTTTCGGTTTGTGTTTCCAGGGTTCAGCCCCGTGTGTGGTCGTATGCGAATTAGTGACCTGGGGCCAGATTCACGAAGCAGTTTCGCAAGCACTTACGAACCTGTACATCTTTTCGCAGTCTTTAGCGGCTTTGTTTACAGTTATTAAGCAGTTATGTAACCAAAGCTGTCAAAGATTGAGGAAAGATGTAGAGGTTCGTAAGTGCTTATGTAACTGCTTCGTGAATCTGGTCCCAGAGACAGAGTGCAAGAGACGGGCGGGGACTAGTCACATCAACAGAGCACTCTTCCTCTCATGATACATTCGTATGGACAGGTTAATTTTGGCTTCGGTTGTATATAAAGGAAGAGTATATACTCTGGGAGGTATACTAGGGAGGCCTGAGGTAAACTTGAAGTGGTATACTAGGGGGAGAAGAACGGCAGAGGCCATTGCTAGGGGAAATTACTACACCATGATGATTACAATCTTCCATGGGGCCAATATTAGAGAAAATGAGGGTTGATTAGGTCAGATGAAGGGCTGCCCAATACAGCCCGGATTTAAGGTCACTCCGACGACTAGTATATAACGCGTACGTCGCTCCTATTACGGCTAACGGCGGGTAATTTCAGATGGTAATCACTCTCCAGTTTGAGTCGGGATTTTTGGCGTGTGGTGAGAGGGGCTCTGATGGCGGTGGTGGTGGTGGTGATGATGTATTCATGACCTGGTGACAAAGTATCACCATGTGTAGTATACATGGAATACATTATTGCCTTGCTTCAGATGGTGGTAGACCCGTCGCAATGTGTGGCCTGTATGTGTCTGTATCTGCACATGTCTGCTTTTTCTTCCTCTCTCACACACACACACACACACACACACACACACACACACACACACACACACACACACACACACACACACACACAAGCCATCTTTTCGTCAATGTCCTGTAAACATCTCCAGGTAGCCAGCATCCCTCACCTCTCCCAAGAGCCCAAGGGGGAGGTCCCTCATCTCTCTCCCCCCCCCCTGGCTCCTCATCTCCTGCTTAACTCATTACGTCGTGATCTGGGGAGCAATTACCTGGATCCTCGACCATCCGAGTCCAGACATCCATCGTGTCAATAATGTGTTTTAATGAATGGATCACCGTAATGAATGGCGAGCGGAGGCTACCATCAGTTGGGTGACTTACGTTCATTCATGGAGATGCTTTACTAGGGCATGTGGGTACGCCTGAGAGTGACTGAATCTCCCTGGTGATGATAATGATGATGATGATGATGGTGATGATGATGATGATGATGGTAGTGGTGATAAGGTTGAGTCGAATCGGTGTGGGTATCAAGGAGGGAAGGAGGTAAGTGGTGTAATGTGATGAAGACGGGACGGAGGAAGAGGAGGAGATGAGGGGTGTTGTGGTGATGATACGAGAGGGGGGGTAGGGGGGAGTGATGAATGGAGAAATGCGGGGTAATGATGAGAGTGGCGACGGTGATCTGAGGATTGCAATACAGTGGGAACTGTGTAAGACGAGCCTAAGACGGGTACTGCTGTACTGGCTGGCTTGGTCCAGTGGTACAAGCGGTAGACTTATAGGAGTCGCTACGTTCTGGCTTCGAGTCCCACTGGATGAATATATATATATATATATATATATATATATATATATATATATATATATATATATATATATATATATATATATATATATATATATGCATTTCAAGACTCCGTACCAATACAGAAGCATCAAGAGGAAGTATGGGCCAATAGGCCCTTTGCAGTTACTTTCATTCTTGCAGAGAGTTACGGTGAGGGGTGAGACCTCCGATTGGCGTGAAGTCACCAGTGGAGTCCCACAGGGCTCTGTACTCGGTCCTAACTTGTTTCTGATATATGTAAATGATCTCCCGGAGGGTATAGATTCATTTCTCTCAATGTTTGCGGACGATGCCAAAATTATGAGAAGGATTAAGACAGAAGAGGACTGTTTGAGGCTTCAAAAAGACCTAGACAAGCTGACGGAATGGTCGAACAAATGGTTGTTAGAGTTTAACCCAACCAAATGTAATGTAATGAAGATAGGTGTAGGGAGCTGTTTCGAATACACGCTGTTTCGTATATTCGTCGCTACACCTTTGTTATTACGAACACCATATTTTTCAAGTACCAACTCCCTAATCTTATTTCGAACGCCAATTCCACACACACCCTGTTTCGAACGGTCTCCCCATTCCTAACCATCCGTGTAGCCTATAACTACGTCCCCCACACCTGCACCGCTCCTGTGCCAGGTAAGTCCACTACGGGGCTCACCATAGCCCGTGCTACTTGCCCCCACTCCTGTGCCAGGTAAGTTACGGGCTCACCACAGCCCGTGCTACTTGCCCCCGCTCCTGTGCCAGGTAAGTTACGGGCTCACCATAGCCCGTGCTACTTGCCCCGCTCCTGTGCCAGGTAAGTTACGGGCTCACCATAGCCCGTGCTACTTGCCCCCGCTCCTGTGGCAGGTAAGTTACGGGCTCACCATAGCCCGTGCTACTTGCCCCCGCTCCTGTGGCAGGTAAGTTACGGGCTCACCATAGCCCGTGCTACTTGCCCCGCTCCTGTGCCAGGTAAGTTACGGGCTCACCATAGCCCGTGCTACTTGCCCCGCTCCTGTGCCAGGTAAGTTACGGGCTCACCATAGCCCGTGCTTCTTGCCCCGCTCCTGTGCCAGGTAAGTTACGGGCTCACCATAGCCCGTGCTACTTGGAACTTGTTCCGAGTAGCTGAATCTATAACAACAACAACTGCAGCAACACACTCGGTGCTTGTTCCCTGTGATAACCGGCCATTAGATTTAAAGAAGGTGAACGATGCTTGTCGTGTGAGATTTTATGTAGTTTGACGTAGTTTAAGGCAAATTTATATATGTATTATGTTATTTCGGGTGCATGTGCTTTAATATTTGTTTTTAATGGTATTGGGGGAAAGTGGAGGGGGAGAGGGGGAAGGGGGGGAGGGGCCGTGAGAAATGGTGAAGATGATGATGAATCAGAGACAGTTTTGTCAAATCTCCTCAAGTGTTCACTATAACAAGATAACGTAGGTCTTGGGAAGCATTGGTCAATATTACTAGGTCCTATATTTTTACCTGTTAATGTGATAAAAAACATGTTTAATTACTAATTAGTAAATAAACCAACCCGCACACATATAACACGAGTCACAACTGTTTACGGTCCGTGCTGGACTAAATCTTGCATCAACGCGTGACATCAAAGAGACTGACGACAGTCTCCCATGTTAAACCTTCAGGTCGAACCGAAACAACGTTACTGTAATTTATTTTCACACGCGTGGGATGGGACAGTCTATTTCATGCATGTTATTCTCTTATAATTGTCAGTTCTGCGAGGAGCGGGTGTTATGTCGAGGGCTGCCGGGGCGTCTGGAAGCCCTGGCGTCCTGCCCTGCCCTGTCTGGATGTCTTGACGTTCTGCCCTGCCCTGTCTGGAAGCCCTGATGTTCTGCCCTGCCCTGTCAGAAAGCCCTGGCGTCCTGCCCTGCCCTGTCTGGAAGCCCTGACGTCCTGCCCTGCCCTGTCTGGAAGCCTTGACGTTCTGCCCTGCCCGGTCAGAAAGCCCTGGCGTACTGCCCTGCCGTCTGGATGCCCTGACATCCTGCCCTGCCCTGTCAGAAAGCCCTGGCGTACTGCCCTGCCCTGTCTGGAAGCCTTGACGTCCTGCCCTGCCCTGTCTGGAAGCCCTGACGTCCTACCCTTCCCTGTCTGGAATCCCTGACGTCCTGTTTGGCACACTCTCCCAAGCAGCTCTTTGTGTAATCTGATTGTGCCTGCTCTTGGACTTCGCCTTCCTCTCTGTCAGTCAGGCGATGTAATGACATCTGACCAACATTCCTCCCCAGTCATATCGGCATTTTAAAATCGATGATGGCGTTGACCTCCTCCTCTTATTATGTAAGTTTAGAAAAAAAGGTAAATTAAGATCCTGTGAAGCTTCTTAAAAATTCCTGGTAAAAGGTTGTTTGATCGAGGAGTGTCTAGTACCTTTGATTGTCTCTCTACCTCGCCCACACATCTGGGAGTCCACAAGTCTCTCAGTGTAAATTATAATTAGAATGCAAACAATTATTGTTTGTGTAGGATCAAGTGGGAAGAAATCCATGTCGGGATTTTCGTTTTATTTCATATTTTTGGTTAATTATACGAAGGACCAGGATAATTAAAGCATACCTAAATAAATCAATGTGTGTGTATGTACTCACCTAGTTGTGTTTGCGGGGGTTGAGCTTTGCTCTTTGGTCCCGCCTCTCAACTGTCAATCAACTGGTGTACAGATTTCTGAGCCTACTGGGCTCTATCATATCTACATTCGAAACTGTGTTTGGAGTCAGTATCCACCACATCACTTCCTAGTGCATTCCATCTATTAACACTGAAAAAGTTCTCTCTAACGTCCCTGTGATTCATTTGAGTACTCAGTTTCCACCTGTGACACCTTGTTCACGTACCATCCGTGGTACATATGTGGTATACAAGGTTCTGAAGGATTCCTTACACAGGTTCCTGAAGGTAGTCCTGATATTAGCCAGCCTCGCATACGCCGCTGATGTTATTCTTTTGATGTGGGATTCTGGAGACAGGTTTGGTGCGATATCAACTCCCAGATCTTTCTCTCTGTCCGTTTCATGAAGGACTTCATCTCCCATTCGGTATCCAGTGACTGGCCTCCTGTTTCCACTGCCAAATTTCCTTACTTAACATTTACTTGGGTTGAACTTTAGTAGCCATTTGTTGGACCATTCGTTCAGTTTGTCTAGGTAATCTTGTAGCCTCATACTATCTTCTTCTGTCTTAATCCTCCTCATAATTTTTGCATCATCAGCAAACAATGAGAGGAACGAGTCTATTCCCTCTGGGAGATCATTTACATATATCAGAAACAGTATCTAAGGAAACAGAAATAATCCAGAAACAGTTCAAGGACTGATCCCTATGGTACTTCACTGATGACACCTCCTCAATCTGAGACCTTAACCCTCACAGTGACTCGCTCTCTTAGGTACTCAACAGTTTCTTGTGTAGTACTGTGTCAAAGTCTTTTTGGCAATGTGTGTGTGTGTGTGTGTGTGTGTGTGTGTGTGTGTGTGTGTGTGTGTGTGTGTGTGTGTGTGTGTGTGTGTGTGTGTGTGTGTATAATTTAAATTAATTATTCTGACGTTCAAATTCCTTGTCTAATCTGGTCCTAAGTTATGTGGCTGGAGGTGGCTTCCATAACTTCTTCTTTCAGTGCTTTCTATCCAGTGCATATTTCAACTCATTTGTGTTTCCAGCTTCCACTTTTCTTCTATGATCTTTTATCATAAAGTTATACTTCCTCTCTTCCGCTATTTCGGGTTATCATACTTCCTCTCACTTTAAAGAGGCGGCCCTTATCCACCATATTAATTTCCCCTCAGTATCCTGTATGTTACGATCATGTCCCTCCTGTTTATTTTCTCCAGGGTTAAGAGGTCCAGTTCCTTTAACCTGTATTCATAGCTTCGTCCCCTTAGCTCTGGCATCTCTTTGCAAGCCTTTGTTCTTTTTTTCAGTCTTGGTTTTATGGTTCACGAAGTGTGGATTCCAGGCCGGTACTGCATATTCCAGTGCGTATGTGGCTGCGTATGTGCATATGTAGATTCGTAGGTTTTCGTGGGTTTTTCATAGAACAATATGCGCTTCTCCGTATACATATATGTATGAGGTAAATTACGCCTCTCGTGAGCACACAGCTCGTCCAGCATAACTACCCCGTAGGCAGCAGGTATACTCAGCCGACCATCAGCTTGACAAATGGGCAAAACAAAGCAATAACAAGCCCACAACAGCAGGGCCTAATGACCCCCATCAATAAGGCGAGACTGTGCTTCAGAACACCGTGGGTTGGCTACGAAATAATGCCGTGATTAAGATGCATTCCCCGAACGAATATCAACCACGGGCGCTCATCTTTAATTACTCCTCCGAGCCGACGATGATACGGACTCAAGGATCGCCACTCACCGATAGAAGTTGAACTCTCATGTGTTACTTACGCATGGAGGGTTCGAGTCCTGCTGATGATCTTGGCCTTATCTTGCTCCCCCGCCTTCTCCAATCATGCGTTCCTTCTTCCCCCTTCATCTGCTATTTTCCACCCTCGCTCCTCGTCCTCCCACACCTAGTAAGGGCCTGGCTGCACAGCTCCGGACTCGTGTCGGCAGATTCCAGCATGCACGACGCTGGAAACCAATGAGCGAGCCTGCGATAAGCGTCTGGTGTGAATTTCGCCTATGGTGCCTGGAACGCTCATGCGTGTTGACATCCACTGAGACATCCAGACATCCTGCCGGGTGCCGACATGCACGAAGGTCCTGTGCAACGCCTGCAAGGTCTTCAGTGGCGTCCATCAAGATTCTCCCCCCCCCCTTCCCCTCAGCGGCATCCAATATGGTCTTATGCTGCGTCCACTAACGTACCGCTGACGTAACACTAACGTTCGACGTCTGCCAGACCAATACAACATGCACCAAGGCGTCTGCCGAGGTGTTCACTGTGTATCCACACCATAAAGCGTTGAATTCTTTCTCTAGCTTAACGTTTCTTTTCTGTATTTTGTGTGGTGAAGAACGATAATGAGTCCCTAGCGAGTCTTGGCCTTAAGAGGAATTATCTTCGATTATGTGGATGAACATTTAACGTTGTTACTATCCTGTCTACTCTTCACTTGTGCATAATTTTCATATTTTGTCTTCTGCTCTTCACCTCCATCTTCTCTAACTCCACTTCCACCACCAATTTCTCCTCCGTCTCCTCCACTTCTTCATCTATTCTCTCATTGTCAAATTCACCAAAATAGAAAAAAGGAATTCTCGGTTGCATTTTCCGAAGTCCAATCCCGTAGTGAGGTCTTGTTAGCCATTAGCCCATAACTGGGAAAATAGTTTGAGGATATTGGTGTGTATGTAAGTACTCACCAAGATGTTCTTTCAGGGTCAGGCTGTAGTTCCCGAGCCCCGACTTATCAGCTGCCTCTAGTCTAACGAAGCCATGATGGACCCTGCTGGTTATTATAAGATTTAACATCACCTGTGATACTAGTTTATACCATTTTTTCCTCCGCCTTTTCCCGACAAAAAATATTTATCACATTCCTGTGGCTCATCGCCGCCTTAAGTTACCTTCTAGGTCCTCTTGTTCTATTCAATTTTATATTAAGTATAAAGCTTATTTTGTCTTTTCAAGCTTATTAATTCCTATGAGAATCGAATACGTCGTTGTCACGTCTACTCCATTTTTCTTCAGGTATGGTTAAGTTAGGATTTTTGAGAATTTCCGTATGGTGTGTGTGTGTGTGTTTATTACTTGTATTTACTATTTGTGCCTGCAGGGTCAGCTCTTGAGCCCCGCCTTTCTAATCGTCTTTTGTCTAATGTACTGACTTCCGAATCTATTTTTCTTCTATCATATTTACAACATATTTCTGACACACACACACACACACACACACACACACACACACACACACACACACACACACACACACACACACACACACACACACACACACACACACATACACACACACACACACACACACACACACACACACACACACACACACACACACACACACACACACACACATACAAACATGCGTGTGTGTGGCATGATCTATGAGGAGAGCCATAAAGACATTAGAAAGGATTTTTTTAGTGTCAGTAGTTAATAAATGAAATGCATTAAGAAGTGATGTGGTGGAGGCTGACTCCATACACAGTTTTAAGTGTAGATATGATAGAGCCCAGTAGGCTCAGAAACCTGTACACCTGTTGTTTGACGGTTGAGAGGCGGGACCAAAGAGCCGAAGCTCAACACCCGCAAGTACAACTAGGTGAGTATAACTAGGTGAGTACACACACCACACACATCCCCAGGATGCAGCCATAATCTCGGGTGTCAATTTACTCCTCAATAGACAACAGGAATATATCAGGTGAAGGAAATTGTGCCCATTAGTTTCTGCTTTGCCCGGGAATCGAACCCTGGCTCCTAGGACTACGACCCCAGAGCGCTGTCCAATCGGCCGCGAGACCCTGAGTGTGTGTGTGTGTGTGTGTGTGTGTGTGTGTGTGTGTGTGTGTGTGTGTGTACTCACCTAGTTGTACTCCCCTAGTTGTGCTTGCGGGGGTTGAGCTTTGGCTCTTTGGTCCCGCATCTCAACTGTCAATCAACTGATGTACAGATTCCTGAGCCTACTGTGTTCTGTCATCCACATTTGAAACTGTGTATGAAGTCAGCCTCCTCTACCACCTCACTTCCTAGTGCATTCCATTTACTAACTACTCTGACACTGAAAAAATTCTTTCTAATGTCTCTGTGGCTCATCTGGGTACTCAGCTTCCATCTGTGTCCCCTGGTGCGTGTACCCCTGTGTTAAATTAATCCATCCTTATCTATCCTGTCAATTACCTTGGGAATTTTGTAGGTGGTGACCATGTCTCCCCGAGCTCGTCTGTCTTCCAGTGTCATGAGGTGCAGTTCACGCAGCCTTTCCTCATAACTCATGCCACTTAGTTCTGGGACCAGCCTAGTGGCATACCTCTGAACCTTTTCCAGCTTCGTCTTGTGCCCCGTGTGCTTGTGTTTGTTCACAGGGCCCAGTACACAAGTGTGTGTGTGTGTATGTTTAGTGGTTTACACTGGTGTCTGTGCCTCAAAGGGTCTGGAAGTGGCAGCTTAGGGCTGAGCTACTGTGGGTCTGGAAGTGGCAGCTTGGGGCTGAGCCACTGTGGGTCTGGAATTGGCAGCTTGGGGCTGAGCCATTGTGGGTCTGAAACTGGAAGTCTGGAAGAGGTCTGGCTATTTGTGGTCTTAAGGCCGCTATTCGCTGGCAGAGTGTTGATGGTTGGCGATACCATCTTCCCCCAACCACAGTACTGCCGCTGCCTCTCGTAAATGTTGGTCACTCCCTTCCCCTCTCTTACTCCTTCCAGATAATAACACTTCCCTCCTTGTCCCCCTCCTTCCAAATAGTTACCCCTCCTTCTCTATATTTAATCCTTCCACTTGGATCACCCTCAACCGTTCTCTCTTCCATCTGCTCACATGAACTCGAGAATGACTTTGAGAAGATCCTCTCTTCTTGGTCCACCTATCTTGGTCTAGCCATCTTGATCCAGCCATCTTGGTCCAGCCATCTTGGTCCAGCCATCTTGGTCCAGCCATCTTGGTCCAGCCATCTTGGTCCAGCCATATTGGTCCAGCCATCTTGGTCTGCTCTTCTTGCTAGTGAAGAGCGTAGAGAAGAGCCCCGGGTTCAAGCCAGGGACAAAATGTCGTCTTCGTCTTGTCATCACACACATTTTATTCGGCCGAGGAGCGCCGCAGGAAATCTTAAAAGTGCATTGTTGTAAAGTGATTTACCAGCTCCTGCTGAACTCTCGTGTTCCAGCAGACACCCGGAAGGTGTTCCAGCAGACACTTAAAAGGAGTTACCAGTTACCCTTGCAAGCGTACACTCCTGCTCCTGCTTTCTGCGGACCGCTCTAAACAACAGCCTGTTGGACCAAGTTATCACATGTCAACCCTAACCCCAAGCTGGACTTATAGGGAGTAGAAGAACTCCCAAACCCCACTCCAAGTTTACTCCATGTAAACTCATAGAGAATACTTCAGGTACTCTTTAGGTACCTTACCTTGAGGTTACCTTGAGGTGCTTCCGGGGCTTAGCGTCCCCGCTGCCGGTCGTCGACCAGGCCTCCTGGTTGCTGGACTGATCAACCAGGCTGTTTGACGCGGCTGCTCGCAGCCTGACGTATGAGTCACAGCCTGGTTGTTCAGGTATCCTTTGGAGGTGCTTATCCAGTTCTCTCTTGAACACTGTGAGGGGTCGGCCAGTTATTTCCCTTATGTGTAGCGGCAGCGTGTTGAACAGTCTCGGGCCTCTGATGTTGATAGTGTTCTCTCTCAGAGTACCTGTTGCAAGGTAGTAGGCAAAACAACGACAAAAAGTTCTGATACATCAAGGGTCCACTTGGGGGCCCATTAGGCCCCCTGGATGATGTCACTAAAATAGCTCGTCCTCCTTGGGAACCGAACCCGGGACCATTCGGATGAGACCCGGCTACGCTTAGTGTTGTGCTAGACAGAGGGGCTCAGCACCTGGACCTTACCACACATAAACTCAACAAAGTAGGACTAAGTTAAAAACAAAACCGTTTACCGTTAAATAAAACCATGTTACAACCTCCGTGAAATCATCTCATAAATTATCAAATAATCCAAAATAATTAGAAGGAAAGCAAGTACTCGTCGCCACACCTTCCTCCCCCTCCTGTGTCACCATCCCCCTTCCCTCCATCCACTATCCCTCTCCTATACCAAGACCCCTTCACCACGCTCTCTCCCTTCACCACCCGTCTGGAGCCCACAGTAGCCGGGTAGTGGCGTGGATTTAATAGCTGCCGTGACAATAAATAGATATATAAACGTCCCCCCTGGAGATAATAACAAAACCAAGAAAAGGGAAAGAAAACGAGGCTAGGTTGAGGCCAGCGGTAAAGAGGAAATAACTAATTATCATTTTTTTATTACTTTAATGTGTCTGACCTCTTTTAACATCTTAATTAATGTTATTTCTTCATGTTTTTTTATTTTGGAGGGGGGGGGGGGATGGGTTGAGTGTTAAATGAACGTCGATAAATCTATACATTAAAAAATTGGAAAGAGTGTTCAACTGTTACATTGCACTACTCAAATTGTGTACAGAAGGAATCCTTCTGAATATGGTCCTTCATCCTTCTGAAGGAGTCCTTCATCCTTCTGAAGGAGTCCTTCATCCTTCTGAAGGAGTCCTTCATCCTTCTGAAGGAGTCCTTCATCCTTCTGAAGGAGTCCTTCATCCTTCTGAAGGAGTCCTTCATCCTTCTGAAGGAGTCCTTCATCCTTCTGAAGGAGTCCTTCATCCTTCTGAAGGAGTCCTTCATCCTTCTGAAGGAGTCCTTCATCCTTCTGAAGGAGTCCTTCATCCTTCTGAAGGAGTCCTTCATCCTTCTGAAGGAGTCCTTCATCCTTCTGAAGGAGTCCTTCTACTCCTTCTGAAGGAGTCCTTCTACTCCTTCTGAAGATGTATTAATATACGAAAGTATTTAAGGAAATTTCTGTTTTAATTTTTCCTCCGTGGTCTGACACTGTCACATTTTAATCAAATGCTTATTTTTCGTGGT
>WNGS01165339.1:1865660-1875674 GCA_020271785.1 Procambarus virginalis
GGCTCCAGGCGACCGGAAGCCAGAGTGTATTCATTCATGTTTTGGCTTCTATCGAGCCTCCCCACCCCCCCCTCCATAGGCGCTAATACTGCCCCCGTACTCCCCGGGATGCACCCAGGAGTGGAACCTGGGGCAACACGTGAGGAACACAATGCAAACAAGCCTGAATGGTCCCAGGACTAGATACAACAGAAACTCACACCCCAGAAGTGACTCGAACCCCATACTCCCAGGAGCCATGCAACTGGTATATACAGGACGCCTTAAACCACTTGACCATCACGACCGGACATAAGAAGTGATAGCCTAGGCTATATGAACCACTTCCCTGCCGGCACTTGGATGTAATCTTGGGCATAGCAGTTTTATCAATCACCTCATTTTGGGGGCAACACGTGAGGAACCAAATGCAAACAAGCCTGAATGTTCCCCAGGACTAGATACAACTGAAACTCACACCCCAGAAGTGACTCGAACCCATATTCCCAGGAGCAACGCAACTGGTATGTACGGGACGCCTTAACCCTTGACCATCACGACCGGACATAAGGAAGTGATTGCCGAGGCTATATGAACCACTTCCCCGCCGGCACTCAGATGGTAATCTTGGGCATAGCATTTTATCAATCACCTCATTTTTTGGGCAACACGTGAGGAACACAAATGCAAGCAAGCCTGAATGGTCCCCAGGACTAGATACAACTGAAAACTCACACCCCAAGTGACTCGAACCCATACTCCCAGGAGCAACGCAACTGGTATGTACAGGACCCTTAAACCACTTGACCATCACGACCGGACATAAGGAAGTGATAGCCGAGGCTATATGACCACTTCCCTGCCGGCACTCGGATGGTAATCCTGGGCATAGCATTTTATCAAATCACTCATTTTTTGGGGCAACACGTGAGGAACACAAATGCAAACAACCTGAATGGTCCCCAGGACTAGATACAACTGAAAACTCACACCCCAGAAGTGACTCGAACCCATACTCCCAGGAGCAACGCAACTGGTATGTACAGGGACGCCTTAACCACTTGACCATCACGACCAGACATAAGGAAGTGATAGCCGAGGCTATATGAACCACTTCCCCGCCGGCACTCGATGGTAATCTTGGGCATAGCATTTTATCAAATCACCTCATTTTTGGGGCAACACGTGAGGAACACAAATGCAAACAAGCCTGAATGGTCCCCAGGACTAGATACAACTGAAAACTCACACCCCAGAAGTGACTCGAACCCATACTCCCAGGAGCAATGCAACTGGTATGTACAGGGACGCCTTAAACCGCTTGACCATCACGACCGGACATAAGGAAGTGATAGCCGAGGCTATATGAACCACTTCCCCGCCGGCACTCGGATGGTAATCTTGGGCATAGCATTTTATCAAATCACCTCATTTTTTGGGGCAACACGTGAGGAACACAAATGCAAACAAGCCTGAATGGTCCCCAGGACTAGATACAACTGAAAACTCACACCCAGAAGTGACTCGAACCCATACTCCCAGGAGCAACGCAACTGGTATGTACAGGGACGCCTTAAACCACTTGACCATCACGACCGGACATAAGGAAGTGATAGCCGAGCTATATGAACCACTTCCCCGCCGGCACTCGGATGGTAATCCTGGGCATAGCATTTTATCAAATCACCTCATTTTTTTGGGGCAACACATGAGAAACACATATGCAAACAAGCCTGAATGGTCTCCAGGACTAGATACAACTGAAAACTCACACCCCAGAAGTGACTCGAACCCATACTCCCAGGAGCAACGCAACTAGTATGTACAGGGACGCCTTAAACCACTTGACACATCACGACCGGGCATAAGGAAGTGATAGCCGAGGCTATATGAACCACTTCCCGCCGGCACTCGGATGGTAATCTTGGGCATAGCATTTTATCAAATCACCTCATTTTTTTGGGGCAACACGTGAGGAACACAAATGCAAACAAGCCTGAATGGTCCCCAGGACTAGATACAACTGAAAACTCACACCCCAGAAGTGACTCGAACCCATACTTCCTGGAGCAACGCAATTGGTATATACAGGGACGCCTTAAACCACTTGACCATCACGACCAGACATAAGGAAGTGATAGCCGAGGCTATATGAACCACTTCCCCGCCGGCACTCGGATGGTAATCTTGGGCATAGCATTTTATCAAATCACCTCATTTTTTGGGGCAACACGTGAGGAACACAAATGCAAACAAGCCTGAATGGTCCCCAGGACTAGATACAACTGAAAACTCACACCCCAGAAGTGACTTGAACCCATACTCCCAGGAGCAACGCAACTGGTATGTACAGGGACGCCTTAACCACTTGACCATCACGACCGAACATAAGGAAGTGATAGCCGAGGCTATATGAACCACTTCCCGCCAGCACTCGGATGGTAATCTTGGGCATAGCATTTTATCAAATCACCTCATTTTTTGGGGCAACACGTGAGGAACACAAATACAAACAAGCCTGAATGGTCCCCCAGGACTAGATACAACAGAAAACTCACACCCCAGAAGTGACTCGAACCCATACTCCCAGGAGCAACGCAACTGGTATATACAGGGACGCCTTAAACCACT
Organism: Procambarus virginalis; assembly: GCA_020271785.1. NCBI lineage: Eukaryota > Metazoa > Arthropoda > Malacostraca > Decapoda > Cambaridae > Procambarus > Procambarus virginalis. Next base: position 1,868,271 of record WNGS01165339.1, read on the forward strand.
TGACCATCACGACCGGACATAAGGAAGTGATAGCCGAGGCTATATGAACCACTTCCCCGCCGGCACTCGGATGGTAATCTTGGGCATAGCATTTTATCAAATCACCTCATTTTTGGGGGCAACACGTGAGGAACACAAATGCAAACAAGCCTGAATGGTCCCCAGGACTAGATACAACAGAAAACTCACACCCCAGAAGTGACTCGAACCCATACTCCCAGGAGCAATGCAACTGGTATATACAGGGACGCCTTAAACCACTTGACCATCACGACCGGACATAAGGAAGTGATAGCCGAGGCTATATGAACCACTTCCCTGCCGGCACTTGGATGGTAATCTTGGGCATAGCAGTTTATCAAATCACCTCATTTTTTGGGGCAACACGTGAGGAACACAAATGCAAACAAGCCTGAATGGTCCCCAGGACTAGATACAACTGAAAACTCACACCCCAGAAGTGACTCGAACCCATACTCCCAGGAGCAACGCAACTGGTATGTACAGGGACGCCGTAAACCACTTGACCATCACGACCGGACATAAGGAAGTGATAGCCGAGGCTATATGAACCACTTCCCCGCCGGCACTCGGATGGTAATCTTGGGCATAGCATTTTATCAAATCACCTCATTTTTTGGGGCAACACGTGAGGAACACAAATGCAAGCAAGCCTGAATGGTCCCCAGGACTAGATACAACTGAAAACTCACACCCCAGAAGTGACTCGAACCCATACTCCCAGGAGCAACGCAACTGGTATGTACAGGGACGCCTTAAACCACTTGACCATCACGACCGGACATAAGGAAGTGATAGCCGAGGCTATATGAACCACTTCCCCGCCGGCACTCGGATGGTAATCCTGGGCATAGCATTTTATCAAATCACCTCATTTTTTGGGGCAACACGTGAGGAACACAAATGCAAACAAGCCTGAATGGTCCCCAGGACTAGATACAACTGAAAACTCACACCCCAGAAGTGACTCGAACCCATACTCCCAGGAGCAACGCAACTGGTATGTACAGGGACGCCTTAAACCACTTGACCATCATGACCAGACATAAGGAAGTGATAGCCGAGGCTATATGAACCACTTCCCCGCCGGCACTTTGATGGTAATCTTGGGCATAGCATTTTATCAAATCACCTCATTTTTGGGGGCAACACGTGAGGAACACAAATGCAAACAAGCCTGAATGGTCCCCAGGACTAGATACAACTGAAAACTCACACCCCAGAAGTGACTCGAACCCATACTCCCAGGAGCAACGCAACTGGTATGTACAGGGACGCCTTAAACCGCTTGACCATCACGACCGGACATAAGGAAGTGATAGCCGAGGCTATATGAACCACTTCCCCGCCGGCACTTGGATGGTAATCTTGGGCATAGCATTTTATCAAATCACCTCATTTTTTGGGGCAACACGTGAGGAACACAAATGCAAACAAGCCTGAATGGTCCCCAGGACTAGATACAACTGAAAACTCACACCCTAGAAGTGACTCGAACCCATACTCCCAGGAGCAACGCAACTGGTATGTACAGGGACGCCTTAAACCACTTGACCATCACGACCGGACATAAGGAAGTGATAGCCGAGGCTATATGAACCACTTTCCCGCCGGCACTCGGATGGTATTCTTGGGCATAGCATTTATCAAATCACCTCATTTTTTGGGGCAACACGTGAGGAACACAAATGCAAACAAGCCTGAATGGTCCCCAGGACTAGATACAACTGAAAACTCACACCCCAGAAGTGACTCGAACCCATACTCCCAGGAGCAACGCAACTGGTATATACAGGGACGCCTTAAACCACTTGACCATCACGACCGGACATAAGGAAGTGATAGCCGAGGCTATATGAACCACTTCCCCGCCGGCACTTGGATGGTAATCTTGGGCATAGCAGTTTATCAAATCACCTCATTTTTTGGGGCAACACGTGAGGAACACAAATGCAAACAAGCCTGAATGGTCCCCAGGACTAGATACAACTGAAAACTCACACCCCAGAAGTGACTCGAACCCATACTCCCAGGAGCAACGCAACTGGTATGTACAGGGACGCCTTAAACCACTTGACCATCATGACCGGACATAAGGAAGTGATTGCCGAGGCTATATGAACCACTTCCCCGCCGGCACTCAGATGGTAATCTTGGGCATAGCATTTTATCAAATCACCTCATTTTTTGGGGCAACACGTGAGGAACACAAATGCAAGCAAGCCTGAATGGTCCCCAGGACTAGATACAACTGAAAACTCACACCCCAGAAGTGATTCGAACCCATACTCCCAGGAGCAACGCAACTGGTATGTACAGGGACGCCTTAAACCACTTGACCATCACGACCGGACATAAGGAAGTGAGAGCTGAGGCTATATGAACCACTTCCCCGCCGGCACTCGGATGGTAATCCTGGGCATAGCATTTTATCAAATCACCTCATTTTTTGGGGCAACACGTGAGGAACACAAATGCAAACAAGCCTGAATGGTCCCCAGGACTAGATACAACTGAAAACTCACACCCCAGAAGTGACTCTAACCCATACTCCCAGGGGCAACGCAACTGGTATGTACAGGGACGCCTTAAACCACTTGACCATCACGACCGGACATAAGGAAGTGATAGCCGAGGCTATATGAACCACTTCCCCGCCGGCACTCGGATGGTAATCTTGGGCATAGCAGTTTATCAAATCACCTCGTTTTTTTGGGCAACACGTGAGGAACACAAATGCAAACAAGCCTGAATGGTCCCCAGGACTAGATACAACTGAAAACTCACACCCCAGAAGTGACTCGTACCCATACTCCCAGGAGCAATGCAACTGGTATGTACAGGGACGCCTTAAACCACTTGACCATCACGACCGGACATAAGGAAGTGATAGCCGAGGCTATATGAACCACTTCCCCGCCGGCACTCGGATGGTAATCTTGGGCATAGCATTTTATCAAATCACCTCATTTTTTGGGGCAACACGTGAGGAACACATGCAAACAAGCCTGAATGGTCCCCAGGACCATTCAGGCAATATATAAGTGAGGCATATATATAATCTATATATATATATATATATATATATATATATATATTATATATATATATATATATATATATATATATATATATATACATGGGTATATATATATAGCCTTGGTAGCCGAGGCTAACGTGGCTACCAGTGAGTTTTCAGTTGCATATAGTCCTGCAACCCAACAAACAATTTTAGGTTGCCACAACGTATCTGGAAAGTGTTGGAAAGTATTGGCAACGTTTGTTTGCACGCATTAGATGCGTAATTTTGTGTGGATGTAAATAAGTTTCTGAAACGTTTTGCACGAAACGTTGGCTAAAAAAAATTTGAAACCTTGTGGCAACCTTAAATGTTTCATAATCGTAGTTTTTTATTGCTGTTATTTATATAAATGTAGAGATATAAAAGTATATATCTACATTTAGTAAAATGAAACAGGGTCATAATAAAGGTTAATTCATCATTTTTACTCATATTCTTAGGAAGAGGTCGAGGAGGAAATAGTGGCCTGGTGTAGTAGCGTGGTGTAGTGGCCTGGTGTAGTGGCCTGGTGTAGTACCGTGGTGTAGTGGCCTGGTGTTGTAGCGTGGTGTAGTAGCGTGGTGTAGTAGCGTGGTGTAATGGCCTCGTGTAGTGGCCTGGTGTAGTGGCCTGCTGTACTAGCATAGTATAGTAGCCTGGTGTAGTAGCGTGGTGTAGTAGCGTGGTGTAATAGCGTGGTGTAGTGGCCTGGTGTAGTAGCGTAGTGTAGTGGCCTGGTGTAGTAGCGTAGTGTAGTAGCGTGGTGTAGTAGCGTAGTGTAGTAGCGTGTAGTGGCCTGGTGTAGTAGCCTGGTGTAGTAGCGTGATGTAGTGGCGTAGTGTAGTAGCGTAGTGTAGTGGCCTGGTGTAGTGGCCTGGTGTAGTAGCGTGGTGTAGTGGCGTGGTGTAGTAGCGTGGTGTAGTAGCCTGGTGTAGTAGCGTAGTGTAGTGGTGTGGTGTAATAGCGTGGTGTAGTAGTGTGGTGTAATAGCGTGGTGTAGTAGCGTGGTGTAGTAGCGTAGTGTAGTAGCGTGGTGTAGTAGCATGGTGTAGTAGCGTGGTGTAGTAGCGTGGTGTAGTGGCCTGGTGTATTAGCATGGTATAGTAGCGTGGTGTAGTAGCGTGGTGTAGTAGTGTAGTGGCCTGGTGTAGTAGCATGGTGTAGTAGCATGGTGTAGTAGTGTAGTGGCCTGGTGTAGTAGCGTGGTGTAGTAGTGTAGTGGCCTGGTGTAGTAGCGTGGTGTAGTAGCGTGGTGCAGTAGCATGGTGTAGTGGCCTGGTGTAGTAGCATAGTGTAGTAGCGTGGTGTATTAGCATGGTGTATTAGCGTGGTGTATTAGCGTGGTGTAGTAGCGTGGTGTAGTAGCGTGGTGTAGTAGCGTAGTGTAGTAGCGTGGTGTAGTGGCGTGGTGTAGTAGCCTGGTGTAGTAGCGTGGTGTAGTAGCATTGTGTAGTAGCGTGGTGTAGTGGCGTGGTGTAGTAGCGTGGTGTAGTAGCGTGGTGTAGTGGCGTGGTGTAGTAGTGTGGTGTAGTGGCCTGTGTAGTAGCGTGGTGTAGTAGCGTGGTGTAGTGGCCTGGTGTAGTAGCATGGTGTAGTAGCGTGGTGTATTGGTCTGGTGTAGTAGCGTGGTGTAGTGGCCTGGTGTAGTAGCATGGTGTAGTAGCGTGGTGTAGTGGCCTGGTGTAGTAGCGTGTTGTAGTGGCCTGGTGTAGTAGCGTGGTGTAGTAGCGTGGTGTAGTAGCGTGGTGTAGTAGCCTGGTGTAGTATCGTGGTGTAGTAGCATTGTGTAGTAGCGTGGTGTAGTGGCTGGTGTAGTAGTGTGGTGTAGTGGCCTGGTGTAGTAGCGTGGTGTAGTGGCCTGGTGTAGTAGCGTGGTGTAGTAGCATGGTGTAGTAACCTGGTGTAGTGGTATGGTGTAGTACCCTGGTATAGTGGTATGGTGTAGTACCCTGATATAGTGATGTGGTGTAGCCTGGTATAGTGTGGGGTAGTAGCCTGGTATAGTGTGGTGTAGTAGCCTGGTATAGTGACGTGGTGTAGTACCCTGGTATAGTGGTATGGTGTAGTACGCTGGTATAGTGGTGTGGTGTAGCCTGGTATAGTGTGGTGTAGTAGCCTGGTATAGTGTGGTGTAGTAGCCTGGTATAGTGGCGTGGTGTAGTACCTGGTATAGTGGTGGGGTTACTACCCTGGTATAGTGGTGTGGTGTAGTGGCATGGTGTAGTAGCCTGGTATAGTGGTGTGGTGTAGTGGTGTGGTGTAGTGGTTTGGTGTAGTAGCGTGGTGTAGTGGCTTGGTATAGTGGCGTGGTGTAGTAGCGTGGTGTAGTGGCGCGGTGTAGTAGCGTGGTGTAGTAGAATGGTGTAGTGGCCTGGTATAGTAGCATAGTGTAGTAGCGTGGTGTATTAGCGTGGTGTATTAGCGCGGTGTATTAGCGTGGTGTAGTAGCGTGGTTTAGTAGTGTGGTGTAGTAGCGTGGTGTAGTAGCGTGGTATAGTAGCTTGGTGTAGTAGCATGGTGTAGTAGCGTAGTGTAGTAGCGTAGTGTAGTAGCGTGGTGTAGTGACCTGGTATAGTGGCGTGGTGTAGTAGCGTGATGTAGTGGCCTGGTGTAGTAGCGTGGTGTAGTAGCGTGGTGTAGTGGCGTGGTGTAGTAGCGTGGTGTAGTGGCCTGGTGTAGTAGCGTGGTGTAGTAGCGTGGTGTAGTAGCCTGGTGTAGTAGCGTGGTGTAGTATCGTGGTGTAGTGGCCTGGTGTAGTAGCGTGGTGTAGTGGCCTGGTGTAGTAGCGTGCTGTAGTAGCGTGGTGTAGTGGCCTGGTGTAGTAGCGTGTTGTAGTGGCCTGGTGTAGTAGCGTGGTGTAGTAGCGTGGTGTAGTAGCGTGGTGTAGTAGCCTGGTGTAGTAGCGTGGTGTAGTAGCATTGTGTAGTAGCGTGGTGTAGTGGCCTGGTGTAGTAGTGTGGTGTAGTGGCCTGGTGTAGTAGCGTGGTGTAGTGGCCTGGTGTAGTAGCGTGGTGTAGTAGCCTGGTGTAGTGGCTGGTGTAGTAGCATAGTGTAGTAGCATGGTGTAGTAGCGTGGTGTAGTGCCTGGTGTAGTAGCATGGTGTAGTAGCATGGTGTAGTAGCCTGGTGTAGTGGTATAGTGTAGTACCCTGGTATAGTGGTATGGTGTAGTACCCTGGTATAGTGATGTGGTGTAGCCTGGTATAGTGTGGGGTAGTAGCCTGGTATAGTGTGGTGTAGTAGCCTGGTATAGTGGCGTGGTGTAGTACCTGGTATAGTGGTATGGTGTAGTACGCTGTTATAGTGGTGTGGTGTAGCCTGGTATAGTGTGGTGTAGTAGCCTGGTATAGTGTGGTGTAGTAGCCTGGTATAGTGGCGTGGTGTAGTACCCTGGTATAGTGGTGGGGTTACTACCCTGGTATAGTGGTGTGGTGTAGTGGCATGGTGTAGTAGCCTGGTATAGTGGTGTGGTGTAGTGGTGTGGTGTAGTGGTGTGGTTTAGTAGCCTGGTGTAGTAGTGTGGTGTAGTACCAGGGTGCAGTGGTGTGGTGTAGTACCCTGGTGTAGTGGTGTGGTGTAGTACCTGGTGTAGTGGTGTGGTGTAGTGCCCTGTGTAGTACCCTGGTGTAGTGGTGTGGTGTAGTACCCAGGTGTGGTGGTGTGGTGTGGTGTAGTACCCTGGTGTAGTGGCCTGGTGTAGTAGCCTGGTGTAGTGGCCTGGTGTAGTGGTGTGGTGTAGTAGCATAGTTAGTGGCCTGGTGTAATAGCGTGTAGTAGCCTGGTGTAGTGGTGTGGTGTAGTAGCTGGTATAGTGGTGTGGTGTAGTAGCCTGGTGTAGTTGCCTGGTATAGCGGTGTAGTGTAGCCGGTATAGTGGTGTGGCGTAGTACTCTGTATAGTGGTGTGGTGTATCCCTGGTATAGTGGTGTGGTAAAGTACCCTGGTATAGTGGTGTGGTGTAACCCCTGGTATAGTGGTGTGTGTAGCACCCTGGTATAGTGGCATGGGGTAGCAGCCTGGTATAGTGGTGTGGTGTAGTACCCTGGTGTAGTGATGGTATAGTAGCCTAGTGTAGTGGTGTGGTGTACCTGGTGCAGTGTAGTAGCCTGGTATAGTGGTGTGGTGTACCAGTAGTAGTGTAGTAGACTGGTATAGTGGTGTGGTGTACTGGTGTAGTGTAGTAGACTGGTATAGTGGTGTTATGTAGTAGCCTGGTGTAGTGGTGTGGTGTAGTAGCCTGGTGTAGTGGCATGGTGTAGTAACCTGGTATAGTGGTGTGGTGTACTACCCTGGTATAGTGGTGTGGTGTAGTACCCTGGTATA
>WNGS01165339.1:1901732-1915479 GCA_020271785.1 Procambarus virginalis
TGCGGGGGTTGAGCTCTGGCTCTTTGGTCCCGCCTCTGTGTGTGTGTGTGTGTGTGTGTGTGTGTGGTGTGTGTGTGTGTGTGTGTGTGTGTGTGTGTGTGTGTGTGTGTGTGTGTGGGTGTGTGTGTGTGTGTGTGTGAGTGTGTCGTACCTAGTAGCCAGAACACACTTCTCGGCCTACTATGCAAGGCCCGATTTGCCTAATAGGCCGAGTGATTTTCTATATTTTCAATAAACTGTTTCCAGTTGGTTTAGTTTAAATATTTTTATTATATTATATTAAGAACATAAATTATTGATTTAGTTATGTTAGTTTAGGTTAGGTTAAGATAGGTTAGGTTAGGTTAGGTAGGGTTGGTTGAGTTCGGTGATATATCTCCATTAGTTGTAACTCAATTTTAAAAAATTAACTCGTACATAACAAAATTGATAGCTTTATCATTTCAAGAAAAAAATAGAATAAATATTGAAATTCAGGAAAACTTGGCTTATTAGGCTAATCGGGCCTTGCATAGTAGGCCGACAAGTACATTCTGGCTACTAGGTACGACATATGTTTGTATATATATATACATATATATATACACACATATGCGAACAATATGTGTGTGTATATTGCTCAGGCGAACAAGCCTGAATGGTCCCCAGGACTATATGCAACTGAAAACTCACACTCCAGAATATATACATATAATATGTTATATATAACAATACATATGTTATATATATGTATATATATATATGTATATATATATGTATATATATATATATATATATAATATATATATATATATATATATATATATATATGTGTCGTACCTAGTAGCCAGAACTCACTTTTTGGCCTACTATGCAAGACCCGATTTGCCTAATAAGCCAAGTTTTCCTGAATTAATATATTTTCTATAATTTTTTTCTTATGAAATGATAAAGCTACCAATTTCATTATATATGAGGTCAATTTATTTTTATTGGAGTTAAATTAACGTAGATATATGACCGAACCTAACCAACCCTACCTAACCTAACCTAACCTATCTTTATACGTTAGGTTAGGTTAGGTAGCCGAAAAGTTAGGTTAGGTTAGGTTAGGTAGGTTAGGTAGTCGAAAAACAATTAATTCATGAAAACTTGGCCTATTAGGCAAATCGGGCCTTGCATAGTAGGCTGACAAGTGCGTTCTGGCTACTAGGTACGACATATGTATATATATATATATATATATAATATATATATATATATATATATATATATATATATATATTAGTATATATATATATATATATATATATATATATATATATATATATATATATATTATATATATAGTTTTTGAAATAGATATTTGAAGAATTACCTGGCGGTGCCCAGGACTTTTGACCCTTTATCTGACCTTTTCTGTACTGTCTGTCTGTCTGTCTGTCTGTCTGTCTGTCTCTCTCTCTCTCTCTCTCTCTCTCTCTCTCTCTCTCTCTCTCTCTCTCTCTCTCTCTCTCTCTCTCTCTCTCTCCGTCCTTCTCAGCACATACAATATACACTCCCAGCAAACACGCAACGTAGCCACAATGCTGTAACAACGTTGTAGTTATGTTGTGTGGGATGAACATTATTTTTTTATTATTAATAAATTAGGTACATCTGCATTTGTGCTGCTACCCTAGACTATATGAAGGGGAGTACAGTGTGTCAGAAAGCTAGCTACGTGGTGCTAAAAATCCCCATCACACAGGATGGTCAGTCATACAGAAGCATGTGATCCGTAGTCTGCACTGGCTCACTCCACCACAGAACACTACTCTATGTAGTGTTCTGTGATGCATTATGAGGATATCATCGACACAAGAGTGAATAAGGTAGCTGTCATACTAAAAGTCCCCATCTCGCAGGATGATTAGTCATACAGGGCTATATATTCTGTAGCCTGCAGAGGCAAAATTTGGATGCACTATAAAGATATCTTCAAAAACACAAGAGTGAATAAAGTAATTGCAAAGCTGTGTAACGGGGGAAAAAAATGCGTAGAAAACTCTATGGGAAACTATACCCCTATTTAACTTACTCCTCTTTCAGTAGGTTTGGTCTTAGGAGCAAGTCGTACTTTTAAGAGTGCCCCTCTTCCACTCTTGGGGATCGACCTCATTCTACCAATGACGCTCCCCATGTAAGAACTGGTGATCCAAAGAAGGAGAATAGAAAAAATACGATAAAAGAGAACATAATGAGAGGACATAACCAGAGAACGATAACGAGAGAAGGAGATAACTAGAGAAGGAGATAACTAGACAAGGTGATAACTACACAAGGAATAGGATTTCCCTGTATGACAAGGAAATCCATTATCTACTTCTTTAATTTTCTTCTGCTGTCGTTATATCTTTCTCTCGTTATCTTTTCTCTCTTGGAATTTATGATCGCAGATCACCATGGCAGGCTGCATGAAGCTAACTACAAGCGTCTGGTTTTGAATTTAGAGCATTCACACAATCAGACAGACAGACATTCTCTTCTTTAGATATATAGTAAACAATAAAAGTCCTCAACAAAGCCCGAGAATACTCTACATATCATGGTCTTCAACACAAAATTTGAAGTGACGAAGTTTTTTCATCTCTAGTACAAACAGAGACAAAGTTCTCATTTAAAAAACCATTCATTTCTTTGTCGTTTTCAGTTACCTGGCTTGTCTCAGTGTTCAGTGGCCCAGTAGTTTTCCAATATTTATTTGATAAGCATAAACAAAATGGACATGTCTCTACCAGACCTGGTAAACTTACTTCATCGGAGGGAAGACAGAATTGATTTTCTCCACAAGCAGTCACAGCTCCTCGGTTCGCAATGTGTTCGAAGCAACGAACACATATATAAAGAATATATTTGGAAACATCAGACTTCTTCTGAATAATGAAAACAGCGTCGAAACGAAGCCGATGACGATGTCAGGGCTTTCTGAACACATCGTGAAGCCGGAGCCGACGACAATGTCAACTTGTGCTGCGAGGTTGGCCAGTGACTCGCCCACATCTACATGACACATTGGATTCTTTAAGCTTACCTCGGTGTTAATGCTTCACTAGATTTGTGAGACGCAACAGGAATATGATTCATACGCCTCTTCTTTTTTCTGACCTCACTGCTACTGACTTTGGTGGTCGCCGCTCCAACTCGGAGATGGGAAGTGATCCACATTAAAAGAGAAGAATGAAGGAAATCATAGTTAAGAGGCAGCATATGAAGCGCCTCAGAGGCAAAACTCAGATCTTAGCTGATCTTCTGTTTTTCGTCAATACTTCTGAGCTCCTTCAAATTCTCTCCAGTCCTTCCCAGCTCCTTAAGTTCATCTCTAGTTCTTCTCAGCTCCTTCAGTCTCTATCCAGTCCTACTCAGCTCCTTCATTCCAATTCAGATCCTTTTGCCCCCGATAATTCCTTCTCAGCTTCTTAGCCACTCTCTACATCTTCTTCTTAGCTCCTTCTTTCCCTTACCAGTCCTTCCTAGTTCGTGTTTATCACTTGTCCTCTTAAGCTCCTTTGCTTCTCCCCAATTCTTCTCATCTCCTGCCTCTCACCAGTCTTGGTAACCCACGAGCTCGTCGTGTTGCTTATTTAATTAAACCTACCACACTTAAATCCAATCCACTCTCTAATTAAATATTTTAACTCACTCTGGTCTGGAGAATCATTCTGATTCTGGCGCTATTAATAATAACTGATTATCATAGAATCCTTAGATATTTGTTGGAAGATAAATGAATTCAAAGAAATCATATAAAATAGAAATAACCCTTTAAAATATATCATATATCTAGGTCCACAGTGTATAGAGTTTACACTTGAACTGCATCCTTACGAAACAGGTAAGCCTGTTTATGGACTCTGTCTTTAGAAATCTTGTGTATGGACCCCATGTCTCTGGACTCAGCCAAAACAGCCCAGAGTCTTTCTGGATACAGATGTCTGTCGTTAATATTTCCGTGCCTGGCAAAAGTATGTAAAGAAGCAAGTGTGTTTTACTTCTCTCTCTCCTTCTCCCTCGTTATCTCATTCTCTGGATATCTTCTTTGTTTGTTATCACCTTCAATTGATATCCTTCTTTCGTCACCTTCTCTCTTTTTACCGCCGTCTCTCGTTTCTTGTTTCGTTATCACACCTTCCCTCTGTTATCCTTCGTTCGTTACCTCCTTCTCGCGTTATATCATTTTTTAATCTCTCTCTCCTTCTATCGTTATCTCCTTACTCTCCCTTTATTCTTCTCTCGTTTTCTTCTTCTCTCGTTGTCCTCTTCTTTCGTTATCTCCTACTTTTTGTATCCTTCTCTCTCTCTTATCTCCTTCCCTCGTTATTTAATTATCTTGTTACCGTCCTCTCGTTATCACCTTCTCTCGTTATCCCCTTCTTTCATTATTTCTCTCTTGTTATCCCTGTCTAGTTATCCGTGTGAAGTTATCACCTTCTCTAGTTATCTCATTCTCTTGTTATCGTTCTCTGGTTATCTCCAATTATTATGTTCTCCGTTATCGTATTTTCCTGTTCTCCTTCTCTCGTTATCTTCTTCTCTAATTATCTAGTTCCCTTGTTATTCTTCTCTCGTTATCTCTTTCTTTCGTTATTTAGTTCTATTTTACTCTCCTCTAGTTATTCTTCTCTCGTTATCTCCTTATATCGTTTGCCACTTCTCGTTATTACCTTCTCATGTCATCTTATCTCGTAAGCCTTGTCTCGTTATCAACTTATTTCATTATGTACTTCTTTCATTATCTTCTGCTGTCGTTATATCATTCTTTCGCTATCTTTTTCTCTCTTTATATCCTTCTCTCGTAATCTCACTTTATTTTTATCTCCTCAATATATATTCTCTCGCTAATTCCTCATTATAAATTCTCTCGTTATTTGCTCATTATATATTCTCTCGTTCTCTCTTCTCGTTATTTTCTCTTCTTACTTACTTCTTTCGTTATCTTATCTCTCTCGTACCTTTCTCTCACTTTTTTTTGTAATCTCTGATGCAATCAAGAACTGGTTTTCTCTGATACACTGTAGTGCTATGTAGTGCTCTGTGGTGCTATGTAGTGCTCTGTGGTGCTATGTAGTGCTCTGTGTTGCTCTGTAATGCTCTGTGGTGCTATGTAGTGCTCTGTGGTGCTCTGTAGTGCTCAGTGGTGCTCTGTAGTGCTATGTAGTAGACTGTGGTGTTATGTAGTGCTCTGTGGTGCTATGTAGTGCTCTGTGGTGCTATGTAGTGCTATGTAGTAGTCTGTGGTGTTATGTAGTGCTCTGTGGTGCTATGTAGTGCTCTGTGGTGCTCTGTAGTGCTCAGTGGTGCTCTGTAGTGCTATGTAGTAGTCTGTGGTGTTATGTAGTGTTCTGTGGTGCTATGTAGTGCTCTGTGGTGCTATGTAGTGCAATGTAGTAGTCTGTGGTGTTATGTAGTGCTCTGTGGTGCTATGTAGTGCTATGTGGTGCTATGTAGTGCTATGTAGTAGTCTGTGGTGTTATGTAGTGCTCTGTGGTGCTGTGTAGTGCTCTGTGGTGCTATGTAGTGCAATGTAGTAGTCTGTGGTGTTATGTAGTGCTCTGTGGTGCTATGTAGTGCTATGTGGTGCTATTTAGTGCTATGTAGTAGTCTGTGGTGTTATGTAGTGCTCTGTGGTGCTATGTAGTGCTATGTGGTGCTATGTAGTGCTCTGTGGTGCTATGTAGTGACCACTGAAGGACTTATTGACACGGTTGCTTCCCGTGATCCTAAATTTCATAACTTCTGACTCACGTGTTTCATAGCTCTTGACTCACGTGTTTGTGCTCCTGATTCACTTGAGTAATAGCTCCTGACTTACCTGTACGACAGCTCCTGACTCACGTGAGTGACAGCTCTTGACTCACGTGGGTGACAGCTCTTGACCCACGTGAGTGACAGCTCTTGACTCACGTGAGTGACAGCTCTTGACTCACGTGAGTGACAACCCTCGATACCGTACTGTGTTCATACCTTTCTGTTCCTGACTTAACATTCCCAAGAGCCAACTGTTCTTTGTTCATCCCCAAGTTCATGAATTGTTCATTATTTCTGTTTATGTATTCAACTCATTCAAAACTAAGATGTCAGAGTTGTTTTCCTCATTTCCTCCTCTCTCACCAGTTAATTTCAATTATCTCATTCTTTTCCATCGTATTATTTTCCTTTTATCTTTCTCACAAATTTTCCTTGAACATTTCTCACATAAACTTTCCGTTAAGCTTTCTCACAAGTTTTTCTTTTCTTATTGAGGACGTCAGACACTCTCATGAATGTTTTACTCTTTCTCTATTTGCTATTTAAATTTTTATTCATTCCAATGATCACCTACTTCCTATTTGACCTTTACTTTCTCCCCCTTGCCCTACTCTCATGATCCCTCTTTCCTGGGTCTACCCTTCCTGTCCTGCTACCCTTCCTCACTTCAGCCTACTTATCCTCTCCACCACCTCTTCTAAAATCCTAATGACCCCTCCCACGTTATTCTGCAAACAAAACTACCTTCAAACTACCCTCCACCCCTTCCGTTACACCAAGACTCTATCCCCGTCTATAACCACTCCCCTCTGACCTTTCCCCCTTCCCCTCCACACCTTCAGCGTGACCCAAAACCCCTCTGTTCGTTCCCCTCTCCCACTACTCTGACTTACGTGCCCCCTCACCTCCACGCTGAGAAGCGATTCCTTGCACTAAATTGGGCGGCTTCTCCCTCTTCTCTTCCCTCGTAACTTGAAGCAAAACAGAGATCTCCATCGTGGTGAAATAGAAGCATAATTATCCTTGGGTTAAAGATCGCCTGAGTCGAGAGGATCGTGTCTGTTAGTTATGGAGTAAGAGAGGCAGAGAGCCCGTCCAGACAGGCTCCCAGTGACAGGAGGAGTTTAGACAGAGGTCGTCAGCACCGGTGTGTGTGTGTGTGAGTGTTCATAAGGAGACTTGTTTCTAATGCAGTTGGGCGCGTTCAGATGCCCTCAATTGCGGGGGGATGAAGGGACAAAGGGCGCTGCGATTGTCAACCGTAACTATTAGCAACCACTTCGACCGGACAATCAGACCCAATAATAACCACCGCTAACTGTAACAAGCTCAGCCACTAATGACCACAGCTACTAACAACGGTTGCCACTAACAGCCAGAGACGGTAACCACTATAACGATTAACAACCACAGCAACCACAATCACTATAAACCACTGTGACTAACAACCACAGCAACGACAATCACTATTAACCACTGCAACTAACAACCACTGCAGCTAACAACCACTGCAAATAACAACCACTGCAACCAACAACCACTGCAACCAACAACCACTGCAACCAACAACCACTGCAACCAACAACCACTGCAACCAACAACCACTGCAACCAACAACCACTGCAACCAACAACTACTGCAACCAACAACCACTGCAACCAACAACCACTGCAACCCACAACCACTGCAACCAAAAATCAAGACGCAGATCTGATTGGTTGAACCGAGGCGTTCCAAAGCTCTTGTTTTTATTTGATTGATCCATCGAATGAATACTTTTATTGGTTGTGGTTGTTAGTGCCTGGGATTATTGGTGGTTGTGGTTGTTAGTGACTGTGGTTGTTAGTGACTGTGGTTGTTAGTGACTGTGATCGTTAGTGACTGTGGTTGTTAGTGACTGTGATTGTTAGTGACTGTGGTTGTTAGTGACTGTGGTTGTTAGTGACTGTGGTTGTTAGTGACTGTGGTTGTTAGTGACTGTGGTTGTTAGTGACTATGACTGTTAGTGACTGTGATTGTTAGTGACTGTGGTTGTTAGTGACTGTGGTTGTTAGTGACTGTGGTTGTTAGTGACTGTGGTTGTTAGTGACTGTGGTTGTTAGTGACTGTGATAGTTAGTGACTGTGGTTGTTAGTGACTGTATTGTTAGTCACTGTGGTTGTTAGTCACTGTGGTTGTTAGTGACTGTGGTTGTTAGTGACTGTGATTGTTAGTGACTGTGATTGTTAGTGACTGTGGTTGTTAGTGACTGTGATTGTTAGTGACTGTGATTGTTAGTCACTGTGGTTGTTAGTGACTGTGGTTGTTAGTGACTGTGGTTGTTAGTGACTGTGGTTGTTAGTGACTGTGGTTGTTAGTGACTGTGGTTGTTAGTGACTGTGGTTGTTAGTGACTGTGGTTGTTAGTCACTGTGGTTGTTAGTGACTGTGGTTGTTAGTGACTGTGGTTGTTAGTGACTGTGGTTGTTAGTCACTGTGGTTGTTAGTGACTGTGATTGTTAGTGACTGTGGTTGTTAGTGACTGTGATAGTTAGTGACTGTGGTTGTTAGTGACTGTAATTGTTAGTGACTGTGATTGTTAGTGACTGAGGTTGTTAGTGACTGTGGTTGTTAGTGACTGTGATTGTTAGTGACTATGATTGTTAGTGACTGTGATTGTTAGTCACTGTGGTTGTTAGTGACTGTGATTGTTAGTGACTGTGATTGTTAGTCACTGTGGTTGTTAGTGACTGTGNATATATATAACTGAAAACTCACACCCCAGAAGTGACTTGAACCCATTCTCCCAGGAGCAACGCAACTGGTATGTACAGGGACGCCTTAAACCACTTGACCATCACGACCGGACATAAGGAAGTGATAGCCGAGGCTATATGAACCACTTCCCCGCCGGCACTCGGATGGTAATCTTGGGCATAGCATTTTATCAAATCACCTCATTTTAGGGGCAACACGTGAGGAACACAAATGCAAACAAGCCTGAATGGTCCCCAGGACTAGATACAACTGAAAACTCACACCCCAGAAGTGACTCGAACCCATACTCCCAGGAGTAACGCAACTGGTATGTACAGGGACGCCTTAAACCACTTGACCATCACGACCGGACATAAGACATATATATATATATATATATATATATATATATATATATATATATATATATATATATATATATATATATATATATATATATAATATATATATATATTATATATATATATATATATATATATATAAGAGTACATTCCCAGGCGAAGCAATACCTTCCATAGACAAACGTTTAGAACACTAGGCTAAGTTTTTGGGTAAAACATATATATTTAGGCAATATCATCAACATTAGTGAAAGAGGTATTTCAAAATGATTAACACGTGTTCTTTCCACATAGCTTCACATAGTGACGCAAAGAATGTGATTTGCTTTGATGACATAGTTGACTATTGGTCAGATCTGCATCAGCAGGTGATTCATATCCCCAGCGGATTCTTATAGCTGAGGCTAAGCTGAGCAGTATACCATGGAACTGAGGATTTTTCTAGATAGACCAACCTAGTCCTCCTAATAGAACGTCGAATTTCGACCTATGCACTGTATAAGCCAAACATTTTCTTACTAGAAACTGGAAGCGGCTCGCCAAGAATTGACATACTTTCCCGTTTTCTGTTTTGGGTCCTCTCTGGTAAGGTTAGAACAAGGGCACTTTAGTCCGACAGTTTCTTGACGTTGGGGAAACCTAAAGAGAACGGGCTGGATAGACAGCATATATTTTAGAGCATTAATCTAACCACCCGTGGCTCTCAACTTCCCCAACGAGTGGATGGAAGCGTTTTATGCGATAGACATAATATATATTGATATATTTAAGAGCATTAACCTGCCATCCGCCTTGACTCTCAGCTGCCCGGGCGGTGGGTGGAGTGGGTGGCGGCGGTGGACGCCACAAGAGCGACCTTTGGTCTGGAGGTGGAGGTGGTGGTGGTGGTGGCCGTGGTGGGCCAGAAGGGATCATCACCTTCAATTCGTGTGCAGGTCCTACACTCACTGCTTGAGAACCACCGCCGGCGGGAAGTGGGTTAGTGGGGCCTGCGCCACCTGCCTCTGCTTCAACCCCTGCCCTTCACCGTCGTGGGCCGCAGTTAGGCGTCGATGCGTGTATGTATGTATGGGCTCTTCCACACACGCACACACACACACGCGCACACAGGGGGCACCGGTGGCTGTATGGATAGCACGCTGGACACGTAGTCCTGCGGCCCGGGTTCGATTCTCGGTGCCGGCGAGAAAGAATGCGCAGAGTTTCTTTCATCCTGATGCTCCTGTTACCTAACAGTAAATAGATACCTGGAAGTTAGACAGCTGTTACGGGTTGCTTCTTTAGTGTGTGTGTGTGTGTGTGTGTGTGTGTGTGTGTGTGTGTGTGTGTGTGTGTGTGTGTGTGTGTGTGTGTGTATTTGTGTGTGTGTGTGTGTGTGTGTGTGTGTGTGTGTGTGTGGTGTGTGTGTGTGTGTGTGTGTGTGTGTGTGTGTGTGTGTGTGTGTGTGTGTGTGGAAAAAAATAGTTAGTAGTTAGTAACAGTTGATTGATTGACAGTTGAGAGGCAGGCCGAAAGAGCAGAACTAAACCCACGAAAGCACAACTAGGTGAACACACAGACACACACACACGCACGCGCGCGCGCTTCTTGTCTGAGTGAACAGTTCTCGGGGGTAATAGTTCTGAAGGCCTGGGTTCGATACCCGGTCGAGGCAGAAAAAAATGGGCAGTTTCTTTCTCCTGAAAGAAACTCATCTAGCGGTAAATATGTACCTGGGAGTTAGACAGCTGCTATGGGTTGCATCCTGGGGTTGTGTTGTGTGCTAGAGAAAAATATGTGTAGTTAATATAATAGAGGAAAAAATAGATCTGTTAAAAAGGCGGAGTCCAAGAGCTAGTAGCTCAATTCTACAGGCACAAATAGTAAATACACACACACACACACACACACACACACACACACACACACACACACACACACACACACACACACACACACACACACACACACACACACACACACACACACACACACAAGACAGGCTATTTAATACAAGGGGCACACGCACAAGGGGACACAGGTGGAAACTGAGTGCCCAAATGAGCCACAGAGATATTAGAAAGAACTTTTTCAGTGTCAGAGTGGTTGACAAATGGAATGCATTAGGAAGTAATGTGGTGGAGGCTGACTCCATACACAGTTTCAAGTGTAGATATGATAGAGCCCAATAGGCTCAGGAATCTGTACACCTGTTGATTGACGGTTGAGAGGCGGGACCAAAGAGCCAGAGCTCAACCCACGCAAACACAACTAGGTAAGTACACACACTCACACAAGTACACACATACACATTCGCTTATTTGAAGATATCAGAAGAATTACTTTGTGATGCCTAGACTTCAGCCTATTCAAAATACTGTATACAACCAATACACTTCTGTATTGACTATGGCTCCAGCAAGGAGTTCGCCCACTCACAGGGAAACTGGAACATGAAACCCAATCACTATAAAACATGAAAATAAACTTGATACTGTCTTAAGATGGTCCATAAGGCTGATTCGAAAACTTTTCATCAAAAAACAAAGTGACGTGAACTTAATATCACTGGACAAAGCCAGGAGCATAACATCATCAGTAAAAAAGCCAACAACTAAGGGAGACATGATCACTAACCACAAAATGAAAATTTTGTTTGACCGAGAGAAAACAAAATGAGATATCAAAGGGGGAAACCTGCAATGCAGAGAAGGCTTTCCTCTACATAGCTGTGGCTGGCAAGTGGAATGAGCTAGAGGATGTTGTGGGAACAATTGTGCACCTGCCAGGGTCTGAAGTATGTATACCAGCTGACTAATAGCTATGGTGCGCGGTTCCTGGAGCTAGATCAACCCTTCCCGTGAACCCGAACAAACAGGTGCTAACACCAGACTCGAAATTTGCTTCGCTTGATCTTGAGAAGCGCTCCCATCTTAGCTTTAGGTCTGCAGCCCACCTACGTAGTCTGATGTGCGTGACAGGAGACACATGTGTAAACGGACTTGTCTGTGTGTTTACTGTGGATGACATGTAGCGTTTGGAGGCGATGAGTCACAATAACGTGGCTAAAGTATGTTGACCAGACCACACACTAGAAGGTGAAGGGTCGACGACGTTTCGGTCCGTCCTGGACCATTCTCAAGTCGATTGTGAGAATGGTCGACTTGAGAATGGTCCAGGACGGACCGAAACGTCGTCGTCCCTTCACCTTCTAGTGTGTGGTCTGGTGAACATGTAGCATTTGGGCTCCGACTCTTTGCTATCAGGTGCTATCTCTTTGCTACAAGGTGAATGGTATCTCATACACGATAATTAAGCTGTGAATGGAGGCTGCCTTCACTACCTCCACTTCCAGTTCATTGCACTTTATTTCGACCCTTTTTATGAATGATTAGTATCTTAGGGCTTCTTTACTCGCTTATGTTTTCAGCTTGAATCTGTGCATACTCTTAAAATTTTCTCCAATGTGAAATAAGAAATCCCGGTCCATCTCGAGTATCTAAGTTGAAATAAGTAAAAATCTTGTATGTTGTGATCATATCTCCATCGTCTTTTTCTCTATTCCTAGTGTTGTTAGCTTGATCTCCTTTTACTTCTTTTCCAAAGTTTGCTATTTTATCTGTAGTTCAAGACGAGTCGCAAATGTCAGCACTTGATCGACCCTCTAGTCCTTCACAGGGTGGGGTTCCATGCAGGTACTGAGTACTCTAGTACTAATCTGCTACAGGTAGGGCATGGTATTGTGCACGATTGCTCGGGCTTAGGGACCTGAATGGCGTTGTTAAGTTTGTCAGTTTCGCATACTGCTTAGTTCTACTCTGATTAGTCACTACGTCTGTCTGTTGCTTGTTCTGTGTTGTTCACTTTTGTGTTTGTGTGTGAGTATATTCACCTAGATGTACTCACCTAGCAGTGCTTACAAGCTCTAGCTAGGCTCCTAGCCCCGCCTTTCGAACGTTCTCAGATTACTACAATGACATGCTTTTATCACATTTACATTTAACATTTCGAATCGATTTAAATTCTATAACTTCTACGTCTGATTCTTTTCATTGAATGAACATGTGTGTGTGTGTGAACTCTCGGTGCCTCCAGGAACGAACTGTTGGCTCTAAGAACCCGCCTTTCTAAGGGGCGGCTCTCTAAGGAATTGACTCCCGATCTATTTCCCTATGTCATATCTACCAGATATATATTTTTCTGTGTAACATAATATCTTGAGGTTATCTTGAGATGATTTCGGGGCTTTAGTGTCCCCGCGGCCCGGTCCTCGACCAGGCCACCACCCCCAGGAAGCAGCCCGTGACAACTGACTAACACCCAGGTACCTATTTTACTGCTAGGTAACAGGGGCATAGGGTGAAAGAAACTCTGCTCATTTTTTCTCGCCGGCGCCCGGGATCGAACCCGGGACCACAGGATCACAACTCTAGTGTGCTGTCCGCTCGGCCGACCTGCTCCCCCCATACACACATACACACACACACACACACACACACACACACACACACACACACACACACACACACACACACACACACACACACACACACACACACACACACACACACACACACACACACACACACACACACACACACACACACACACACACACACACACACACACACACACACACACACACACACACACACACACATGTGTGTGCGTGTGAGCATGATTAGGCTCAGGAAACTGTACACCTATTGATTGACGGTTGAGAGGCGGGACCAAAGAGCCAGAGCTCAACCCCCGTAAGCACAACTAGGTGAGTACAACTAGGTGAGTACACACACACACACACACACACACACACACACACACACACACACACACACACACACACACACACACACACACACACAACATGCACACATCTCCAGGAAGCAGCCCGTAGCAGCTGCC
>WNGS01165339.1:1919407-1930716 GCA_020271785.1 Procambarus virginalis
TAATAATTAAAATTTAAAGCAAAATTATAATAAAAGTCGATTTACGCGCCGACAATGACATACATGTAATCACAATCACAGTTTACAGTCGAGAATTCCGGTTTCGAATCCCGGGCGGGAGAGAAATGGTTAGGCACATTTCCTTTCACCTAATGCATCTGTTCACCTAGCAGTGAGTATAGTTCTCAGGAGTTAGTCAGCTTGTTGTTGGGTTGCATCCTGGGGGGGGGGTCGGCCTTGGAGGGAGGTGGGGGGGGGGGGAACTCGATAAAACCAAAACATGTATGAATACATTCTGGCTTCCTGTCCCCCGACACGATGAATTATATTAAAGTGTGGTCACAAGACGAACAAGTCTGTATAAAAAAAAAGTAAATTTCTGTGGGTGAACAGAAGCAGCTAGCACTGTGGAGACATGCCCGACAGACCACTGGAACATTATCTAACACAGTGCACAGTTACAACCACAACAGACCACTGGAACATTATCTAACACAGTGCACAGTTACAACCACAACAGACCACTGGAACATTATCTAACACAGTGCACAGTTACAACCACAACAGACTACTGGAACATTATCTAACACAGTGCACAGTTACAACCACAACAGACCACTGGAACATTATCTAACACAGTGCACAGTTACAACCACAACAGTCCACTGGAACATTATCTAACACAGTGCACAGTTACAAATCAAATCAAATTTCAACTAAGATTCAACAGAGCAGAAAAAGTTGCTAAACATATAGGGCATAATCTTACTGAAGCGAACCTACGAGTCATGAATACTCATACTCCGTCTAAGTAAAACAGAAACAAGAAACAAGTAACTGTTAGTGGACCAGCCAGAGGCTTAGGACCCGCACAGGAAAATCCCTGCAAAAAAAAATGAAATCGTGAGAAGGTAAGAACATCCTTGTGAACGTTTTATCGCGAAACTGTGGCGAGTCTATACTACTGCAGAGCATTACTTTACTAACCTAATAAGCACGTGTAACACCGGGGTGTAACCTGAAAAAAATGTTGGGGTGAAGGTGGCTAGAGTGTACCTTTTCCGGTAAAGATGTTTGAAGCGTCTCCATTTTTTGGTGATGTTGAGCATGAAGGATACAAGAGTCATGGTAATGGAGAAACCACAGTAGCCCAGCCAAAGACCCATGCCGCCTCCAACATCAGCCAGGAAGTTGAGGGCGGTATATGCCCTGCACTCCACAACCGCTTGTGAAGCATGGTGGCCATCTGCATCCTGAAGGAGGGACCGCCTGGTATAGTCGTCTCCTGCTTGCTGACGTAGTACACACGACGCTGGCACGAGACGCCGCAATGGCCGCAGGAGAGCCACCACTCTCGTTCACCAGTCAAGGCTTTCTCCTCCTCAGCCCAGAGTTCATCCCGCTGCTATATTGGGGCACGAAACATTCTCTCCACCAGCCTTCAACGAACAATTAGTCAGATAAGTTATTTCCTGGATGTAGCAGAGACGGAGACAATGACTATAAACGCGGGGCGGCTGACAGGGACGCTTGGGCGTGTCCTTGATCACAGAGTCGTCATACAGCAGCTTCACCGTCAGAACCTGTGAGCTGACAATCTCTAGGGCCGACAGCAGCATACCCGGCACTGGTTCCTCGTCGGCAGCGTGCACCATGACAAAAAATCGCTGATATCCATACTGACGGTATAACTGAAACAAACGCGTCCCACAGTCGATTCCGCAAGACATCAAGCTTTCCTCACAGGTCTTACTCCCCATATTGGGACACCCCTTCACCACATCTCCTGAATTAAATACGACATGAACCACGTCTACATCTGCCTGATGAAAGCTACGGTTGGGGTTCCATGTATAGCAAGGTATGGCGGCCAGGCTAACTCTTGTCCAGCGAGCTCCAACCGCCTCTTTCCCGGCCCACCCAACTTCTCTGATCATTTCCTCTGAGCTCATCTCTATATCTCGCCAGACAAATGGCTGAGAGGGCTGCAGGTATCCCTTCAGAGTGTAGAGTGTGCCGAAGACGCAGTCAGACACGCCGACGCAGGTGGTGTTGAGGCCCGCGCGCACCAGACCTGGCACACTCCACGGCCTATGGGGGCATACGGTGATTGCCGGCGACGGTATATCGTCCATGTCCTGTCACCGACATCGACGAGTAAGTCGAGTAAGACAGTAATTCCTGGAGGAGATAGATACATTAAGCACGAAAAGCGCAGTGCAGACAATGAACGCTGTGCCCTGCCACAGGTCCCGCCAAGCCCGGCGGTCTGCTCGGTCACCTGATTCCTTCTTCCCTCCAAATGCCTCACTATTGTTCATAGTTTATATTTTGGATGAGATCGCTCTAGTACTTGGGGAGTTAGCAGTAGCACTGAATTCAGGATAATTCAGTTTTGTTCTACTTTAGATGAGCTTTCTCGGTGTGAGGTCGGATGCAAGACCGAGAGAGAGACGACCAATGTGAGTGTTTGCGAGGCGACGTCTGCTTCCTGACTGACACGCCACCATCGTCTTCTCCCATCGCCGCTCCCACCACCACCTCCTCTCTCTCTGCCCGCCACGGATCACCACCACGGACAAATTAACATTAGCTGATGGAGGAGCCATATCACTCCAAGAGGTAAAGAAGTCGTGATAAATCTTTGTGCATCATATGACCAGCCCATCCTCCACACCAAACACGGGTACTCCAACAGTAATGTCCCCCAACACGGGTACTCCAACAGTAATGTTCCCCAACACGGGTACTCCAACAGTAATGTCCCCCAACACGGGTACTCCAACAGTAATGTTCCCCAACACGGTACTCCAACAGTAATGTTCCCCAACACGGGTACTCCAACAGTAATGTCCCCAACACGGGTACTCCAACAGTAATGTCCCCCAACACGGGTACTTCCAACAGTAATGTCCCCCAACACGGGTACTCTAACAGTAATGTTCCCCAACACGGGTACTCCAACAGTAATGTCCCCCAACACGGGTACTCTAATAGTAATGTTCCCCAACACGGGTACTCCAACAGTAATGTTCCCCAACACGGGTACTCCAACAGTAATGTTCCCCAACACGGGTACTCCAACAGTAATGTCTCTATCGAATCTAAATTTATAAGTATTTATAATCACTGTTTATTGCCAAGTAGTTTTAATAATATTTGTAATTACATCCAATCGAAGTTACATAATTAACTAGTGCACTGCTAGACAGACAATTGAATTACCTATCATCCTGTTTAGCAGATTAGTAATAATTCCCCTATAACAGCTATGCAAATTTTCAACAACAGTCCAAAAATTCCTATCACTTTGCGACCTAATTCCGAAGATCTTTCCAACATCCAAAATGCTAAACGTCATATCAAGATCACATACTGAAGATGAAAGGAGTTTGTTTCAAATGTTCTGGCCTATCTGGTAACGTCAGAAAATCGACGTCACATAGCGGTTATTTGGACCAGATATGACTGCTGTATGAGTAGCCACGCAGTAAGTAGGCCACAAGGGATTGTTATGGTCTGTCACCCGCCAGAGGGAGATTGTAGGCTACAAACGAGGTTTAAATCCCAGGAGCCTTAATGAGGGTTCGAACCTATGCGCAGGGTGTTCCCAGACGCTCTCTAGTCAACTGTACCACGACATGGTCATGGCAGTAGCACTCCAGGTTGCAATTCTTTTGACCATGTCGTGGTACAGTTGACTAGAGCGCGTCTGGGAACACTCAGCGCTTAGGTTCGAACCCTCATTAAGGCTCCTGCAGATTTGTTCTTTAATATCTCACGTTAATGTGATTTCTCTGTGTAAAAACGAGGTTACTGGCCGACCAACAAAAATACTAAGTAAACTTTCAGTGTATTCATACACCGAGACGCATTATACACTTTTGATCGTGTTTGTTTAGTTCATTTATTATGCACCCCATACCCATCTTGTGGGCGGTAGTGGAAAGGGCTACAGAGGCACATAATGGGCTCAGGGACTGAACCCCACAATTCATTTAGCTAAGCAAGTTACAATCTTGAAGAGCTAGTTACAAAATTCAATATAAGTCGTCACATCATCAACGGGTTCGAGATCGACCACAAGTACAGTTTCTAAATTAAGCAACTGACATATGTGGAGATGTTGTTGTTATAGATTCAGCTATTCGGAACAAGTTCCAAGTAGCACGGGCTATGGTGAGCCCGTAACTTACCTGGCACAGGAGCTGGGCAAGAAGCACGGGCTATGGTTAGCCTCGTGGACAGGAGATGTCCCCCGTGATATATATGTGGAGAGCTAGTGTCACAATTTATATGTTTGTCCTGCGCACCGCTCCCCATCCAGTGGGCAGCGGTGAATAGGTTACAATCACTTAGTTACTACCTACAGTTAGCAAACTGGAGATATTTGGCTACAAATTTTGGTAGCAGATCATTTTGAATGAAATATTTACACATCGCTGGAACATTGGTTATAAAATTGTCTCTAAATTCACGTATCTTTTCGCACTCCATCACATAGTGACGGAGGGTATGCGAATAATTTTGTTGACACAGTTTACATCTGGTCAGGTCTACATCAGCAGATAATGAGAATCCCCAGAGATACTTGTAACCGAGTCTAAGCCGAGCAGTAGTAACATCTAGAAGTCTGCTGATTTTGTTGGATGAACCATAGATGTGTGGCTCCTCTTGCATGATAGTATGATGATAGATGGAATTACTGGTGTCGATTTCACTTTGCCTCAGATCTGTGTCAGGAAAATTATTCGCACACCCTCCGTCACTATGTGATGGAATGCGAAAAGATACGTGAACTCAGAGATTATTCCATAACCAATTTTCCAACGATGTGTAAATATTTCATTCAAAATGGTCTGCTACCAGAAATTTTAGCCAAATATCCCCAGTTTACTGAATGTAGGTAGTAACTAAGTGATTGTAATCTATCCACCGCTGCCCACTGGATGGGGGGCGGTGTGCAGGACAAACATATGTGGAGAACTAGTGTCATAATTTATATGTCAGTTGCTTAATTTAGAAACTGTACTTGTGGTCGATCTCGAACCCGTTGATGATGTGACGACTTATATTGAATTTTGTAACTAGCTCTTCAAGATTGCAACTTGCTTAGCTAAATGAATTGTGGGGTTCAGTCCCTGAGCCCATTATGTGCCTCTGTAGCCCTTTCCACTACCGCCCACAAGATGGGTATGGGGTGCATAATAAATGAACTAAACTAATCTCAGATCTACAAGATTTTGTTGAAGTTCTTGGTGTACTATTGCTCTCAGACTGCTCATTGACACTCCAAGGTTACATTCAATGTCTCCTTTAATTGCACAACCACTTGGACTGGACGGTAGAGCGGCGGTCTCGCTTCATTCAGGTCGACGTTCAATCCCCGACCATCCAAGTGGTTGGGCACCATTCCTTCCCCCCCCCCCTGTTCCATCCTTAATCCTTATCCTGACCCCTTCCAAGTGGCATACAGTCGTAAGGGCTTTACTCTTACCCCTGATAGTTCCCTTCCCTTCCTTCCTTTAAAGGCAGATTCTTTGGTTAAGTCATCAGGATGGGAGTATACATTAGTGCTCGTCTTCCTCCGACTGTCACCGCCTGCCCCCCAGTGGGCACAATAGTCAGGAGCAACACGAGTCTAACACCGAATCAACGTTGATTCAACCTGAATTACCGCTGATAACGTTGATCCACTGTCGAATGACGTCGATAACGTTTATTCAACGTAGATTGAACGAACGCCACTCTTGGATATTATATCCAAATGTTATTGTCTCATTTCTTTGTGCCACGACTTAAAGCGCTTGTCACGGAGACTCGCTCACCCCAGTTGTGAATACCATATGTGCTGATATATGGTGCTCTGGTCTGCAAGGTTCCTCCTCAAAGAGTGAATAACATAGTTCACTTTCACTAAGTGACATAACTATGGAGCGTGGCCCTATATATCACGCTGGTAGATTATACTGCCGCTCCCTCTTTATATATGATCGACTTTATGTTGTCATGGAACTTCCACGAGACCGCCGGATCTTATACATAATGGCTGAGGCTTGAAGCCATGAACATTGTAGTGCATAACTCGGCGAATATCTTCCTAAAATTATGCTTCTGAATTTAGCTTTTACATTTTTTTCGTTAAAGTAACGGCAAATGGTTGACCGGATGGGAGATCATGGTTATTGACTGTGTGTGAGGTGATATATCTTCTATATCAGTACAAAGAATGTCTGTCTGTGCAAGGTTGAAGGTCAGACTTTTAGGGCCAGCCTCACCAAGCTTTGCAGGGTGACTGGTGAGGCTAATGGGTCGGTCATATGAGAGTCGGGGCCCACGGTCACCGTTGATACCAACTTCCAGCCTCACTGTATATCAAACTCCATCCTCATTAAGATTCATCCAGTATATTATTATCTACATAATTAACTGCTGGAAGCCCCCCCCCCAGAATAAATACACTGCAGATAGAGTACCGGCAATATACCCCGGCAGTACCCGGGTAGTGGAGATGGTTACAGTAATGAATGTCGTGTGTAGTGGAAACAGTTGCAGTGGTGATGGCCGTATGTAGTGCAGGTAGTTATGTAGGTGATAATGCTTGTATGATGAAGCAAATACTTCGACTGGTCCTGGGGTACTTGTGACTTGTAAACAAGAAAATTAAGATTTAACATAAGGTGAATCACAATTGGATTACCAAAATGCCGATCACCAACAAACTATGGATAAGTAAATTTGTAAATTATTTTAACACGTGACAGGGAGCCGGTCGGCCGAGCGGACAGCACGCTGGACTTGTGATCCTGTGGTCCTGGGTTCGATCCCAGGCACCGGCGAGAAACAATGGGCAGAGTTTCTTTCACCCTATGCCCCTGTTACCTAGCAGTAAATAGGTACCTGGGTGTTAGTCAGCTGTCACGGGCTGCTTCCTGGGGGTGGAGGCCTGGTCGAGGACCGGGCCGCGGGGACACTAAAACAGCCCCGAAATCATCTCAAGATAACTCAAGATAACTAGATCCTCAGTGGGCACAATATCCATGTTGGAAATAATTTCCCAAATGTTATATTAAACATAAATTTTAACCTATAATAATATAATATATTCTATGAGGATTCGTCCTCTGTTTAAATCTGTAAGACTCATTATTAAATATTAATTATTTAACTGAATTCTATGAGGACTTGTCCTCTCTTATAATCGTTATTTCACTTAATAAATAATTGGAGGGCAGACGCAATCCTAATGTTTATTTACGTCGCATAGTCTTCCCCTCACGACTCAACCCATCCTCGACTCAAGTCCATTACATTCAGCGGTCAACCCCACAGACGCATTCATAAATTTTAACATGCTGTTCATTCAAAACAGGAATTTTCTCAAGTATAAATAAATATTATAATATATTAGCATATTGTGTATATATAGGCATAGGATAGGTTAGGTCAGGTGTTTAGGTTCTGTTGGCGATTATTTGTATTTGTAGTACGTGGGTGAAGCATTTATAGCGTTGTGATTCGAACAAAATTCGTCAGTGAAGCACTTGTTCCGGATATGTTCGAACGTCAGCAGTTGTGAGTCGTGTGTAAACCGCTTTTCATTCATAAACAGGGGGTTTGGCGGGTGCATGGAATCACTTTTGGATCTTTGTTTGGAGGACGGGCTGCACGACTAGTCCACTACGGGTTCACCATAGCCCGTGCTACTTGGAACTTTTGTTCCGAGTTGCTGAATCTAAAACCCAACCCGTCCTCGACTCAAGTACATTACATTCAGCGGTCATCCCCACAGACGCATTCATAAATTTTAACATGCTGTTAATTCAAAACGGGAATTTTCTCAAGTATAAATTAATATTATATTATTAGCATATTGTGTATATATATAGGCATAGGATAGGTTAGGTTAGGTCTTTAGGTTCTGTTGGCGATTATTTGTATTTGTAGTACGTGGGTGAAGCATTTATAGCGTTGTGATTCGAACAAAATTCGTCAGTGAAGCACTTGTTCCGGATATGTTCGAACGTCAGCAGTTGTGAGTCGTGTGTAAACCGTTTTTCATTCATAAACAGGGGGTTTGGCGGGTGCATGGAATCACTTTTGGATCTTTGTTTGGAAGACGTTCGACGGGCTGCTAAAACCAGCCCGTTCTCCAAACAAAGACCCAACAGTGATTCCATGCAGCTGTCAAACCCCTGTTTATGAATGAAAAACGATTTACACACGACTCACAACTGATTTCGTTCGAACATTTCCGGAAAAAGTGCTTCATTGACGAATTTTGTTCGAACCACAACGCTGTAAACAGCCCGTCCTCCAAACCAAGATCCAAAAGTGATTCCATCCACCCGCCAAACCCCCTGTTTATGAATGAAAAACTGTTTACACACGACTCACAACTGATTTCGTTCGAACACTTCCGGAACAAGTGCTTCACTGACGAGTTTCGTTCGAACCACATCGCTATAAATGCTTCACCCACGTACTACAAATACAAATAATCGCCAACAGAACCTAAACACCTAACCTAACCTAACCTATTGCTATATATGCACAATATGCTAATATATTATAATATTAATTTATATTTGAGAAAAATCCTGTTTTGAATGAATAGCATGTAAATATTTATGAATGCGTCTGTAGGGTCAACCTCTGGATGTAATGGACTTGAGTCGAGGACGGGTTGCTAAAACAATAACAATTACCTCGCAACGAGACAAATGAGAGATTGGAATCGTTTCTGTCAAGTTTCGTATCTAAATAGGAGTGAGGAAACTGGACTACACTTTATAAACTTGTCAGATTAATTGTGTTAATCTGATTTTTTAGTTAATCAAAGTCCTTGTCGGTGAAGCCATGAAGTTATTTTTGTATGCATACTTAATCTGTTTCCTGTTGTTTAGGTGCCCCCTTATCCACTGGAGTACCTTACCAGTTACTCCAGCTTATGCAAAAGTCTCCTCTGAGGGACTTTATCAAAAGCATTCTGACAGTCAAGAAAATGCAGTCTTCCCACCGTTCTCTTTCTTGCTTAATGTTTGTTGCTTGGTCATGGAATTCTACTAATCTTGAGGCACGATATGCCATCCTTGAACCCATGCTGGTGGTGTACGTGTTATAAACCAGCCCTCGTGGCGTAGTGGTAAGACACTTGCCTGGCGTTTCGCGAGCGCTTTGACTTGGGTTCGTATCCTGGCCGGGGAGGATTTACTGGGCGCCAATCCTTAACTGTAGCCTCTGTTTACCCAACAGTAAAATGGGTACCTGATTGTTAAACGATTTGGCGGGACGTATTGGGGGGAATATTAGGATAACGACTTGCCCGAAATGCTATGTGTGCTAGTGGCTGTACAAGAATGTAAGAACTCTTTTATATATATATATATATATATATATATATATATATATATATATATATATATATATATATATATATATATATATAAGTCCCTTCTCTCCAGATGTGCTATAAGCTTTTTTTTTTTCTTACGATCTTCTCCATCACCTTGAATGGTATACAAGTTATGGACACCGGCCTGTAGTTAAACCCTTTTAACTCTGCCTATCACCCTTTTTGTATATTGGGACTACGTTAGTTGTCTTCCAACTTTCTGGTAGGTCCCCTGTTTCCAGTGACTTGTTATACACCATAGAGAGTGGCATGTGAAGTGCTTCTGCCTCCTCTTTTAGCATCCATGATAAGATTTCACCATGTCCAACAACCTTAGTCATGTGCAGATCTAGCAGATATTTCCTAACCTTATCTCTGGTAATTTCAATATCTTCCAAGGATAGTTGTGTTATCGCCACACCTTAGTTCAGGACTTCTTTTTGCTCTATTGTGAAGATAATAATAATAATAATAATAATAATAATAATAATAATAAATTTTTATTCAGGTAAGGTACATACATACAAGGTAAGATACAAAAGTTGATGGATTTATAGTAGAGCTAGTACATACAGTGCCTAAAGCCACTATTACGCAAAGCGTATGTTGTGTTTACACCGGTATGCATTGTTCTTATGAAGCCCTTATTATGTCTCTCACATCACTGAATTTCATTTAATAACTATATGCCCGCTAAGTAGAAGATTTAACTGTTAATAGCAGTATATTGTGGTTTTAATAGTGACCAATAATTTGTATATGAAACGAACAAATTTTGTATCCGAAATGGTAAAGATGTGTGCGCGATCTACCTTCTGTACCAATTGACTTTATTTACTGTGAACACTGATATCAAGATATAAGTATATCAATAGGAGCCGTGATGAAGATTCGAACTCTCGGTACTCCCAAGCAAACGCCTT
This sequence comes from Procambarus virginalis, assembly GCA_020271785.1. Classification (NCBI taxonomy): domain Eukaryota; kingdom Metazoa; phylum Arthropoda; class Malacostraca; order Decapoda; family Cambaridae; genus Procambarus; species Procambarus virginalis. The sequence goes on from WNGS01165339.1 coordinate 1,929,725, forward strand.
AGACAACTACACCACGGTATGGTAAAAAAAAACTTTACCATATGTCGCCATGTGCATTTGAAGAGAAGTGTAGGAAAGTAGAATTTCTAGACTGCAAAGTCAGAGTGCATGGAGGAATTGTGTGAAACAATGGTTCGGCTTTAGTGGAAGCCTCAGGAACCATAGAGGATTCTGTTGAACCCCAGGTTAATTGCAATTCTTTGACCATATCGTGGTATATGTCTGGCCTCTATACCTTGGGAGTACCCAGCGCATAGGTTCGAATTCTCATCGTGGCCCCTTCTGATCTTCTCATTGATACATCATGTTAATGTAATTTCTTTGTACATAATAATATGAGTGATGGCTGCCTTTTTATCATCAGTTTTAACTCGGTTGGTCTCATCTTTCAAGGGGACTATAGTGATTTTTTCTTCTGCTTTTACTCCTAATATAAGCATAAATGGACAAGGGATATTCAATTTCTTTATCTACTAATTAATCACTGTAACAGGTTCTAATATATATTTCATAAATAAAACTCTGAATGGTTATTAACGATGATCAACAGAATTCACTAGACGAAACGTCCCAAAGTGCGACACACCGTGGTACGAAGTGAGTGCGCATGCGCCGTGGGCCCTCCAGCTGGTAAATATTTTCCCACACCGCCGAGGCTTCTCGCTCACTGGTACTGGCGCTGTTTTTTGGTCCTTGTGTGCATATATTCAATGGTGATCCGCACTGTGCTGGGTTGTGTTGGTAGTGGAGAGTAGTTGGGCGGGGTGTGGCCGCCAGAGAGAGGCTGTACCGGTCATTATCAGTGGTGTTGGGGAGAGGCTTCCTCAGCCCCACTGGTGAAGCTCTCCACCACTGTAGGGGACTCGTGTCCTCCTACAGGTTGGTCCTCTTCACGTTGCTCTGTATATACAGTAGCTCAGTATGTCCTATAGTTTTACTAACGCCAGGTTATGGACGTCTTAAACTGCGAGTCTGGGTGCTGGACAGCCATG
>WNGS01165339.1:1938224-1957659 GCA_020271785.1 Procambarus virginalis
GATGTGTAATTTTTTTTAGTTTTTTGGCTTGTCGCAGAATTGAAGGAGATAGCTATAGTCTTCCAAATTTCAAACATAGCGTCCGGCAACATAACCAAATTTTTCGCGAAAAGGAGAAGAAATGTCTGAGAAGCCCCACAGAGGCAGGTGTGCAACAGATTGGTTGGGTACACCGACCTGCCAATCAGTGTGTGACCTATAGACACGTGACTCACGAGGAGCTGTAAAGCGGTTAATTGACCTGGTCAGTCATCTGCCTGGACCAAATTGACCCAGGAAGTCACGGATACTCAGGAGTTTGTGCGAGGAGGATGTACCACTGGACGCTCCTAAATCTAAAAGGATTTGTTGATGTGCTGTATACATCTTGTCTCTGAGTCTATACGCCAGACCGACCTATAGGCCCAGAGGCAAGATCTCAGAGCACAGAATTTAGAAGCGATTCAAAGGAAGTCGGAGGTCTATAACACATTCTACCCTTCACGTTGTATGGAATAACAGCAGCGATGATGGCTGTAGGTTGCATGACATGCAGCCATATGAACCCCTGAACTATCTTGCAACAGCCGATATTCACACACGGCATTCTTCGTAATTTTGGAAATATAAATAAAAATTACGAAACAAAGCTAATCGATACAAAAATTAAATAGTGTAGAAATAAATAATAATTAAAATTTAAAGACAAATTATAATAAAAGTCGATTTACGCCGACAATGACATACATGTAATCACAATCACAGTTTACAGTCGAGAATTCCGGTTTCGAATCCCGGGCGGGAGAGAAATGGTTAGGCACATTTCCTTTCACCTAATGCACCTGTTCACCTAGCAGTGAGTAGGTTCTCAGGAGTTAGTCAGCTTGTTGTTGGGTTGCATCCTGGGGGGGGGGGTCGGCCTTGGAGGGAGGTGGGGGGGGGGAACTCGATAAAACCAAAACATGTATGAATACATTCTGGCTTCCTGTCCCCCGACACGATGAATTATATTAAAGTGTGGTCACAAGACGAACAAGTCCGTATAAAAAAAAAGTAAATTTCTGTGGGTGAACAGAAGCAGCTAGCACTGTGGAGACATGCCCGACAGACCACTGGAACATTATCTAACACAGTGCACAGTTACAACCACAACAGACCACTGGAACATTATCTAACACAGTGCACAGTTACAACCACAACAGACCACTGGAACATTATCTAACACAGTGCACAGTTACAACCACAACAGACCACTGGAACATTATCTAACACAGTGCACAGTTACAACCACAACAGACCACTGGAACATTATCTAACACAGTGCACAGTTACAACCACAACAGACCACTGGAACATTATCTAACACAGTGCACAGTTACAAATCAAATCAAATTTCAACTAAGATTCAACAGAGCAGAAAAGTTGCTAAACATATAGGGCATAATCTTACTGAAGCGAACCTACGAGTCATGAATACTCATACTCCGTCTAAGTAAAACAGAAACAAGAAACAAGTAACTGTTAGTGGACCAGCCAGAGGCTTAGGACCCGCACAGGAAAATCCCTGCAAAAAAAAATGAACATCGTGAGAAGGTAAGAACATCCTTGTGAACGTTTTATCGCGAAACTGTGCGAGTCTATACTACTGCAGAGCATTACTTTACTAACCTAATAAGCACGTGTAACACCGGGGTGTAACCTGAAAAAAAAATGTTGGAGTGAAGGTGGCTAGAGTGTACCTTTTCCGGTAAAGATGTTTGAAGCGTCTCCATTTTTTGGTGATGTTGAGCATGAAGGATACAAGAGTCATGGTAATGGAGAAACCACAGTAGCCCAGCCAAAGACCCATGCCGCCTCCAACATCAGCCAGGAAGTTGAGGGCGGTATATGCCCTGCACTCCACAACCCGCTTGTGAAGCATGGTGGCCATCTGCATCCTGAAGGAGGGACCGCCTGGTATAGTCGTCTCCTGCTTGCTGACGTAGTACACACGACGCTGGCACGAGACGCCGCAATGGCCGCAGGAGAGCCACCACTCTCGTTCACCAGTCAAGGCTTTCTCCTCCTCAGCCCAGAGTTCATCCCACGCTGCTATATTGGGGCACGAAACATTCTCTCCACCAGCCTTCAACGAACAATTAGTCAGATAAGTTATTTCCTGGATGTAGCAGAGACGGAGACAATGACTATAAACGCGGGGCGGCTGACAGGGACGCTTGGGCGTGTCCTTGATCACAGAGTCGTCATACAGCAGCTTCACCGTCAGAACCTGTGAGCTGACAATCTCTAGGGCCGACAGCAGCATACCCGGCACTGGTTCCTCGTCGGCAGCGTGCACCATGACAAAAAATCGCTGATATCCATACTGACGGTATAACTGAAACAAACGCGTCCCACAGTCGATTCCGCAAGACATCAAGCTTTCCTCACAGGTCTTACTCCCCATATTGGGACACCCCTTCACCACATCTCCTGAATTAAATACGACATGAACCACGTCTACATCTGCCTGATGAAAGCTACGGTTGGGGTTCCATGTATAGCAAGGTATGGCGGCCAGGCTAACTCTTGTCCAGCGAGCTCCAACCGCCTCTTTCCCGGCCCACCCAACTTCTCTGATCATTTCCTCTGAGCTCATCTCTATATCTCGCCAGACAAATGGCTGAGAGGGCTGCAGGTATCCCTTCAGAGTGTAGAGTGTGCCGAAGACGCAGTCAGACACGCCGACGCAGGTGGTGTTGAGGCCCGCGCGCACCAGACCTGGCACACTCCACGGCCTATGGGGGCATACGGTGATTGCCGGCGACGGTATATCGTCCATGTCTGTCACCGACATCGACGAGTAAGTCGAGTAAGACAGTAATTCCTGGAAGGAGATAGATACATTAAGCACGAAAAGCGCAGTGCAGACAATGAACGCTGTGCCCTGCCACAGGTCCCGCCAAGCCCGGCGGTCTGCTCGGTCACCTGATTCCTTCTTCCCTCCAAATGCCTCACTATTGTTCATAGTTTATATTTTGGATGAGATCGCTCTAGTACTTGGGGAGTTAGCAGTAGCACTGAATTCAGGATAATTCAGTTTTGTTCTACTTTAGATGAGCTTTCTCGGTGTGAGGTCGGATGCAAGACCGAGAGAGAGACGAGCCAATGTGAGTGTTTGCGAGGCGACGTCTGCTTCCTGACTGACACGCCACCATCGTCTTCTCCCATCGCCGCTCCCACCACCACCTCCTCTCTCTCTGCCGCCACGGATCACCACCACGGACAAATTAACATTAGCTGATGGAGGAGCCATATCACTCCAAGAGGTAAAGAAGTCGTGATAAATCTTTGTGCATCATCTGACCAGCCCATCCTCCACACCAACACGGGTACTCCAACAGTAATGTCCCCCAACACGGGTACTCCAACAGTAATGTCCCCAACACGGGTACTCCAACAGTAATGTCCCCCAACACGGGTACTCCAACAGTAATGTCCCCAACACGGGTACTCCAACAGTAATGTTCCCCAACACGGGTACTCCAACAGTAATGTCCCCCAACACGGGTACTCCAACAGTAATGTCCCCCAACACGGGTACTCCAACAGTAATGTCCCCCAACACGGGTACTCTAACAGTAATGTTCCCCAACACGGGTACTCCAACAGTAATGTCCCCCAACACGGGTACTCTAATAGTAATGTTCCCCAACACGGGTACTCCAACAGTAATGTTCCCCAACACGGGTACTCCAACAGTAATGTTCCCCAACACGGGTACTCCAACAGTAATGTCTCTATCGAATCTAAATTTATAAGTATTTATAATCACTGTTTATTGCCAAGTAGTTTAATAATATTTGTAATTACATCCAATCGAAGTTACATAATTAACTAGTGCAATTGCTAGACAGACAATTGAATTACCTATCATCCTGTTTAGCAGATTAGTAATAATTCCCCTATAACAGCTATGCAAATTTTCAACAACAGTCCAAAAATTCCTATCACTTTGCGACCTAATTCCGAAGATCTTTCCAACATCCAAAATGCTAAACGTCATATCAAGATCACATACTGAAGATGAAAGGAGTTTGTTTCAAATGTTTCTGGCCTATCTGGTAACGTCAGAAAATCGACGTCACATAGCGGTTATTTGGACCAGATATGACTGCTGTATGAGTAGCCACGCAGTAAGTAGGCCACAAGGGATTGTTATGGTCTGTCACCCGCCAGAGGGAGATTGTAGGCTACAAACGAGGTTTAAATCCACAGGAGCCTTAATGAGGGTTCGAACCTATGCGCAGGGTGTTCCCAGACGCTCTCTAGTCAACTGTACCACGACATGGTCATGGCAGTAGCACTCCAGGTTGCAATTCTTTTGACCATGTCGTGGTACAGTTGACTAGAGCGCGTCTGGGAACACTCAGCGCTTAGGTTCGAACCCTCATTAAGGCTCCTGCAGATTTGTTCTTTAATATCTCACGTTAATGTGATTTCTCTGTGTAAAAACGAGGTTACTGGCCGACCAACAAAAATACTAAAGTAAACTTTCAGTGTATTCATACACCGAGACGCATTATACACTTTTGATCGTGTTTGTTTAGTTCATTATTATGCACCCCATACCCATCTTGTGGGCGGTAGTGGAAAGGGCTACAGAGGCACATAATGGGCTCAGGGACTGAACCCCACAATTCATTTAGCTAAGCAAGTACAATCTTGAAGAGCTAGTTACAAAATTCAATATAAGTCGTCACATCATCAACGGGTTCGAGATCGACCACAAGTACAGTTTCTAAATTAAGCAACTGACATATGTGGAGATGTTGTTGTTATAGATTCAGCTATTCGGAACAAGTTCCAAGTAGCACGGGCTATGGTGAGCCCGTAACTTACCTGGCACAGGAGGGCAAGAAGCACGGGCTATGGTTAGCCTCGTGGACAGGAGATGTCCCCCGTGATATATATGTGGAGAGCTAGTGTCACAATTTATATGTTTGTCCTGCGCACCGCTCCCCATCCAGTGGGCAGCGGTGAATAGGTTACAATCACTTAGTACTACCTACAGTTAGCAAACTGGAGATATTTGGCTACAAATTTTGGTAGCAGATCATTTTGAATGAAATATTTACACATCGCTGGAATATTGGTTATAAAATTGTCTCTAAATTCACGTATCTTTTCGCACTCCATCACATAGTGACGGAGGGTATGCGAATAATTTTGTTGACACAGTTTACATCTGGTCAGGTCTACATCAGCAGATAATGAGAATCCCCAGAGATACTTGTAACCGAGTCTAAGCCGAGCAGTAGTAACATCTAGAAGTCTGCTGATTTTGTTGGATGAACCATAGATGTGTGGCTCCTCTTGCATGATAGTATGATGATAGATGGAATTACTGGTGTCGATTTCACTTTGCCTCAGATCTGTGTCAGGAAAATATTCGCACACCCTCCGTCACTATGTGATGGAATGCGAAAAGATACGTGAACTCAGAGATTATTCCATAACCAATTTTCCAACGATGTGTAAATATTTCATTCAAAATGGTCTGCTACCAGAAATTTTAGCCAAATATCCCCAGTTTACTGAATGTAGGTAGTAACTAAGTGATTGTAATCTATCCACCGCTGCCCACTGGAGGGGGCGGTGTGCAGGACAAACATGTGGAGTGGAGAACTAGTGTCATAATTTATATGTCAGTTGCTTAATGTAGAAACCATACTTGTGGTCGATCTCGAACCCATTGATGATGTGACGACTTATACCGAATTTTGTAATTAGCTCATCAAGATTGTAACTTGCTTAGCTAAATGAATTGTGGGGTTCAGTCCCTGAGCCCATTATGTGCGTCTGTAACTCTTTCCACTACCGCCCACAAGATGGGTATGGGGTGCATAATAAATGAAACTAAACTAATCTCAGATCTACAAGATTTTGTTGAAGTTCTTGGTGTACTATTGCTCTCAGACTGCTCATTGACACTCCAAGGTTACATTCAATGTCTCCTTTAATTGCACAACCACTTGGACTGGACGGTAGAGCGGCGGTCTCGCTTCATTCAGGTCGACGTTCAATCCCCGACCATCCAAGTGGTTGGGCACCATTCCTTCCCCCCCCCCCTGTTCCATCCTTAATCCTTATCCTGACCCCTTCCAAGTGGCATACAGTCGTAAGGGCTTTACTCTTACCCCTGATAGTTCCCTTCCCTTCCTTCCTTTAAAGGCAGATTCTTTGGTTAAGTCATCAGGATGGGAGTATACATTAGTGCTCGTCTTCCTCCGACTGTCACCGCCTGCCCCCCAGTGGGCACAATAGTCAGGAGCAACACGAGTCTAACACCGAATCAACGTTGATTCAACCTGAATTACCGCTGATAACGTTGATCCACTGTCGAATAACGTCGATAACGTTTATTCAACGTAGATTGAATGAACGCCACTCTTGGATATTATATCCAAATGTTATTGTCTCATCTCTTTGTGCCACGACTTAAAGCGCTTGTCACAGAGACTCGCTCACCCCAGTTGTGAATACCATATGTGCTGATATATGGTGCTCTGGTCTGCAAGGTTCCTCCTCAAAGAGTGAATAACATAGTTCACTTTCACTAAATGACATAACTCTTGAGCGTGGCCCTATATATCACGCTGGTAGATTATACTGCCCTCCCTCTTTATATATGATCGACTTTATGTTGTCATGGAACTTCCACGAGACCGCCGGATCTTATACATAATGGCTGAGGCTAGAAGCCATGAACATTGTAGTGCATAACTCGGCGAATATCTTCCTAAAATTATGCTTCTGAATTTAGCTTTTAAATTTTTTTCGTTAAAGTAACGGCAAATGGTTGACCGGATGGGAGATCATGGTTATTGACTGTGTGTGAGGTGATATATCTTCTATATCAGTACAAAGAATGTCTGTCTGTGCAAGGTTGAAGGTCAGACTTTTAGGGCTGGCCTCACCAAGCTTTGCAGGGTGACTGGTGAGGCTAATGGGTCGGTCATATGAGAGTCGGGGCCCACGGTCACCGTTGATACCAACTTCCAGCCTCACTATATATCAAACTCCATCCTCATTAAGATTCATCCAGTATATTATTATCTACATAATTAACTGCTGGGAGCCCCCCCCCCACAGAATAAATACACTGCAGATAGGGTACCGGCAATATACCCCGGCAGTACCCGGGTAGTGGAGATGGTTACAGTAATGAATGTCGTGTGTAGTGGAAACAGTTGCAGTAGTGATGGCCGTATGTAGTGCAGGTAGTTATGTAGGTGATAATGCTTGTATGATGAAGCAAATACTTCGACTGGTCCTGGGGTACTTGTGACTTGTAAACAAGAAAATTAAGATTTAACATAAGGTGAATCACAATTGGATTACCAAAATGCCGATCACCAACAAACTATGGATAAGTAAATTTGTAAATTATTTTAACACGTGACTTATCCTCAGTGGGCACAATATCCATGTTGGAAATATTTCCCAAATATTATATTAAACATTAATTTTAACCTATAATAATATAATAAATTCTATGAGGATTCGTCCTCTGTTCAAATCTGTAAGACTCATTATTAAATATTAATTATTAAACTGAATTCTATGATGTTGTTGTTATAGATTCAGCTACTCAGATCAAGTTCCAAGTAGCACGGGCTATGGTGAGCCCGTAACTTACCTGGCACAACCCGTCCTCCAAACAAAGATCCAAAAGTGATTCCATGCACCCGCCAAACCCCCTGTTTATGAATGAAAAGCGGTTTACACACGACTCACAACTGCTGGCGTTCGAACATATCCGGAACAAGTGCTTCACTGACGAATTTTGTTCGAATCACAACGCTATAAATGCTTCACCCACGTACTACAAATACAAATAATCGCCAACAGAACCTAAACACCTGACCTAACCTATCCTATGCCTATATATACACAATATGCCAATATATTATAATATTAATTTATACTTGAGAAAATTCCCGTTTTGAATGAACAGCATGTTAAAATTTATGAATGCGTCTGTGGGGTCGACCGCTGAATGTAATGGAATTGAGTCGAGGACGGGTTGCCTCGACTCAAGTCCATTACATTCAGCGGTCAACCCCACAGACGCATTCATAAATTTTAACATGCTGTTCATTCAAAACGGGAATTTTCTCAAGTATAAATTAGTATTATAATATATTAGCATATTGTGTATATATAGGCATAGGATAGGTTAGGTCAGGTGTTTAGGTTCTGATGGCGATTATCTGTATTTGTAGTACGTGGGTGAAGCATTTATAGCGTTGTGATTCGAACAAAATTCGTCAGTGAAGCACTTGTTCCGGATATTTTCGAACGTCAGCAGTTGTGAGTCGTGTGTAAACCGGTTTTCATTCATAAACAGGGGGTTTGGCGGGTGCATAGAATCACTTTTGGATCTTTGTTTGGAGGACGGGCTGCTAAAACCAGCCCGTTCTCCAAACAAAGACTTAAAAGTAATTCCATGCAGCTGCCAAACCCCCTGTTTATGAATGAAAAACGATTTACACACGACTCACAACTGATTTCGTTCGAACATTTTCGGAAAAAGTGCTTCATTGACGAATTTTCTTCGAACTACAACGTTGTAAATGCTTCACCCACGTTCTACAAATACAAATAATCGCCAACAGAACCTAAACACCTAACTTAACCTAACCTATTGCTATATATGCACAATATGCTAATATAATATAATATTAATTTATATTTGAGAAAATTCCTGTTTTGAATGAACAGCACGTAAATATTTATGAATGCGTCTGTAGGGTCAACCTCTGGATGTAATGGTCTTGAGTCGAGGACGGGTTGCTAAAACTAACAATTACCTCGCGACAAGACAAATGAGAGATTGGAATTCGTTTCTGTCAAGTTTCGTATCTAAATAGGAGTGAGGAAACTGGACTACACTTTATAAACTTCTCAGATTAATTGTATTAATCTGATTTTTTAGTTAATCAAAGTCCTTGTCGGTGAAGCCATGCAGTTATTTTTTTATGTATACTTAATCTGCTTCCTGTTGTTTAGGTGCCCCCTTATCCACTGGAGTACCTTAAAAGTTACTCCAGCTTATGCAAAAGTCTCCTATGAGGGACTTTATCAAAAGCATTCTGACAGTCAAGAAAATGCAGTCTTCCCACCCTTCTCTTTCTTGCTTAATGTTTGTTGCTTGGTCATGGAATTCTACTAATCTTGAGGCACGATATGCCATCCCTGAACCCGTGCTGGTGGTGTACGTGTTACAAACCAGCCCTCGTGGCGTAGTGGTAAGACACTTGCCTGGCGTTTCGCGAGCGCTTTGACTTGGGTTCGTATCCTGGCCGGGGAGGATTTACTGGGCGCCAATCCTTAACTGTAGCCTCTGTTTACCCAACAGTAAAATGGGTACCTGATTGTTAAACGATTTGGCGGGACGTATTGGGGGGAATATTAGGATAACGACTTGCCCGAAATGCTATGTGTGCTAGTGGCTGTACAAGAATGTAAGAACTCTTTATATATATATATATATATATATATATATATATATATATATATATATATATATATATATATATATATATATATATATATATATATATATATATATATATATATATATATATAAGTCCCTTCTCTCCAGATGTGCTATAAGCTTTTTTTTTTTCTTACGATCTTCTCCATCACCTTGAATGGTATACAAGTTATGGACACCGGCCTGTAGTTAAACCCTTTTAACTCTGCCTATCACCCTTTTTGTATATTGGGACTACGTTAGTTGTCTTCCAACTTTCTGGTAGGTCCCCTGTTTCCAGTGACTTGTTATACACCATAGAGAGTGGCATGTGAAGTGCTTCTGCCTCCTCTTTTAGCATCCATGATAAGATTTCACCATGTCCAACAACCTTAGTCATGTGCAGATCTAGCAGATATTTCCTAACCTTATCTCTGGTAATTTCAATATCTTCCAAGGATAGTTGTGTTATCGCCACACCTTAGTTCAGGACTTCTTTTTGCTCTATTGTGAAGATAATAATAATAATAATAATAATAATAATAATAATAATAATAAATTTTTATTCAGGTAAGGTACATACATACAAGGTAAGATACAAAAGTTGATGGATTTATAGTAGAGCTAGTACATACAGTGCCTAAAGCCACTATTACGCAAAGCGTATGTTGTGTTTACACCGGTATGCATTGTTCTTATGAAGCCCTTATTATGTCTCTCACATCACTGAATTTCATTTAATAACTATATGCCCGCTAAGTAGAAGATTTAACTGTTAATAGCAGTATATTGTGGTTTTAATAGTGACCAATAATTTGTATATGAAACGAACAAATTTTGTATCCGAAATGGTAAAGATGTGTGCGCGATCTACCTTCTGTACCAATTGACTTTATTTACTGTGAACACTGATATCAAGATATAAGTATATCAATAGGAGCCGTGATGAAGATTCGAACTCTCGGTACTCCCAAGCAAACGCCTTAGACAACTACACCACGGTATGGTAAAAAAAAACTTTACCATATGTCGCCATGTGCATTTGAAGAGAAGTGTAGGAAAGTAGAATTTCTAGACTGCAAAGTCAGAGTGCATGGAGGAATTGTGTGAAACAATGGTTCGGCTTTAGTGGAAGCCTCAGGAACCATAGAGGATTCTGTTGAACCCCAGGTTAATTGCAATTCTTTGACCATATCGTGGTATATGTCTGGCCTCTATACCTTGGGAGTACCCAGCGCATAGGTTCGAATTCTCATCGTGGCCCCTTCTGATCTTCTCATTGATACATCATGTTAATGTAATTTCTTTGTACATAATAATATGAGTGATGGCTGCCTTTTTATCATCAGTTTTAACTCGGTTGGTCTCATCTTTCAAGGGGACTATAGTGATTTTTTCTTCTGCTTTTACTCCTAATATAAGCATAAATGGACAAGGGATATTCAATTTCTTTATCTACTAATTAATCACTGTAACAGGTTCTAATATATATTTCATAAATAAAACTCTGAATTGTTATATTAACGATGATCAACAGAATTCACTAGACGAAACGTCCCAAAGTGCGACACACCGTGGTACGAAGTGAGTGCGCATGCGCCGTGGGCCCTCCAGCTGGTAAATATTTTCCCACACCGCCGAGGCTTCTCGCTCACTGGTACTGGCGCTGTTTTTTGGTCCTTGTGTGCATATATTCAATGGTGATCCGCACTGTGCTGGGTTGTGTTGGTAGTTGGAGAGTAGTTGGGCGGGGTGTGGCCGCCAGAGAGAGGCTGTACCGGTCATTATCAGTGGTGTTGGGGAGAGGCTTCCTCAGCCCCCACTTGGTGAAGCTCTCCACCACTGTAGGACTNATCATAACTCCCAGATCCCTTTTGCAATCCGACTTCGCATCTCAACACCATCTAGCTCGTATCTTGTAACTCTATCGTCATTACCTAGCCTCAGAGCTTTACATTTTCTCAGCATTAAACTGCATCTGCCAATCTTTTGACCATTTCAACCCCCATTTAAATCAACTTGAAGTGATAGTGAGTCTTCGTATCTTATTAATTTCCCTACCGATTTTTGTATCATCGGCAAATTTGCAAATGTTGCTACTCAAACCTGAATCTAAATTTTATATATATATTATAACAACAGAGGTCCCAAGGACACAGCCTTGAGGCACTCCACTTACAACATTTTCCCACTCTGACTTACCCCATTTATATAACTCTATTTCCTTTGGTATAGCCATGCCCTAATCCAACTTAATATAGCACCCCCAATACCATGAGCCTCTATCTTTTTAATCAGTCTTTCATGTGGCACTGTATCAAGAGCTTTGCTAAAGTCAAGGTACACAACATCGCAACCTTACCACTATCAACTGCCTCAACTATGCTGGAATAAAAAGATAGCAAATTTGTTAAACATAAACGGCCATTTTTAAAACCATGTTGTGACTCGTTTATTAATTTATGTTTTTCAAGATGAAACGAATGGTATTTGCAATTATCGATTCAAGTAACTTTCCCACAATAGACGTTAGACTAATTGACCGATAGTTTGATGCAAGTGATCTATCTCCTTTCTTAAAAATTGGTACCACATTACCAACCTTCCACGACTCTGGCACTCTGCCTGACTAATGATTTATTAAATATGGTAGACAATGAATCGCAAAGCTCCTCTTTGTATTCTTTAAGCACCCTGGCAAACACTTCATCCGGCCCTGGGGATTTGTTTGATTTGAGTTTTACTATTTGTTTAATAATATCATCCCCGGTAACTGTTAGACTAGTCAACCTGTTCTCGTCCCCACCCACATAGACTTGTCCGGCTGAAGGCATATTGTTAAGTTCTTCTTTAGTAAATACAGAGATAAAATATTTATTAAAAATACTACTCATCTCTTCGTTATTATCAGTTTCCCTAATCTTTGTTCGATATAACTGAAAAAAAACTTTAGGATTTGTCTTTGCTAGGCCTGCTATACGATCTTCATAGTTTCTTTTTGCTCTCCTTATCTCTTTTTAAACATTTCTAACCACTGCCTCGTATGGGGCCAATAAGCCTTCTGCAGTTACTTTTATTCTTATGTTCTTAGTATGACGATATAGCATTTGGAAGGGATATAAGGACAAGGCGCTAGGGAATTGAAGACGGAGGATAGGAACAGTACCTAACCGTTTTGGCCATTGGGGGATCGAACGCCGACCTGCAAGAAGCGAACCTCTTCTTGCAGGTCGAACCTTATCTTGAACCTCACCTGGTGACCACAGGACTTCATTTAGTGTAACTAGAACCTCACCTGGTGAACAGAAGACTTCACTTTGTATATCCAGGACCTCACCTGGTGAAGACGGGGAAGGAGGCGTACTCCCGCCACTTCAGCAGAGCCATAGAGCAGAATATAACAGCGCAGGGCAACATGGCCGCCAGACCCAAGACGCAGCCACTCCTCCGTACCCTGCCGAGCACCAACGGTAAGTCACTAGCAACTCTGATTCACCTGGCGTGTGTGTGTGTGTGTGTGTGTGTGTGTGTGTGTGTGTGTGTGGTGTGTGTTGTGTTGTGTGTGTGTGTGTGTGTGTGTGTGTGTGTGTGTGTGTGTGTGTGTGTGTTGTGTGTGTGTGTGTGTGTGTGTGTGTGTGCTGGAGTGGGCGTGTGTGGGTGTATGGGCGTGCGTGTTTGACGTTCATGTGCCTGAGTGGGTTGATGTGTTAGTCTTCAAAGAGCCGTGTGACTGACTTCAGACTCTTCCGAGAGAAGAGACAAATTAAGACGACTACCTGGACATAGGTACTGCGCGTCCATATTGTTGAGGTAAGCTAACGATACACCTGGTGGGCTCCGCTACGGCTGTGTTATCACAGTTTTTGTTTTGTTTTTTTCTGTTTCAAATAAATTTTTGAGACTAATGTGGGGATTGAACGACGGTCCAATAAGTGTCTTTTTATTTGCGTACTTACACGACTTTTCGATAAATCTTTAATTTGCAATTTTTCTTTTCCGAAGAATGTGTCAAGCACATGGGGAGGGGGAGAGAGAGAGAGAGAGAGAGAGAGAGAGAGAGAGAGAGAGAGAGAGAGAGAGAGAGAGAGAGAGAGAGAGATGATGTTTACCTGTTGGTACTGCTCACTGTGGTGTGTGTTCGAGGCTTTGTTGAAGAGGGCATTGTAGTTCCGATTCGAACTGAAGGCTGAGACGAGTGTTTGAGTGACAGGGTGGTGAGAGTGGGCGGTTCATGTTCTGAGGGTGGGCATGAGCGGTACTGGAGGGTGGGTGGTGGGTGGAGGAACACAGCCACCTGGTGGAGCCTTGGCCAGCCTCAGCCGGCAGAGCAATACTGAGGACATCATTGTCCTCCGGGTTGCTGTATGTCCTTGGAGTGAACGTCTGTGCCACACTACCGCAGGTGGAAGAGGAGGGAATGCCTGCATCTTCAGGTTAAGATCCGACGCCTCGGGAGGCGTGTAGGTGGCAGGAACAGAGAACGACTCGCTGGTGAAGACTGCGTGTGGCTGGCGGTGTCTATCTTTCAGTCTCTTGACTGCCCTGTACGAAAAAATGTACGAAACCATATCAGTCACAATAAAATAAATTTAACTTTGCTAAACTAAAGACTAACTCAGATTATTTTTATCACATAAGACTCCTGACGCGCATGACCCTCGAGTCTTTTACGAAGTGGAGACGCAATTTCGTAAACCATTATCAGTTGTACTCAAACACTAACCAACAAAAGATGATGCAAAAAGTAGAGCAAAAGGAAATAGCAAACTGTGAGGCGTGCACCAGGCTAGCTCAGGTGAGCGCTCACCTTGGTGCACCTGGGGGCATTCACGAACTATAATTTTCTCAACTCACCGCCTAAGAATATGCAAGTTATCTAATATATATTATTATGACTGTGCTAGCAAAGGCGTTGGATATAGTTGGTCTGTTGAGCAGGGCCCAACCACACTAGTGCGGTGTATTGAAGGGCTGCATCTCTTTGGCCCGTGGTGAAAGAAAAGCGGATTTTATAAGTATGCTGTTTGCTTACCGCTGGGTGACGGTGGCGCAGAAGGCGACAATAGCCATGGCGGCGTGAAGAGAGAGAAGAAAGAATACCCTAGATAGAGGCCCATGGCGCCCCCAACCTCACAGATGGCGCGGTCCAGAGGCCACACCAGCTTCTCCTGCGTCACCGTGTAGGGCGTCCCGTCACGCCTCACCAGGACCTCCCCCTGAGATGTAGGTAGTGTTCTCACACTAACACACTCCTGAGTCACGCTAAATAATTGTATACCACTTCTCTTTGCTGTTAGTTTTTTAGGTAATTAACAAGAAAGGTACCAAACCTGTAAGATTATTTTCGTTTGAATTATTTGTTTATTTGCCTAAACTTAACGTCCAGATGCGTCCTCTTCGGATTAGTAGAGTGCGTCAGTGATTGGCTGGCAGTGACGAGAAGAAACTATGTGAGGCGTGACTTACCTGCTCACCAAACTCCTTGTAGAGAGGCCTGACGCTGAGGAAGGTCTGCTCACACTCCCGAGGACACGATGCCTTGCACTCGCCACTCGCCGCGGCCATCTCCTCCCTTACCATCCTCATGTACCCGTTGCGGAGATCGCCGGCGGTGCACTGGGGCAGGTCCTCGACAGGCAGGTAGGGAGGGGCGCAGGAGTGGTTCCGCGCCAGCTGGGCAATAAGGCATTTTTCCCGACAGTCACGTTGGGAGTAGGAGGATAAGGAATTGCATGGAGCCGCGGGGGTGTCAAGAAGTCTTCTAATGATGTAGGAGACGACCAGCTCTCGTAGACAACTGCTGTGCTGAGAACACTTCTTCTCTGGGGTAACTTGCCAAAGATTATCATTGTCGGGTGAGAACAGGATGGGTGTGTCGCCCCAAGCTGTTACTTGAACGTTCGCCTGGTTCAAGGGTCCCTGGTACCCCAGCCATTTGCACACTGTCTCTGGGTACAAGTAAGAGCAGTTCATGTTTATAAATTGGTTGGTAATTTCAAATTTAAGGATATCTTGTTTGGTATTCAGTGCATTGTTAGTGTGCCGGTAGCATGTGTTTGTATTCAGTAAGGATGGGGCGCCAGCCGTCGGACACAACCGCAGGGTCCTGTGTAATGACCAGAGGCAGGGGCAGAGTTGTGGCCTTCCACGCCTCCTGCACGGTCAAATTGACCGGAAAACCATTAAGTTCTCGCTTAAAGGGCAACATCATTTTTTCCAATTCACATACCATTACCGTAAAGTCCTCCTTTCTGTCTAGGTCTTTCTGGCACGCAAAACCAGTGTTGTTGAAGCCATATTGGACCATTTTGTACAGGGAGAAGGGCATCTCACTACACACGGCCACACTCGGGTCCAACACCGCCCCTCGCGTCAGTGAGATCTTTGTGGACGTTGGATAACTTCGGTATGATGAAATCGTGAGTGAAGCGTGAATGACGAAAGCTATTCCGAAGGCAATGTACAGAACGAGGATGAGCCATAGGTGTAGGCCAGAGTGTTTTGCTCCGATGACTGATGTCAACCAGTCTAACTCGTCAGATTCGTTATTTGACCCTTGAACTGTCTCTTGAAGTTCTTTAGAAGAGGTATTGATGATTCGAAACAAAATAGTGCTTTCTAGTGTAGTTTTGACAGATGACTGTGCAGGCTTCTCTCTATACAATGAGATCGATGAAGACTGTAGTGGTAATGACAGTGATTCGCAGCTCTCAGTTCCAGGCCCAGACTGATGAAGGGTCCTGTTGTGTTGTGACTTCTGTTCCTGAACCAACTCTTGACTCACTCCGTTACAACTCCTGAAACTGACAAGAACAAGCACAAGCTTTTATAGTATTAAATATAAAAATTGTCATAGAAACTTTTGTAAGAAAAAAACTTCAATCATTGTTGAGTGTTTTGCGACCGTTTACGTAACACTTTTCTTCCCCAGTGTCAAATGTCACACTCGGTCCCTTTCAAACATCCAAATGGACCCAGATATCTTTTGATAAAATTATATTATCATAGGATGTGTAATTTTTTTTAGTTTTTTGGCTTGTCGCAGATTGAAGGAGATAGCTATAGTCTTCCAAATTTCAAACATAGCGTCCGGCAACACTGCCAAATTTTTCGCGAAAAAGGAGAAGAAATGTCTGAGAAGCCCAGATGTAGGTGTGCAACATGATTGGTTGGTACACCGACCTGCCAATCAGTGTGTGACCTATAGACACGTGACTCACGAGGAGCTGTAAAGCGGTTAATTGACCTGGTCAGTCATCTGCCCTGGACCAAATTGACCCAGGGAAGTCACGGATACTCAGGAGTTTGTGCGAGGAGGATGTACCACTGGACGCTCCTAATCTAAAAGGATTTGTTGATGTGCTGTATACATCTTGTCTCTGAGTCTATACGCCAGACCGACCTATAGCCCAGAGGCAAGATCTCAGAGCACAGAATTTAGAAGCGATTCAAAGGAAGTCGGGGTCTATAACCACATTCTACCCTTCACGTTGTATGGAATAACAGCAGCGATGATGGCTGTAGGTTGCATGACATGCAGCCATATGAACCCCTGAACTATCTTGCAACAGCCGATATTCACACACGGCATTCTTCGTAATTTTGGAAATATAAATAAAAATTACGAAACAAAGCTAATCAATACAAAAATAAATAGTGTAGAAATAATAATAATTAAAATTTAAAGACAAATTATAATAAAAGTCGATTTACGCCGACAATGACATACATGTAATCACAATCACAGTTTACAGTCGAGAATTCCGGTTTCGAATCCCGGGCGGGAGAGAAATGGTTAGGCACATTTCCTTTCACCTAATGCACCTGTTCACCTAGCAGTGAGTAGGTTCTCAGGAGTTAGTCAGCTTGTTGTTGGGTTGCATCCTGGGGGGGGGGGTCGGCCTTGGAGGAGGGAGGGGGGGGGGAACTCGATAAAACCAAAACATGTATGAATACATTCTGGCTTCCTGTCCCCCGACACGATGAATTATATTAAAGTGTGGTCACAAGACGAACAAGTCCGTATAAAAAAAAAGTAAGTTTCTGTGGGTGAACAGAAGCAGATAGCACTGTGGAGACATGCCCGACAGACCACTGGAACATTATCTAACACAGTGCACAGTTACAACCACAACAGACCACTGGAACATTATCTAACACAGTGCACAATTACAACCACAACAGACCACTGGAACATTATCTAACACAGTGCACAGTTACAACCACAACAGACCACTGGAACATTATCTAACACAGTGCACAGTTACAACCACAACAGACCACTGGAACATTATCTAACACAGTGCACAGTTACAACCACAACAGACCACTGGAACATTATCTAACACAGTGCACAGTTACAAATCAAATCAAATTTCAACTAAGATTCAACAGAGCAGAAAAGTTGCTAAACATATAGGGCATAATCTTACTGAAGCGAACCTACGAGTCATGAATACTCATACTCCGTCTAAGTAAAACAGAAACAAGAAAACAAGTAACTGTTAGTGGACCAGCCAGAGGCTTAGGACCCGCACAGGAAAATCCCTGCAAAAAAAAATGAACATCGTGAGAAGGTAAGAACATCCTTGTGAACGTTTTATCGCGAAACTGTGCGAGTCTATACCACTGCAGAGCATTACTTTACTAACCTAATAAGCACTTGTAACACCGGGGTGTAACCTGAAAAAAAATGTTGGAGTGAAGGTGGCTAGAGGTACCTTTTCCGGTAAAGATGTTTGAAGCGTCTCCATTTTTTGGTGATGTTGAGCATAAGGATACAAGAGTCATGGTAATGGAGAAACCACAGTAGCCCAGCCAAAGACCATGCCGCCTCCAACATCAGCCAGGAAGTTGAGGGCGGTATATGCCCTGCACTCCACAACCCGCTTATGGAAGCATGGTGGCCATCTGCATCCTGAGGAGGGACCGCCTGGTATAGTCGTCTCCTGCTTGCTGACGTAGTACACACGACGCTGGCACGAGACGCCGCAATGGCCGCAGGAGAGCCACCACTCTCGTTCACCAGTCAAGGCTTTCTCCTCCTCAGCCCAGAGTTCATCCCACGCTGCTATATTGGGGCACGAAACATTCTCTCCACCAGCCTTCAACGAACAATTAGTCAGATAAGTTATTTCCTGGATGTAGCAGAGACGGAGACAATGACTATAAACGCGGGGCGGCTGACAGGGACGCTTGGGCGTGTCCTTGATCACAGAGTCGTCATACAGCAGCTTCACCGTCAGAACCTGTGAGCTGACAATCTCTAGGGCCGACAGCAGCATACCCGCACTGGTTCCTCGTCGGCAGCGTGCACCATGACAAAAAATCGCTGATATCCATACTGACGGTATAACTGAAACAAACGCGTCCCACAGTCGATTCCGCAAGACATCAAGCTTTCCTCACAGGTCTTACTCCCCATATTGGGACACCCCTTCACCACATCTCCTGAATTAAATACGACATGAACCACATCTACATCTGCCTGATGAAAGCTACGGTTGGGATTCCATGTATAGCAAGGTATGGCGGCCAGGCTAACTCTTGTCCAGCGAGCTCCAACCGCCTCTTTCCCGGCCCACCCAACTTCTCTGATCATTTCCTCTGAGCTCATCTCTATATCTCGCCAGACAAATGGCTGAGAGGGCTGCAGGTATCCCTTCAGAGTGTAGAGTGTGCCGAAGACGCAGTCAGACACGCCGACGCAGGTGTGTTGAGGCCCGCGCGCACCAGACCTGGCACACTCCACGGCCTATGGGGGCATACGGTGATTGCCGGCGCCGGTATATCGTCCATGTCTGTCACCGACATCGACGAGTAAGTCGAGTAAGAGACAGTAATCCTGGAAGGAGATAGATACATTAAGCACGAAAAGCGCAGTGCAGACAATGAACGCTGTGCCCTGCCACAGGTCCCGCCAAGCCCGGCGGTCTG
>WNGS01165339.1:1969569-1976486 GCA_020271785.1 Procambarus virginalis
AGTCCAGTTTGAGCAGGGCCTTTTCATCAGAAATGTTGGTGATGTCTGCTCGTGCTGCATGGGCAGCCGCTTCACAGCCTTGAGGGATTCCAAATCCTAGCTGGATTGGTTTCAGCAATTCAGCCGCTTGCTGGCTGACAACCTTCGTAGCAGCCTTGGCAATCAGGCGTCGGAGAGTGTTGCCAACAGCTATTGGCCTGATTCCATCGTCCTTCTTTTTGAGAGCACAGACGGAGGCACCAAAAAGAGAGGCCTGATGACCTCAGGTATATCACCAGCCAGGCACATGTTAACGAACCTTGTTAGTTCCATAAGAAGATCTTGTGCAGCATCACCAACCGCAGGATTTAACATTTACTTGATGTGTTGAGATTTTAATCCTGTAAAGCCGACTTCTGACTCAGGTGGAAAAGTAAGGGCTGCTTTGTCTTGTGAGCACACAGCCTGAATATAAATATATAAATATATATATATATATATATATATATATATATATATATATATATATATATATATATATATACATATATATACATATATATATATATACGTATATGTATATATATATATATATATATATATATATATATATATATATGTATATATATATATATATATATATATATATATATATATATATATATATATATATATATACAATCTCAAGTCGGGCGTGAGAATGGTCCAAGACGGACCGTCGTCTCTTCACTTTCTAGTGGGTGCTATGGTCAATATATATTCGTATGGTTGGAAGAGTTTGATCAGTGATTATAGAACGAAGCTACTCCATATTCTTATGTTCTTCTTTACTTTCGAAAGATGTTGAAAACTTGTCTCCAAAATTCATTCTGCACTTTTAATAAATCTGATGCTTAGCGCTAAAGTACTCATTTCTCTAAAGTGCACCTTAGCATCCTCAGAGGCAGAGGAAAATGTGAATACTAATGGGGAGAAACCTCAGTATATATTCCATGCGGGTGTGATGAGGAGTGAGGAGTTATCCTGTTAAGGGGACTGGGTAATCTTGCTCTAAATTCTAATTGGTCAACTGGGGCTGTAGATATGATAGGACATACTTATGTGTAAGATTGGGACCGACTAAAGAGCCTAAATCTGTATTCCCTTGAGCGCAGGCGGGAGAGATACATAATAATTTACACGTGGAAAATATTAGAGGGGCTGGTCCCAAACCTGCACACAGAAATAACATCACATGAGACCAGAAGACATGGCAGGATGTGCAGAATACCCCCGTTGAAAAGCAGAGGTGCAACTGGTACTCTGAGAGAGAACTCTATCAACATCAGAGGCCCGAGACTGTTCAACACGCTTCCACTACACATAAGGGACATAACTGGCAAACCCCTCACAGTGTTCAAGAGAGAACTGGATAAGCACCTCCAAAGGATACCTGATCAACCAGGCTGTGACTCATACGTCAGGCTGCGAGCAGCCGCGTCCAACAGCCTGGTTGATCAGTCCAGCAACCAGGAGGCCTGGTCGATGACCGGGCCGCGGGGACGATAAGCCCCGGAAGCACCTCAAGGTATCCTCAAGGTAAGATAGCTGTACATAATTGGATGAGATTCCTTGATGTGAAGTACTTCAGCTATGTCGAGACTCATATTGTCTCCGTATTTGTAAATTATTTCTGATGGTGATCTCTATTTGTTCAGAAATTATATGATCTTTAATAGAGCTTTATTGTTTATGCATTGTCAGGCACATATTAAAGGTTACATTATTTATATTCACACGCAGGCCATATATGATATGCTCAAATACATGTCAAAATGTAATGCATGATATTATATAATATATGACATAATATATTACGTGACATATTATAATACATGCCATGATCAATAAAATAAGAGGAAAGGTAACTCCAGAATTTTGTTCTGGTATTGGCACCATTCACTGCTAGTGACGTCATGAAACTGAGTGTCAGAAAGAGAACTGAAAAAAAACAACAATTAAACCTTCCTCAAAAACAAATAACATTTGTTTATTTAACTGGTAACAAATAACATTTGTTTCCAACCCTCGAGATTGGAAACCTTTGTAAATCTCTCTTTCAATATTCAACACCACAGGGATAGTTCAAACATATTTCAACGAATCTACGGGTCTAAGGCAGAATATTTCACTTACTGATGCAAATACAGTAGATCATTACGTAGATATAGATCATTTAGATCAGTAGATCAGTAGACGTAGATCATTTGTATTCAGTCTTTTATATATAGCAGGGTTACTAAGTTGCCTATATAGAGCCCTTTTGATTGTAATTCTATTCCGTTTGTTTGGTGTGTGACTGTAAGTTATGTCTGGCGGTTCTTCTCATGTAAAATTGTTTATATTTTATTTTATGTGTAGTGAACTAAGCAAGGTATCATCCCTCATTAACGTGTGCCTCTACGTCATCTTTACATCTTTCCTCGATCATGGCGGCTTAGTCTGTATTTATTAAACACTTAACGAGTTTGGAACTTGTTAATCCATGGCAATTATCGTTCCAAACAACCTCGTAGCTCTTCGGAACTCAAAGCTTTTGAATAAATGAAATATGAGGCACACGGATTGAGAAACGTTGTACAGGTTCCGTAAGTGGACACTTAACTGCTTGGTGAATCAGAGTCCAGGCTGGACTAATGAGAGAGATATATTCTTAACATATAATATTTCTGGAGTTGTACTAGCATATATTACATATTTCAGATTTAATACTTTGTTTCATAACAATTGGATCAGTTGAACACAGGAGCCTTGATGAGGGTTCGAACCTATGCGCTGAGAGTTCCCAAACGCACTCTAGTCAACTGTACCACGACATGGTGAAAAGAATTGCAACCTAGAGTACTACTGCACCCACTAGGGTCCCGAAGCCTCCGCTGAAGCCTAACAGAGGTTTCACACAATTCCCCCCCATGCACTCGAGCTCTGTCAACCAGTACCTCTGACGCTCCTACTTCAATACACAGAGAAATCAGATTAACGTGATGTATCAAAGAACAAATCCACAGGAGCCTTATTAATGAGTGTTCGAACCAATGCGCTCAGTGTTCCCAGACGCACTCTAGTCAACTGTACCACGGCAGTGTTAAACGTGAATGTCCAGGTCTTTATCTAACCAACAAAACCTCCCAATCCTCAGTATGAAAGTAAGCCAAGGGAAAGTAAGTCAAGGGGGAAATAAGCCATATGGAAGCAAACCATGAGGAAGAAAACCATTGGGAAATAAGCCATGGGGAGGCAAACCATTGGGAAATAAGCCATGTGGAAGCAAACTATGAGGAAGCAAACCATGGTGAAATAAACCATGGGAAGATGTGGTAATAATCAGGAAAAAGTATTAAGCCATTATTATATACCATTTGGAGGGGATCAGGATAAGGATTTGTGGTGGGACGGAGGGAAGAAATGGTGCCCAACCACTGGGACGGTCGGAAATTGAACGCCGACCTACAAGAAGCAAGACTGTCGCTCTACACTCCAGTCCAAGTGGTTGGGCAAGCCATGGGGAAGTAAGCCATGATGAATTAAGCCTTGTGAAGTGATGGTGGTGGTGGGGGATGATTACTGAAGATGTAACTAAGGCAATCATTAAGATAATCTGCATGTACCTAGTCGGTACAAGATGTGTGTGTGCGTGCGTGCGTGTGTCTGTGTGTAAATACTTTCATTTGTGCAATGTGTGCGAACATAAACAAAAATCATTGTCGTTTATAGCGTTGCCAAATTTACTTTCTTACAAATAGATCAAAACTGTTCACTTTTCACCAAATCGTCATAAATAATTACCATTAAATAGATCAATTTAATCTTTTGATCCTCAAATTTCGTATTGCATCCAGTAAATATATCGTTTTGGCCTCTTTTTAATGAGTAGCCTCTTCTTAACCACATTCGTAACCTTCGTAAAAACTTTTAACAATATACCTGAAGTTATTCTGTCGCATTATGTTAAAGTTAACAATACTAAAGGCGGACTTTGTTGCCATTTTCTCTAGTAAAGGTTTGTGAGAAAACGTAACATACATAAAGATTTTCAATGATTAACTCATTCATTTGGAAAAACTTTATATAATATGTATTAATAATTCATTGTGTCGGGGGACAGGCAGACAGTTAATACATACAGTACGTGTTAGGCTTATATCGCGGTTCCCTCTCCTCCCCAGGGTCTAATTACTGATCCTTCCCAGGGTACAACCCCATAATAACGTGACTATCTCTTGGGTACCCATTTGCAGCTAGGTGAACAGAGACATTAGGCGATACGAAACGCGCCCAAATATTTCTATCCCGCCCAGGATTCGAACACCTGAACTCTTGTTTGTGAGTCGAGCAGCCCGTTCTCGCGAGCGTTCCCAACGTCAAGAAACACTCATCATTAAGTACCTGATCCTACCCTACCAGAGGACCTAGGAACAGAAAACGGGAAATTGTAATTTTCGCGAGCCGCTACCACTCTCCGGTACGACAGCTTTTGGCCTTAGGTAAAGTATACGTCAAAATGCGACGTACTATTTGAAGGACGGGTTGATTCGAGAACGAACCTGAGTGTACTGTACTAATTCATAACGATTCTTATTGACAAGTGATTGAATATGTGCTTGCAGGACGGGCATCAGCTCCTGGACTTCGCCTGTCCTTCGTAGATAACCTTTTGCAATGAATAACAACCCTCTTGCTTATTAAGAAACCACAAGCCACAATCCAATACAGAAAACAGGAGATGCTTATTTTATATAGGGTTATAACCCCCCATGGAACCGCCTACCCGCCTAAGCCGTAAATACCAAAACGCTGCTGAATTTTAAAATCCAACTCTATAAAATCTTTAGGACAAATGGAGGGACCTTTAACAAGCCACCACCAGAGCGATAACGGTCCTCAAGTAAATTCAGGTAAATTATCATACCTGCTAATGAACATTGTGTACAGAACGTTACCGACACAGTTGAAGGTAACACCATTCTTTCCTTATAAGAGTCATACCCACACAGCCCCGACATAACTCACTATACATCACATATTATTTAACTTGCTAAGTTATGTGGCCTAGTTATTCATGAAGATGTATCTCACGCTCTCACGTGCCCTGAATTTACCTGAGGACACAGGGATATACACAGAAAGGTGTGTACCCAGCGTCTCTGTGTATATACAATGAGAGCTTACTCTAACTATGTCCTGGACTATGTTCAGGACTAAAGTTTACTGCTGATTGGTCAGTAAGTTATTGTTGTTGCCTTAATAACCCTTCAGATGTTGATGGGCATAATGCCTATATCAACCTTCTGAAGGGTTGATACTCTGGCCTTTGGTTTGGTTAACAAAGCCAAAGCCAGAGAGGCATTTTGTATCTAATTAATTCGGCGGTGACAGAAACCTGGCGGCTTGCCCCCTTTACTTTTGAAGTCTAAAACACAGGCGGGCAATAGTGATGAGCTTTACTGTCATAAGGCTGGCAGTGGTAATCTTATCAATATATTTGTGTTAATATGTTACCTCCATCTGTAGCACTTCCAATGCTATAATATATCGAGTCACTGCAATACGACATTGCCGGAATCTCAATGTATTTATTCTACTACCAGCACTACAATACATCCAACAGCAGCTGCTTGTAAAACACTGACAATTCTAATTTATACCCCCCCCCCTCCCCCACCCTCCACCAATAAAACACAATAAATCTAGAAACTGCCTTAAACAACGACAAAATCCTAGCACATAGGCAACACTCCTAGCACATCTCTCAGTATTCGTGTCAGCCAAGCAGATTTTGATGACCAGAATTGTCTCCGTATCGTCCAGGCAATGTTGAACACGAAGATATACTCTGTTTAGCTGCACAGTCCTCCCAAGCTTGGTGCCATCTTTTGATAATTAATTATATATATATATATATATATATATATATATATATATATATAATTACATGACAGTATATATATATATATATATATATATATATATATATATATATATATATATATATATATATATATATTAGTAAATTTTGGTAGCAGTCTTTCTTGTAAATATATATTATTAAATATGACCGAAAAAGTAAGATTAATAATTCTAACACGAATTTTCTCAGTATTTCTTATGTTTCTTTTCACTGTTGATGGTAATTGAAAAATCAATTCTCCAAAATTCATTTTTATTTCTAGTCTGACGCGACACTTGAACGCGTTTCGTAATAACTTATTACATTTTCAAAGACTTTTAGTTTACACACACACAACTGTAACCTGCAAACACTAAACATAGTTCTTACTTATGCTATGATTTAAACAGCTTTCATTTTATTTTATACCCGCATTTTGGGTGGGGTGATATGTTACAACAGTTTTGGATGAGGTGAACAAAACTTTCAACACAGGATAGAACACGAAATATTGCGCGGTATTAATTGGGTAAAGTGAAGGTAAGAATGGAAGTAACTGCAGAGGGCCTATTGGCCCATATTTCTTGATGCTTCTATATTGGAGCGGAGTCTTGAAGTGGGTAGAATATAGTTGTGCGTTAATTGGCTGTTGATTGCTGGTGTTGACTTCTTGATGTGTAGTGCCTCGCAGATGTCAAGCCGCCTGCTGTCGCTGTATCTATCGATGATTTCTGTGTTGTTTGCTATATATATATATATATATATATATATATATATATATATATATATATATATATATATATATATATATATATATATATATATATATATGTATATATATATATATATATATATATATATATATATATATATATATATATGCAATTGACGATCACAAAACACTGATCATTTTATGCGGAAAATCCACAGAGAAAAATGAAAGGAGGTAAGGAGGGATACCTCCTTTCATTTTTCTCTGTGGATTTTCCATATATATATATATATATATATA
>WNGS01165339.1:1986163-1996452 GCA_020271785.1 Procambarus virginalis
CTGCAAATTACTTAGAAAAGCAAAAGTCCTGCAAGGGAAACCTGTAAGTTTGGAAAAGCTGGACCTTCAGAAAGACGCACACGACTCGTGCTTTTGACTTTCGACTTTTGACAATCGACTTCCTCTGGATCAGGACTAGAACACAAACCAATTCTGAATGCGGAACGATGCCGCACAAAAGTAAACAAAGCAGCGACACGCCAGGTTCGGGTGACCGTCAGGGACATGTGCCAGAAACATTCGTCTTGGAAATTGAGAAATATACCGACAGAGACCATACGTCCCGGAACCCCTGCGCTGCTTCAGGTGTCAGAAATTCGGCCACCATCAACCACGCTGCACCGGACAGGAAAATGTGTAGTGTGTAGCCTGAGACATCCAACCAAAGACTGTATAGCCAAGTACAAGGCAACCAACCACAACAGCCAAATGTCCAATTGTGGACATGATGCCTGAACACAACCTGCTTTGCACGGAAAGAAAAGGAACGCGGCCATCTCAGTCAAGATAAACACACAGACCCACCACATACACCAACACCAACGTCTGGAACACTCGTACACAGCCACAGCAGAGACTCACTCCCACAGAACAAAATTTCCCGAATCTATAAATTCCAAATCAGAAAATACACAAAAATGTTTCAGACATACAACAAAAGCAAAAAAAAAGCAAAAAGCAATTACTTTGGAATCAACACAGCAGATGTACAGTTTTACCACCGAGGTCCAGCTGAAAACATGGGGAAGATTATGCAGAGACCATTATCAATTGTCTACAGATGACGCAGAACGTCTCACAACAACAAACTCAAGAAATCACTTGCGTAATAATGGGCAATATCGTGCAGCAGACCACAGTTACACAAGAAATAGACAGTCTGAGACAAGATGAAGCACAAGAAGACAAACAACGCAACATGGACATACAAACTACCGACAACAGTCGGGTAGTCCAGACACCAGAACATCAACATCACAAAAGCAACTGCAAGAAGCAGTGACCTCTCAAGATCAACAGAATCTTATAACACAAGAGACAGACATCAACAATCGATGCAGTCTGATATGCAACAACACCAAAAAAGCAGTATTGAACAGCAGTGATGCACAGGTTCCAACACAAGAGGCGGGCACGAGCAATCAATGCAGCCCGATATGCAGCAACATCAACAACGAAACACTGGATGGCAGAGATAACAGATTCCGAGAACACAAGAAACGGCCACGAGCGATCAGTGCGGTCCGATGTCCAGCAATACCAACAGCAAAGTGATGGATAAAAGGGATTCACAGATTCCAACAATGCCGGGGATGACCATGAGAAATCAGAGCAGTCCGATTTGCAGCGACATGACTTGCGAGGTGGAGAATATAGACGTCGATTGCGAAGAGGAGTTCTACTAGAACAGGCAACACCAACCGAAACGAATGTCTGGCCATTACAAATACTGCTGTGGAGCATTCAAGGTCTTAGAAACAAAAACCACATCCTTCAGAAAGCAGCAATCAGCACGAAAGCAGATATAATCGTTTTGGAAGAAACTCTTTTCCCAGCCACGAAGTCCTTCAGATTAGCTGGATATCAGCACTATGTTATACCGTATGAACAGAGGAGACTAAGAGGGGTAAATGACCCTAGTCAGAAACACCATACCCAGCAAGAAAATAGACCCCAATTTCATGTGGGAATGGAGTAGAGGATACAGGTTAGCAGTAACAGTGAATATGGCTAATATTGAGCTCTTCATGTACAACGTCTACAAGCCCCTTAGACGTAAACTAGAAGCAGAGGCAGTGCTTGCCTTGGCCACGCATGACACTGTAATTATTGTTGGGAATTTTATTACTCATCATGAAGAGTTAGGTGCGACTGGGCCAGCCAATGCAAATGGGCGCCATTTAGCTGCAGCTCTGCGAGAAGTACCTGAAATTACACTTCTTAACACTTGGGAACCTCACTCACATTCTAGGAAGTTCCCTTGATCTTACGTTAATCTCAACAACACTCAAGCATCTGGCGAAGTGGGAGGTAGACCCGGTGATCACCAGTGACCACTATGCTACTGTCACAACACTAAACATAGAACGACCTCCTACTCCACCTGCACAACCTAGGTGGAATTTAAAAAAAGCCAACTTGAATACATATCAAGAGGAACTTGAAAAATGGTATGCAACATTCACGCCACCTGAGGCTTTGAACATACACGAGACCAATCTGCAGGAAGCCATTGCAGCTGCTGCAAACAAAGCTATTCCAATCATTATCCCAGGAAACCAAACCAAAGAACTATTGGTTCTATAGTAATGAAGTTAAGGAACAAAACCACAGAGTCAACATCTTCATAAAATCTCTAAAGAGAAACCCCCACACCAGGAGGAAGAACTCTGCTAAGAGCGGTGATATCTGAAGCATGACGAGTTTCTAGAGAGGTAAAGGAGGCAAGATAGTTTGAGTGGTGTCAAACTCTAAATGAACATAGTAGTCTTGGCAAGATATGGGGTCAGATTGAAACCCTATGAGGTCGACCAGCCCCACCACAGGCATGTATTCAACCATTGCAGGAGGCTGAGAGACTTGCTTTCTAATTTGCAGAAAGAGCAGCTTCAAATCAGCTTCCTGCAATGGTCCGAAGGCAGCAAGAACAATTATAACAAGAGAGGTTGACAGCCATTCATGAGAGCATAGCTACAAATGATGAATGTGACTGTCCCTTCACCAAACAAGAACTAATCAGATCCAAAAAAGATGGTAAGGACACTGCACCAGGTGCTGATAACATTACATACTCAATGATCGCACATGCAGGTCCTGCTGGAGAACAAGGAATATTGGACGTCATCAATGCATCTTGGCAGCAAGGCTAACTACTTGGCTAACTCTTGGCAAGGCTGACTCTTGGAAGAAAGAAAACATCATTCCAATTCCTAAGCCGAAAGAACCTGGCAATTACAGACCCATTTCATTAACATCATGCAGCCAATTAATGCACAACTATATTCTACCCACTTCAAGACCCCGAACCAATATGGAAGCAATAGAGGAAGTATGGGCCAATAGGCCTTCTGCAGTTCTCATATCCAATCTATACCCAATGTTCCGTGTTCTGTCTGGTGTTTGTCATAAGTTTCTTCACCTCACCCAAAACTTTGTACCATATCACCTCACCCAAAATGAGTATAAGTTCGATGAATCTTTGTGTAAATTAAGTCTTTGAAAATGTAATAAGCATTACGAAACACGTTCAGGCGTCAGACAATTAAAAAATGCATTTTGGAGAATTGATATTTTTATTACCACCGACAGTGAAGAACAGCATAAGAAATATTGAGAAAATTCGCGTTAGAATTATTAATCTTACCTTTTCGGTCATATTCAACAACATATGTTTACAAGAAAGACTGCTACCAATATATATATATATATATATATATATATATATATATATATATATATATATATATATATATATATGCGGAAAAACCACAAAGAATTGGAGAAAGGGGGGGTGAACGTTTCGGCTTGTCAAGGCCTTTGTCAACACCAGACTTTGTCAACACCAGGCCTTGACAAGCCGAAACGTTCACCCCCCTTTCTCCAATTCTTTGTGGTTTTTCCGCATACAAATGATCAGTGTTTAGTGATCGTCAATTGCATATATATATATATATATATATATATATATATATATATATATATATATATATATATATATATATATATATATATATATATATATATATGTGTGTGTGGTGTATATCACGAAATTAAACACGTGATTTAAAATGTGACAATGTCAGACCACGGAGGAAAAATGAAACATGAATGAAAAATGAAAAATAACCCCTGGAATCATTCCATGGTTTAGATACGTTGATGATATCTTGTGTATATGGCCTTCAGATGTAAACACTGACGAATTTGTAGCCAAACTTAATGACCAAGAACCTCTATAAAATTTACTATGGAGACTGAAATTGATAATTGTTTGCCATTCTTAGATGTTCTTATTCATAGGGAAGATTCTTCACTAAAGTTTAGTGTCTACAGAAAACCTACGAATTATCTATCTTATGTTCATTATTTTTCAGGACATAGATACAATGTGAAAAAGTCGATTTTTTCTTCAATGTATCTAAGAGCTCTTCGAGTTGTGAGTCCAGAATTCTTAGACGAAGAGTTTAAGAATATTGATTCAATTGGTCTCAAGCTTTGTTACCCACTGAGTTTTTTGGAAGTTTGCCGTAACAAAGCACGTCGTACATATTATAATAATATATGCAGTGAAAGAATTCGCCCAAAGAATGTGTTATGTTTACCATATTTCTCTGGGTTTGAGAATATTGTCAAGGCCTTGAAACTTTTTAATATACATGTAATGTTTAGCTACGAAAACACTGTTGGTAAGCTATTAGTTAGGAACAGCCCTCGTAGTGATAATTGTGTCATTTATAAAATACCTTGTAAAGACTGTAATAAGTTCTATGTTGGGCAAACATCTAAAGATTTGAAATATAGAATATCACAACATAAATACTCTGTAAGACAGGGCCAATTGTCTAATGCCTTGTTTGTTCATCTGTCAGAAGATGCTCACCAGATTGATTGGGGGATGGCTTCTTCAATAACAAATTGTAAAAGCACCTATAACAGAAACATAATTGAATCTGCTTTGATACAGATCACAAAAGAAAGTAATTTGAACATTAGCAGTGGTCTATATAATTTAGATCCATTTTTAATAGATCAATTAATGGGCGATTTAAGTAGGATCATTGGAACACATTTGTCTCACTAATTCATTGAATATATATTTACTATTTTATGCTATAATTACCCAGTTGTTGGCCTGTATGTGCGTGTTGCATCAGATGGGCCGTCTACAATGTCCACGTCATCACTAGGCCGTCTGCAGTGTCCACGTATTGTAACTCACCTCACTCCATTATTCTCTCTTGCCTATTTATGTCCAGTTCTCGATCTGTTAAATCACTCCTTCTGAAGATGTATTAATATACGAAAGTACTTAAGGAAATTCCTGTTTCATTTTTCCTCCGTGGTCTGACATTGTCATATATATATATATATATATATATATATATATATATATATATATATATATATATATATATATATATATATATATATATATATATATATTATAAAAAATTGAGGGTACCATCTCTGGTGCCAATGTGGGGACCCATAGCCTCGGAGAAGAAAATAAAAAGTATTCAGAGGAGACCTTGTGGTTTCTCACTGAACACTAATATTATCTTCTCCTACCACCCCCAATCTTTGTATGTACACATATATATTTGTTTTATTTGAACTTTGTTACAAAAAAGGAGTTACATATAGGGTACAAAGATGGTTATCATAGGTTGTCGAGTTCCTCCAGCTCCTCAGATGGCGGGCAGGAACCCTGGATGCAGTGCGCATTTCCCCTCTGTATCGCCACGCTGAGGCGCTGGAAAAGAAAGCTGGCAGCTCTAGGGTCCCTTGTTGTTTCAATGAGCCTAGAACCCAGTTCCTTCAAAAAACTGGTAGTACTTTTACCCCAGGCGCCGAGTGTCTCAGAAGCAATGGGGACAAAATTGTAGTGGTGATCCAGTTCTCTGTACTTACAGGATTTGGTTGCTTTCCTGTGGGTGGCAGCGCCACCTGGTTGTGCAACACTGAGGTCAATGTAGGTGTTAGCTGTTACGTACCTCTATAAGCTCCGTAATTAAATACATTAATTTGTACTTCTACATTAATTTGTACTTCTATATATGCCTTGTTTTATCTGATTATATGTATGTACATCTAAATATTCTTTACTTGTATGTAAGATATGTGTTGCCTGATTTATATTTTGAATTAGGCCTAACTTTTCCACCCGTGGGAACGATTATATTCTCTTTGTTTGCTCACGGCTGATTTCGTGGGAAAGTGGTTTTATTAATGACCATCAGTAGGAAGCACTGATGGGAATTCTGTAATTGTTTGAACATTGGGGGGCAACATTCCGTGAGAGACTTCTAGTTCCTGGTGGCGGGGGAGTGTTGCCAATATTTCCCTTTGTTATTTTATTTTAATTACTGCATGTATTAATAATTACATTATTTTTGTTATGCATGTTATTCTGACCATTTACTAAGTTACTTTAAGATTACTCTTGTCACATTATTTTGCTCCATGTAAGTTTAATTAAATAATGTTAGTTTGGCAATTTTCCGCGGGGCAGAAGCAATGTTTTTGACTCCCGCAGCTTAAGTAGTCAGTAACTCGCACGGGACAGGAGAGATAACATCTTGGGAGATAAGTCTGTTAATATTTGTTTTGCCATACATATACATTTATATTATAGGAGAGACAATACTTTGATTTTATTTTTATTAATGATCTTGTCCATCTGTGCTTTATATAATACTATTGATTATATTGTTAAAATATATATATTATAATTTATATGTATATTTCTTAGTCCTAAGGGAGAAATACTTTATTCTTGCTTGTGCCAATCATGTGGTTACACTGGTGACCCGCTCTATATTACAGCAATTTTACCATGTCCCTAGACAACAAGTTTCTTGCTGCTGTACAGGGTTACGAGCCGTGACGAACGATCTGGTAACATTAGCCAGGGTTGATACGCACATGTAGTCCCATACCAACTGCTTGCCATTCTTCCAGGGGTTCACTGTGATACCATCCAGGCGACCAATAAGAGCATAAGAGTTGCGGGGCTCTCTTTCAGCTGGGCATCCAGCTGTGGTGAGGCTCCTCTTGATGATGTCGTTAACTTTACTGTGCTTCGAGTGCCATCCCCTTGTGCTTTGGTAGAGTAGGCCATGGTGGCCGTACCTGTCAGCCACAACCTCGCCGCAAATACATCTATATCTGGTGTGGATTGGGGCAGCAAGGCGGAGGGCCACAGCAATTCGGAGGGCGTGTGGTGTGAGACACGTGCCAGTTGCCGACATTGGGGTTGCCAACAGGAAATCCCCTGCATGTGGGGCTGCTACTGCTGTGAGGCGAGCAATGTCGTGTTGTGTTGTTGCAGCACCCAGGCACTCTGCAGCAACTTGGTTTACAATGGGGCCATCCCAGCTGGATTGCTTGTGGGCTTTTTACTTTCATTCTTATGTACCCACCTCACCCAAAACTTTTGTGTCACGTCACCCAACACGAATATAAAAGCAAGATGTAGGTTAAATATATCATACACAGTGCATCAAGTGTATCATAAGTGTAGTGTTAAGTGAAAACAAGTCTTTGAGAATGCAAGAAGCCCTTACGAAATGCTTCTAGCCGTCAGACCAAAATAAAATTAATTTTGGAGAGTTTATATTTCAATTACCCTCAACAGTGAAGAAAAACATAATAAATATTGAGAAAATTGTAAATATATATATATATATATATAGGTGAAAACATAGGGGATACATAGGGGATAAATGGGGTGAAACATATGAACATAAGAATAGAGGTAACCGCAGAAGGCCTATTGGCCCATACGAGGCAGCTGGCATCTACATACAAAGATTAATCCAGTGTAATTGGCCTGTTATGTTGAACATTGTCTTCTGTGTTGGCATCGTTATGTTCTGGTCTTGTCCTTACTCTCATTGTGGGAAGAGTAAATAGTTCCGTGATTTGGGTGTTCATGGTAGGTTGTTCTGTTCTTATGTGAATTGTTCTTATGTGAATTCTGTTCTTATATATATATATATATATATATATATATATATATATATATATATATATATATATATATATATATATATATATATATATATATATAAATCAAGTGATTCTTTACCTGTCTCACCTTTTCTTTTCCTTTTTTCTCCCATTTTCTCTTTTACACCGGGGTGGACTTCGATATTTGAAATCTTATCTCGGGAGGTGCGGATATTGTCGACAGTTTCTCAAGCGACCTTTCACGGCTTCTCTATTTTCTCTGGTGGCTCCTGGAATGAGGTCTGGCTCTGGAAGGTTGAATGGAAACTCGCGTCTCTCAATCTGGTGGAGGTGGAAGACGAGCAGGGGCGAAAAGAATTGATTTAGTTGATTAGTTGGGAATGACCGACTTCCCCACTCGCACGCTTCATATACTTACGCATGCGTGCGCATGTATTCTTCGACGCACGCATGCGCATTCGGATACAGCAGGTGTGTGTATGTGTGTGGACACAGGTGGAAACTGAGTGCCCAAATGAGCCACAGAGATATTAGAAAGAACTTTTTTAGTGTCAGAGTGGTTGACAAATGGAATGCATTAGGAAGTGATGTGGTGGAGGCTGACTCCATACGCAGTTTCAAGTGTAGATATGATAGAGCCCAATAGGCTCAGGAAACTGTACACCTGTTGATTGACGGTTGAGAGGCGTGACC
The DNA here is from genome assembly GCA_020271785.1 of Procambarus virginalis. Classification (NCBI taxonomy): domain Eukaryota; kingdom Metazoa; phylum Arthropoda; class Malacostraca; order Decapoda; family Cambaridae; genus Procambarus; species Procambarus virginalis. Next base: position 1,994,549 of record WNGS01165339.1, read on the forward strand.
AAAGAGCCAGAGCTCAACCCCGCAAACACAACTAGGTGAGTACAGCCCTCGTAGCCTTTTATTTAATTTACATTAATTTTACTTAAGACTAGTGAGTCAGCAGAATAAGTTGAAGAAGGAGGCAGGTGTGGTTAATACCACACATAGACTCGAAAGCAGGTTTGATAGAAACGTCGTGTGTCGGACATTACTGAAGTATATCACAGAAAACTGAAAACCCGATCACATGCTCGGTCGTGTAGGCAAATTCGGTAATTACAATTAGGTGAGTACATAATCTTGAGAACATTTATGAAAAGAAAATTAAATAGTGGAAAGTTATTATATTAGGCGACGATTGTTGGACAGGCGGTTCTGGGCGGTCCTGGGAGGTCCTAGGCGGTCCTGGGCGGTCCTGGGCGGTCCTAGGCGGTCCTAGCCGGTCCCGGGCAGTCCTAAGCAATCCTAGGCGGTCCTAGGAGCTGAAGCTTGTCACTGCAAAAACTTAATTTAAACTATTGGTTCCTTCAGTAACCCAGTGTGTCACATCGCACGCTTATCTTATCTTGTTATAAATTATGCAACATGTCTCCTAATTTGCCTGGCCTGTTAAGCTCATATTTATGTCCGCTATTAATCCAGGTGGAAAATAATTGACACTGATGTATGTACTCACCTATTTGTGCTTGCTGGGGTTGAACTTTGACTTTTTGGTCCCGCCTCTCAACTGTCAATCAAATGGTGTACAGATTCCTGAGCCTACTGGGCTCTATCATATCTGTATTTGAAACTATGTAGAGTATGGAATCAGCCTCCACCACATCATTGCCTATGCATTCCATTTACTAACTACTCTGACACTGAAAAGTTCTTTCTAATGTCTCTGTGGCTTATTTGGGTACTAAGTTCCACCTGTGTCCCCTTTCGTGTCCACCCGTGCTGAAGAGTTTGTCTTTGTCCAACCTGTCAATTCAATGGAGTGTGTGTGTGTGTATGTGTGTGTGTGTGTGTGTGGTGGTGTGTGTGTGTGGTGTGTGTGTGTGTGTGTGTGTGTGTGTGTGTGTGTGTGTGTGTGTGTGTATGTGTGTGTGTGTGTACTCACCTAAGTGTACTCACCTATTTGTGCTTACGGGGGTTGAGCTCTGGGTCTTTGGTCCCGCCTCAACCGTCAATCAACTGGTGTACAGTTCCTGAGCCTACTGGGCTCTATCATACTACACTTGAAACTGTGTATGGAGTCAGCCTCCACCACATCACTGCCTAATGCAATCCATTTGTCAACCACTCTGACACTAAAAAAAAAAATCTTTCTAATATCTTGGCTCATTGGGCACTAGTTTCCACCTGTGTCCCCTAATGCGTGTGCCCCTTATGTTAAATAGCCTGTTTTACTACCCTGTCAATTCCTCTGAGAACTCTTGCACATGGTGATCATATCCCCCCTAACTCTTCTGTCTCTCTAGCGACGTGAGGTTTAATTTCGTAGTTTCCTCGTAGCTCATACCTCTCAGCCCGGGTACTAGTCTGGTGGCAAACCTTTGAACGTTTTCCAGTTTAGTCTTATGCTTGACTAGATAGGGACTCCATGCTGAGCCGCATACCTCCAGGATTGGTCTGACATAGGTGGTATACAAAGTTCTGAATGATTCCTTGCCACAGTGTCAAAATGCCGTCTTATGTTAGCCAACCTGGCATATGCGCTGCTAATGTATCCCCTGATATGGGCTTCAGGGGACAGGTCTTTCGTGATATCAACCCAATGTCTTTCTCTCTCTCTGACTCTAGAAGTATTTCATCTCCCAAATGATGCCTTGTAATGGCCTCCTGTTCCCTACCACCTCTCTCATACATCATGCTGGGTTAAACTCCGACAACCATTTGTTCGAATCCTTTAGTGTCTAGTTCTTGAAGCTAAGCATCCTCCG
>WNGS01165339.1:2002503-2019860 GCA_020271785.1 Procambarus virginalis
CACACCGGTGGCTCCTGGTCCACCATCATACTAACATGATGGAGAGCCTTCATGTGGTCAGGGGACATGACGTCACCCGCATCATGTCAACTCACCTCGTGAAGCGAACATGTTCCAAGTTCTAGTCGAGTCTTGTTATCTCAAGCGTACTATTACGATACCTTGTTTTTCGCTTTTCTCTCTTCGTATTGACTAATTACTTGACTGGTCGGTACAGCGACGGCGGCGTTCCTTGCTGGTCGGGGTTCGATCCCCCGACCGGCCAAATGGTGGGCACTATTCCTTCCCCTTCGTCCGATCCCCGATCGTTGATCTCACATAGCTTGCAGGTGCCAAGTAGTTGTATTGGTTTAGCAATTTCTCCTGATAATTGCCTTACCTTCGTATTGACTACGTGTATTTGTTTTTCGGAAGAACAGAGAACGCAGTAGCAGGATGCCTGCAGGGTGACTAAAATACACAATATAATGCCTATTGTCGCCGGCGTGCTGCTTGGATAAGGCCAAGGCTACAATGCGTGTTAAACTCAGGAAAAACATTGATATCAATGAGATTCAATTAAACAAAGTTATTAACATTAGCTTAAGTTAATATTATACTATTTTTTCTTTAACTTATCTGAACAAATTTATCTGTATGAAAATATTATTTCATTTTTTTTTTAATATTCCAGGTTTTGGTCATTTTCTTCAGCATGTTGTCGACACTTCCAGGCTCTCTGGAAATTGTATACAGCGTTTTGCAGTCATATTATTTTCAGCCTGCTTATAGTGTTTTTATGTAAATAAACTAGTAAAATAGTTTTATATTCCATAATATTTCTTTTTGCATTAGTCATAGTATTTTGATTTTTACATTAATTATTATATTTGGAGACCTTCGTATTCTCCCAGCCAACCAGATTGGCTTTTCCTTTCCTCCTCTGCGTAAAATTACATTATAAATGTAGTGAATACAGAACACCTCGCGGCCTCTGCACCCACACATAGAACACGAACAGTACAGCTGGAACAGCCGAGGCTTCGCTCAGTACAGCAACCTCACTACACGTAACGGAACACTTAACTGTCATATGCGCCTCCGGTACAGGGACCTGTGTTTCAGTAGTTCCTACTGTACGGCTGTAACAGGCGCACGTCTGGACCCAGAGGCGAGCGCCTGTTACAGGAGGAGGAAGGCCACTCCATATTGCTGTGGCCTTCCTCCTTCGTGTACAAGGAGGAGGTACCTCCTTCGTGTACAAGGAGGAGGTACTTCCCTCGTGTACAGGAGGAGGTACCTCCTTCGTGTACAAGGAGGAGGTGCCTCCTTCGTGTACAAGGAGGAGGTACCTCCTTCGTGTACAAGGAGGCGGTACCTCCTTCGTGTACAAGGAGGAGGACCTCCTTCGTGTACAAGGAGGAGGTACCTCTTTCGTGTACACTTGTACTCACGCTGAGTACTAGCGTATTTGCGACAATGAATATAGGTGCATTTGTGGCGATGCAGAGGTTGACAGAGAAGGTTAGCATGACCTGCTGAGCCACAGCATAGAATGCTGGTATTCAAAGTTCAGTGAAGTTAATGACATCACCAAATGTTGGGTGCCTTACTTAGCTGGGTGCCAACTACCTTACTACAGTTGGGTGCCCAGCAGAGAGAGAGCCCCGTTTCCTGATGTAAACAACTCTGACCATCCGCTGAGAGTCCAGAATGAATTACAGTGCACCAGTGGAAAAGCCGCAGGCAGTTAGTGTAAACTATCTTGGCGAACACTCACATTGACTTCAGTGTTTAACATCCAGGTGGTGTTGTCACCCACAAGGACTCATTTAAGAAAACAGACTTTAATCATCCTTAAAGACCCTTTAATATCTTTGAAAAAGTATCAAGAGTTTTCCAAAGGATCTGTGTTTATCTAAACGGTAAAGGGCTGGGAGAGGGAGGAAGGGGTGAAGGAGACGCGAGGAGAGGAGGGAAAAGGTGAAGAGAGAAGTAGATGGGGAGAGAGAAAGATTTGGAGAGAGGGAAGGTAGGGGGAAAAGGGTAGGGGGGGAGGAGGAGTAAGACCCGTTTACATCCGGGTACCCTTCCAGCACATATTTTGTGGTCTCGGGTTCGAGGTTCCGGTGGTCCAAGTGAAATTAACAAATAAATAATATAACATGTACATACATATTATTTGTGTGTGTGTGTGTGTGTGGTGTGTGTGTGGTGTGTGTGCGTGTGTGTGTGTGTGTGTGGTGTGTGTGTGTGTGTGTGTGTGTGTGTGTGTGTGTGTGTGTGTGTGTGTGTGTGTGTGTGTGTGTATGCGGGACGTGTGTCTGTCTGTCTCTTGTCCACTACCAACATAATCTTGGTAGGTTATCTTTATAGAAAGAAACAGATACGCCTTCTCATTAGCCAATATTTACGGTTCGTAAAGCAACGGACATCTTTTATGGCCTCCGGGAGGCCATCTTTTATGCCTCTCTCTCTCTCTCTCTCTCTCTCTCTCTCTCTCTCTCTCTCTCTCTCTCTCTCTCTCTCTCTCTCTCTCTCTCTCTCTCTCTCTCTCTCTCTCTCATCGAGAGTATTCATTTTACTAGTATAACAATCGGTCATTTAACCAGTCAGTCAATAATCTTGCTGGAGATCAAACCTCGCACTTTCAAGTGACTTTGATGGTCAATAATATTTAGACGCGCCCAGTGTTCTCGTGTGACCGTCGGAGCTTCACATTGTAGCAGTCTGTTCGTGCTTGCGTTTATATCTGCGAGTTTTAACAAATGATATTCTGCCGTCCAATGAAGACTTTGATATTTAGATATTGAAAGTTGGAACGAGTTATAGGTTCCCAAGTCGCCTGGGTAGCTCACCTGTTATATTTGATATATAAATTGTTATTTTTTATATATATAAATTGAGCACTGTTTTAAGAGCTTGGGGCAACCAGGTTTCTGAGGTTAAAGTGTTGTGATGTTGTCGGGTCTCCAGGGTGGTGTGATGTTGTCAGGTCTCCAGGGTGGTGTGATGTTGTCAGGTCTCCAGGGGTGTGTGATGTTGTCAGGTCTCCAGGGTGGTGTGATGTTGTCAGGTCTCCAGGGGTGGTGTGATGTTGTCAGGTCTCCAGGGGTGGTGTGATGTTGTCAGGTCTCCAGGGGTGGTGTGATGTTGTCAGGTCTCCAGGTGGTGTGGTGTTGTCAGGTCTCCAGGGTGGTGTGATGTTGTCAGGTCTCCAGGGTGGTGAGATGTTGTCAGGTCTCCAGGGGTGGTGTGATGTTGTCAGGTCTCCAGGGTGGTGAGATGTTGTCAGGTCTCCAGGGTGGTGTGATGTTGTCAGGTCTCCAGGGTGGTGTGATGTTGTCAGGTCTCCAGGGTGGTGTGATGTTGTCAGGTCTCCAGGGGTGGTGTGATGTTGTCAGGTCTCCAGGGTGGTGTGATGTTGTCAGGTCTCCAGGGTGGTGTGATGTTGTCAGGTCTCCAGGGGTGGTGTGATGTTGTCAGGTCTCCAGGGTGATGTGATGATGTGATGATATCTCGAGGATAGTGTGATGATCCGTTCTCACATCAGATATCTTGATACAATACTCAGGGTTTCAACTTCATTACCGTGTTGAAAATGATTAGTTAATCTGTAGCTTTCAATCGCATCCTAGTGATCAAGATGGAATAATTGTTGGATTATTTGGGGTCACTCAGAGTGGAACATTACCATGTACTCTGGGGTGAATCTCCTGGCTTGTAATGTGTGGTACTTCGTTGTATTTCTGGCTATTTAACATCTCCTATGTCAGTTCTCTTTCAGTCCCCGCTCGATATCTGTCTAAGATGTTGTCCGTCCATTTTCGTTTCTCGAGTTTAACGATGATTATGTCTGAAGATTCCTGGTTTCATTAAATTCAACGATAAAAATAATGTATGTTATTGGAGAAATGAAAGTCACGAGAAAATATATATTTTGGGCACTGTAGCTTGAAATCAAAGTAAAAGATTGCGAAATCAAAGCAACAACAATATACATGAATGCCCAACTTCATCTTGGAAGGTTGTTGATCCACAATTACGCTACACAATCAAGTGTTGTTGCGAAAACCAATTGATTAATTGAGCTATATACACAATAGAACAAACGACAAGGCTGCCGGGCCGAGCTATTCTCACCGACGTTGTGCAACGTTCCTTCAAAAGATTCAGCCATGTGTTCTATCAATATTGTATTTGCTAATAACCAGAAAGAGAGAGATGAAAGCTATACAAATTTATTTCATGATTGAATTAATATATATTTTTGTATGAAATGCCATTGATCTAAGATCACCACAAAATATTAACCGATGTAGAATTGGCTGGGATAAATGCTTCAGTAAGTGAGTTTGGTGAGGTGTGAAACAAAGCCTATTTCTTCCACCTGGGTAGTGACAGAGCCAGTCGATTGGCATCTCCATATATCACTGACGAAGAGTTTTGTTTGCTGTTGCGTAATTTGTTTGTCTTGGTCATTATTTCGTACCCTGAAATTTTTGAGACCTGCATCGCCTTGACGCCCCATTGGCCACCAGAAGCTAATGACGTGACTGAGTAGTTTGAGCGTAATTATAGTTATGGAAGATTAGCACGGCTTTTATTTAGTGTTACTGCTGTTAGCGTTCCTCTATTGTTTCCATCATTATTGTGGTCAATATGACACCAAGGAATTTGCATTTTCTCGCACCCAAAATTTGGTGTAATTCCGTATGAAAAATAGGTAAGATAAAGCCGAAAACATATTGGTCTTTACAGCCCCACTGACAAATTAATTTATACAAAAAACAGAAGCAAGTCCTCCTTTACCCACTGAAGAACCTTGCCTCTCACTCTTCCCTATTTCACCCACTTGTGTACTAGTCTCTGTTGAAGCCTTTGTTACAATGAAAAATATGTATGATTCGCAATATACACTTTTCACCAGACTGTTGGAATCCTCATCATCATCACAAGTCCTATTAGGTACCAGTGTGACTTCAAATGATGTTAATAGCTTCGTTTTAATTTTCATTTGCATATATAGGAACAGAAGAGCTGATAGAAAATCGTAATTTTTTTCTATTTATTTAAAGAACAACATCACATCAAATCACAAAAGCACCAACTACCAACAACAGTTGGTGAGATTTTTGCTATTATTTTTTCACCAATAAAAAAAATAGAATCGCCTCAAGCCGCATTTATAGCGGTGACAGCAAAAATGTTAATTCTTCACAGAGATCGAGTTCTGTGCCGTATTATTTGGTTCCAATGACCTTAAGGGGGTGTGGGAACCCAACCGTTAAGAACGTCGACGGTTAAATGAACCCTTTCCGGGCGTGGTGTTATGGAGTTCCTTCTCTGTTAATGTTGTACAAACCTCTTTCCAGTGGACTTTCCCGTCAGTTTGCATGATAAGCAAGTAAGGGATAGTAAGCCTGTAGTTTAGTACCTCTTGTCTGCCTCCATACTTGTCCAACATTGACAGTGCACATCTTCCCGAAAGCTCTACTTTCCAGATGTCTGAAGGTACCCCGAGATGTGCTCCACCTTTGCTTTCGAAGCTGATATTATCCTGTTAAAATGTGCGTTTTATTTTATTTCTTTAACTATTTTCACAGCTCTAGTTCTAGCACAGCCTCTCCCCCCCCCCCCAATGTTTACCATATGATGAGTATACGTAACAAAACCTAAACCTTACGCTGCTTCTCAACCAAAGCAGCTTGTATCAATGCCCTCGACACCTGAGTATTCTCTACTTTATTGACTTTAGGGGCAGTCCCCACTCGGTATATCCGCGCAGCTCGGTCCCCTTAATTGGGACTAGCTTTGTGGCACTCATTGACCATTGTCAGCCTTTGTTTTCAGCTTTTTGAAATTACTTTTTTTTTGTTTACACTGTCACTGACTCTGGCACGATCCTCAATTTAATTGTGTCTTTTTCCACTGGCTTCGTTACTCCATCCTCATAATCTAGTGCTAGGTTATTTCCATCCTCATAACCTAGCACTTCTCTGGGTTGAAATCCAGTAACCATCTTTGTAACTTATCTAATCTTTCCAGGAACCAACTGCAGTGTTCGCACGTAAGACTTTTCATTAACAATTTGTCATCAACAGCAAAAAGTGACACAAATAATTAATCATATATGACAATCATGGCTACAACAACAAATGTTCCGAGTCTTATGACTGATCCTTAAGGGACTGATGGGCTTGTCGGAACAGAAGAGGTCCCGCTTTTTGCAGAGTCGGCGTTCGATCCCCTGACGGTTCTATTGGCTACCTTGAGGTTATCTTGAGATGATTTCGGGGCTTTTTAGTGTCCCCGCGGCCCGGTCCTCGACCAGGCCTCTACCCCCAGGAAGCAGCCCGTGACAGCTGACTAACACCCAGGTACCTATTTTACTGCTAGGTAACAGGGGCATAGGGTGAAAGAAACTCTGCCCATTGTTTCTCGCCGGCGCCTGGGATCGAACCCAGGACCACAGGATCACAAGTCCAGCGTGCTGTCCGCTCGGCCGACCGGCTCCCTAGGCTAGACACTACTTCTTCCCTCCGTTCTATCCTAGACCCTTGTCCTCATATTCCTTCCAAGTGCTGGATAGTGGGGTCTGGCTTAGTGCTTTCCAGCACTTATTTTAGCTTGAGAGACACAACCAGGTAGCTTCTATATCCTCATATTGGAAATAAAGAGTGAAGGATAACATACAGGTCTGGGAATCTGGGTTGTTTTCACTACGTCAAGGTGTACTAGGAGATCAGTATTTTGAATGTCTTTGAAGTTTTTAGTAGATGGTCGTTTCTGCTTCTTCCTTGACTCCCAAGCGTGAATATGTACTTAATTGTCATGTGAGTTGGTTTTTCCTTCTGCTGCCTTTGTTATAAAAAGATAGGAGTAATGTGAGAAGGAGTCTATCCACTTTCTCTAGACTGTTGAATGGAATAATGTAAGATTCTTTATTTTTTTTTCTTTCCTTTGTTGCTATCTCTTTTGTCTCCATTGCACTTCTTTCCCCTCGCCATTTGGTCTTTTACAAATTCTCTTTATTCTAATTACCTTCTTTGGCTTCTTATTTTGTCGTCTCTCATATCACATCCTTACTTTATATACCGACTTTCTTTACAACTCCTCCTTTACAGGACTTGATAATGGTCCAAGATGGACCGAAACGTCGTCACTTCCAGGATTTTCAGATGTGTGACACGTTTGTCTAATTCTCCTGCCCCGGATATTGTGACTTACAGCCAGCATCCAGACGGCAGATTCCTTCCACTCCTGTGGAAGTCTGAGCCGCACCTGGTACTTGTTTACGAGGGGGGCAAAAGGAGCTGCTGTGTCACATCTGCAGACTTCTCGATCATTGAGCGTGTTATCAGACCTCTTCCAGAGAAGGTTTGTGCTCTGCTCTCAAGTTGTTTGGAGCTCATCAGTGGCGACGGGCAGGTGTGTGGGTGGGCAGGTGTGTGTGGGTGGGCAGGTGTGTGTGGGTGGGCAGGTGTGGGTGGGTGGGCAGGTATGCGTGGGTGGGCTTCAGGGAGACTTGAGTGCTTGATGTCGTGCTTCTTGTACTCATGCTTGTCGAGCTGGTAAGCTGTCTCTTGGTGGTTCATTAGACGCTCTTGCTGACAACTGTGTGAGAGCTGTATATTAGACGCTCTTGCTGACAACTGTGTGAGAGCTGTATATTAGACGCTCTTGCTGAACTCTTCCAACTGTCATCAGAACTATCAGTTGTTTCATGGTGTCCTGGTCGATGTTTTCAATAATTATTTCGGATTTATTCAATGCTGTTTTTTTTCGTTGGCTTCATAATTCTTCAAATGGTGAATTTTGCTAAATTGTTTAGCTCAAATTTCTTTAATATTTTTGGCCTCGTGTGCTTTCAACTTCCTTCTTCTCACATTATCTAAAAAAAAATATATCACTTATTCACCAAATTCTTCTTCTTTTTGGTATTTTATATACCTTGGTAAATATTTTTGGTATGTGGGCCGACAGCATGTGGGAGGGAGGGGGGGACCCGGAGGGAGTCGGGGCGGCAGGGACCCGGTGGGGGCCGGGGCGGCAGGGACCCGGTGGGGGCCGGGGCGGCAGGCACCCGGTGGGGGCCGGGGCGGCAGGGACCCGGTGGGGGCCGGGGCGGCAGGCACCCGGTGGGGGCCGGGGCGGCAGGCACCCGGTGGGGGCCGGGGCGGTAGGGACCCGGTGGGGGCCGGGGCGGCAGGGACCCGGTGGGGGTCGGGGCGGCAGGGACCCGGTGGGGGCCGGGGCGGCAGGCACCCGGTGGGGGCCGGGGCGGCAGGCACCCGGTGGGGGTCGGGGCGGTAGGGACCCGGTGGGGGCCGGGGCGGCAGGGACCCGGTGGGGGCCGGGGCGGCAGGGACCCGGTGGGGGCCGGGGCGGCAGGCACCCGGTGGGGGTCGGGGCGACAGGGACCCGGTGGGGGCCGGGGCGGCAGGGACCCGGTGGGGGCCGGGGCGGCAGGGACCCGGTGGGGGCCGGGGCGGCAGGCACCCGGTGGGGGTCGGGGCGGCAGGCACCCGGTGGGGGTCGGGGCGGTAGGGACCCGGTGGGGGCCGGGGCGGTAGGGACCCGGTGGGGGCCGGGGCGGCAGGGACCCGGTGGGGGTCGGGGCGGCAGGGACCCGGTGGGGGCCGGGGCGGCAGGCACCCGGTGGGGGTCGGGGCGGCAGGGACCCGGTGGGGGTCGGGGCGGCAGGGACCCGTAGCTCACACGCTCCAGGCTAACTTTAATATACATAAAGAAACTTCCCGACCCAAATTATGAAGGCAATATTCATGCTTGGGAAGGTCAATGAATTTGCATTTTGGTCCGGCATGAGGGATGTGTTCGTGCCTGCTTGCCCCCACCAAGCCACGGCTCCCTGCCCACACTTACCCACCCGTCCCTGCCTACACTAACCCACACCCGGCCTTACCCCCCACTAACCCACACCCGGCCTTACCCACACTAACCCACACCCGGCCTTACCCCCCATTAACCCACACCCGGCCTTACCCACACTAACCCACACCCGGCCTTACCCCCCATTAACCCACACCCGGCCTTACCCACACTAACCCACACCCGGCCTTACCCACACTAACTCACACCCGGCCTTACCAACACTAACCCACACACGGCCTTACCCACACTAACTCACACCCGGCCTTACCCACACTAACCCACACACGGCCTTACCCACACTAACCCACACACGGCCTTACCCACACTAACCCACACACGGCCTTACCCACACTAACCCACACACGGCCTTACCCACACTAACCCACACACGGCCTTACCCACACTAACCCACACACGGCCTTACCCACACTAACTCACACCCGGCCTTACCCACACTAACCCACACACGGCCTTACCCACACTAACCCACACACGGCCTTACCCACACTAACTCACACCCGGCCTTACCCACACTAACCCACACCCGGCCTTACCCACACTAACCCACACACGGCCTTACCCACACTAACTCACACCCGGCCTTACCCACACTAACCCACACACGGCCTTACCCACACTAACCCACACACGGCCTTACCCACACTAACCCACACCCGGCCTTACCCACACTAACCCACACCCGGCCTTACCCACACTAACCCACACACGGCCTTACCCACACTAACTCACACCCGGCCTGACCCACACTAACCCACACCCGGCCTTACCCACACTAACCCACACACGGCCTTACCCACACTAACCCACACACGGCCTTACCCACACTAACCCACACACGGCCTTACCCACACTAACCCACCCGGCCTTACCCACACTAACCCACACAATGCCTTACCCACACCTCGTAACCCAAACTTCGCCAGTAACTACCAGAAAATTACACCTACACGCGAAGACAAGGACAAGTGCTTCAGAACACTGCATAAGGTGCCTGGTACCGTGATGTTGGTGTATGGTACTGTGGTGTTGGGGCATGGTACCATGGTCTTGGTACAGAATCCTGTGGGACTCCACTGGTGACTTCACGACAATCTGAGGTCTCACCCTTCACTCTAACTCTCTGCTTCCTATTGCTTAGGTATTCCCTTATCCACTGGAGCACCTTACCAGCTACACCTGCCTGTTTCTCCAGCTTATGTACCAGCCTCTTATGCGGTACTGTGTCAAAGGCTTTCTGACAGTCCAAGAAAATGCATTCCGTCCATTCTTCTCTTTCTTGCTTAATCTTGATCACCTGATCGTAGAATTCTATTAAGCCTGTAAGGCAAGATTTACCCTCCTTAACCCATGTTGATGGGTTGTCACGAAGTCCCTTCTCTCCAGATGTACTCACCTAATTGTACTCGCCTAATTGTGCTTGCGGGGTTGAGCTTTGTCTCTTTGTTCCCGCCTCTCAACCGTCAATCAACTGGTGTACAGGTTCCTGAGCCTATTGGGCTCTATCATATCTACACTTGAAACTGTGTATGGAGTCAGCCTCCACCACATCACTTCCTAGTGCTTTCCATTTATTAACTACTCTGACACTGAAAAAATTCTTTCTAACGTCTCTGTGGCTCATCTGGGTACTAAGTTTCCACCTGTGTCCCGTTGTTCGTGTCCCACCCGTGGTGAAGAGTTTATCTTTGTCCACCCTGTCAATTCCCCTGAGAATTTTGTAGGTGGATGACCTACAAAAGGGTAGGTGGGTTATGTACCAGTGTGAGTGTGTGTGTGTGTGTGTGTGTGTGTGTGTGTGTGTGTGTGTGTGTGTGTGTGTGTGTGTGTGTGTGTGTGTGTGTGTGTGTGTGTGTGTGTGTGTGTGTGTGTGTGAGTGTGTGTGTGTGTGTGTGTGTGTGTGTGTGTGTGTGTGGTGTGTGTGTGTGTGTGAGTGTGTGTGTGTGTGTGTGTGTGTGTGTGTGTGTATGTGTGTGAGTGTGTGTGTGAGTGTGTGTGTTTTCTGGATATCTGAGTAAATGAATGTGAGGGTGTGGCTGTGGTGTGTGGATGTGTTGAATGTATGGAGTTTGATGCAGATGAGTTTGTGTGTTGGTGGTTTGGTGGGTGTGTGTGTGTGTCTAATTAGGATAAATATACGTACGTAGGCAGGCAGAAACAGATGAATAATAATAAATAAGCAGGCTAACAATAATAAACAGTGAAGCAGGGAGGAGCAGGAGGAGAGAAACTGTCTTGCCTCAACACTGAAAAGAAGGTTTGATTTGACCACGATGGTAAGTGTTCCCCCCCCCCCCCTTCATCCAGGGGCTCCCAGTAGAGCAAGAAGCAGGGAGCATCTTGCTTCAGTGTTATGACTGTCGTGGGTACCAAGTTTAATGCGTCAGTAATAAAGCTTTGACCACTTGCGTCCTGTAAATGTGGCGGCTCGTCTTCCTTGTCAGTCCTCTTGACACACGTTTCTCTGACGTCTGTTGTGGCCTCTAGCTGATAGTAGGATGTACACACACACCTCTCAGATCCTACGGGAGATCATGGTGAGACACCATGGTGAGATCCTACGGAATCTCACCATGAGTATTGAAAGAGTGTGCAGGGGCACTCAGCTTCCCATTCTCCATAGTGTATAGTAGGTTACTGGAGACGGGAGACCTACCAGAAATATGGAAGGCGGCTAATGTGGTCCCAATATACAAAAAGGGTGACAGACAAGAGGCACTGAACTACAGGCCAGTGTCCTTAACTTGCATACCATGCAAAGTGATGGAGAAGATCGTGAGAAAAAATCTAGTAACCCATTTGGAGAGAAGGAACTTCGTGACAAATCGCCAACAGGTTCAGGGAGGGTAAATCTTGCTCTACTGGCTTTATAGAATTCTACGATCAGGTGACAAAGATTAAGCAAGAATGAGAAGGCTAGGCGGACTACATTTTTTTGAACTGTCGGAAAGCCTTTGACACAGATCCCCATAAGAGGCTGGTAAATAAGCTGGAGAGACAGGCAGGAGTAACTGGTAGGGCGCTCCAGTGGATAAGGGAGTACCTAAAAAATAGGAAGAAAAGAGTTACAGTGAGGGGTGAGACCTCAGACTGGCGTGAAGTCACCAGTGGAGTCCCACAGGGCTCTTTACTCAGTTCTACCCTGTCTCTGATATACGTAAACGATCTCCCGGAGGGTATAGACTCATTCCTCTCAATGTTTGCTGACGATGCCAAAATTATGAGAAGGATTAAGACAGAGGAGGAATGCTTAAGGCTTCAAGAAAACCTAGACAAACTAAAGGAATGGTCGAACAAATGGTTGTCGGAGTTTAACCCAAGCAAATGGAATGTAATGAAGATAGGTGTAGGGAACAGGAGGCCAATTACAAGGCATCATTTGGGAGATGAAATACTTCTAGAGTCAGAGAGAGAGAAAGACATTGGGTTGATATCACGAAAGACCTGTCCCCTGAAGCCCATATCAAGGGGATAACATTAGCAGCATATGCCAGGTTGGCTAACATAAGAACGGCATTTTGACACTTGTGCAAGGAATCATTCAGAACTTTGTATACCACCTATGTCAGACCAATCCTGGAGTATGCGGCTCCAGCATGGAGTCCCTATCTAGTCAAGCATAAGACTAAACTGGAAAACGTTCAAAGGTTGCCACCAGACTNAGATACATGAATGTTTAATCCACAATTATGATTTAGGATTAAACACGCACCCTAAGGGCACCCTGAACACGCACCCTAAGGGCACCCTGAACACGCACCCTAAGGGCACCCTGAACACGCACCCTAAGGGCACCCTGAACACGCACCCTAAGGGCACCCTGAACAAGACCTTCGGGTGTTCACAGGAGTTCGCATGAAGTTTGTCACATGCAGAACAAAATGTTTATAACAACATGTTATGTATAACCCAACAATATGACAAGAAATGAAAAAGACGACCTTTCGGTCCGTTCTGGATCCTTATGTCACGACGTTTCGGTCCGTCCGGGATCCTTATCCATTCGTTACTTGAATTAGTCACACCTTGATGCAGATCCAAGACTGACCGAAACACCGTCTCTTTCATTGCTCTCTGTATATGTTGGTTGTGCTGTTTCAGTCATGTTATTGTGACTTGTTCCTTCCATACATATTATTTGGACCACAGTTCTTCCGTAATGTAACAAATACATGTATTTGTCTTTTCTAGCGTCATGTTTGTGATTGAACCTTGCCATATATCCCAGGGGGGGCTATGTATCCATGAATAAACATGGGATATTGTGGACAGAATGTTAGTTACTTGAGTACAAGTAACACCCATGCTCCTCCTTGCTACAGTTACTTGAGTACATGTAACACCCATGCTCCTCCTTGCTACAGTTACTTGAGTACATGTACACCCATGCTCCTCCTTGCTACAGTTACTTGAGTACATGTAACACCCATGCTCCTCCTTGCTACAGTTACTTGAGTACATGTAACACCCATGCTCCTCCTTGCTACAGTTACTTGAGTACAAGTAACACCCATGCTCCTCCTTGCTACAGTTACTTGAGTACATGTAACACCCATGCTCCTCCTTGCTACAGTTACTTGAGTACATGTAACACCCATGCTCCTCCTTGCTACAGTTACTTGAGTACATGTAACACCCATGCTCTTCTTGCTAGTACCATACTTGACAATGAGTATTTTGTCAGCTGGAGAAAAACTATCGAACTGGAAGATATTACATATGTAAACAAGGCTTAAACAAACGAAGAGCGACTCGCGTGCGCACAGAGGCAGCGTCAGGGAGGGGCATTCAAACCCCCTCAGGTATTCCGGAATCTTTATACCAATACTGTGGCCAAAGTTACTTTTTGTTCTCACTTTACAGACAGAGAGGGGATCATTGAACAGCAGTTGAGAGAGTGGGATAAAAAGATGGAATGAGTCTTTAAAAAGAGAGAGGCAATGAGAGAGTAAATATTTTTAGCCTAAAAGAAAAACAAAGAGACAGCCAAAGACAAAAGGAACAGGTGGAGGGACAAAGAGACAGATGTAGAGACAAGAGACGAGGTGTGGGGGACAAAGAGAGACAAAGAGACAGGCAGAGAGGCAAATATAAAATAGATACAAACAGTTGAATACAGATCATAGACAAAAAAACGAGAGAAAAGAAAGAAAAATATTTGAAACCATTTCAAATGTTTTCCACTTGTATAATATATTCCACTTTTAACAATGTATTCCGCTTTAAAAAATTGTATTCTACTTTTAAAATGTATTCCCCCTAAATGTATTCCCTTTAAATATATTTCCCTTTTTAAAAAAATCACTTTCAAAATATATTCCATTTTTCCAGTTCTCGTTAAAAAAAATTAAACTTATGATTTGCATATCTAAAACGAAATATTATTTCTAAAGGATATTATATTTTTCTTCTTTTTTGCGTGTGGGTGTGGTGCATATAATCCCAAAGCACACTATATATATATATATATATATATATATATATATATATATATATATATATATATATATATATATATATATATATATATATATATATATATTTTTTTTTTTTTTTTTTTTTTTTTTTTTTTTTTTTTTAACCTAGAAGGGGTATATATATATACCGAAGAATATATATATATATATATATATATATATATATATATATATATTTATTTCATTATGTCTTTTATTTTACAAAAATTGGGCTCCAAGTCAGTAAATATTTTTAACTTCCATTTACCAAACATTATTTGACTATGGCAACTGAAAGATTACTGTAGTAATGAATGTTTATAATAGTGAATGTTCACAGTAGTTGATGTTTGAAGTAGTGGATGTTTGTCGTAGTGACTTGTTTGTAGTAAAGCATGTTTGCAGTTAGGTAATGTTTACAACACTGAATGTTCGGAGATAGTGACGAGCAGACAACACACAAAATTATTGTTGTGGCTTTGTCAGGGGAAAACATAGGATTATGTGTATGTAAAATATATATATATATATATATATATATATATATATATATATATATATATATATATATATATATATATATATATATATTGGGTTACACAAGAAAATTATAATATCGTGTTGTATCTATGATATAATCATTGGAGCAGAACGAGGTTCGAACCATTAAGAGAGTCCATGGGTTAAGGTGCACTCAGGGCAATGGTTCGATCCCCACATCCTGCTCTAACGGCTCTCTCTAAAAAAAAATGTGGTATTGTAATTTCCTTGTGCAATCAAATATATTGTATTTGCATGCATTAATCGTGGTTTAACACTAATTACAATTGGAAAGGTTTACACAGCCTTGTTGTGTATCACGAATTGTTGTGTATGTTGTTTGGCGAGCCGTGCATGATTACCTACCATGACATGCAACTGAAGATCAGCTCTCAATCAAAATGTAATTATTTGCTCTCTCTCTCTCCCTCTCTCTTGCCTTCTTTTTGCCTACCCGCTGACCGCTGTCTGCTCGGCTTCTGCTGCCTGCCTGCTGACGTTCCCGCCGGTGAGGGGTGTGGGCCTGCACCACCAATTAAGGGTAACGTGTGGCCCACCAACTACGTGACCTCTCGCCCTCTGTCCTGCTTAGTCCACCTGCCTGCACGCTGGCTTCTCTCTCTCTCTCTCTCTCTCTCTCTCTCTCTCTCTCTCTCTCTCTCTCTCTCTCTCTCTCTCTCTCTCTCTCTCTCTCTCTCTCTCTCTCTCTCAAATTAAGAATAGGGGTTCATTAGAAATGTCAATGCTGTTCCTAATGAAACTGCAAACTTATCTTACATCAGCTCGTCTGAAGCCTGACCCTAGAAACTCAAGTAATTAATCAACGTAATGTCTGCTTCCATTAGGAATAAACTTTATTTATGGTAGAGTTAAGATCATGTTAGTATGATGGTGGACCAGGAGCCACCGGTGTGGGAGAGCCTTCATGTGGTCAGGGGACATGACGTCACCCGCATCATGTCAACTCACCTCGTGAAGCGAACATGTTCCAAGTTCTAGTCGAGTCTTGTTATCTCAAGCGTACTATTACGATACCTTGTGTTTCGCTTTTCTCTCTTCGTATTGACTAATTACTTGGACTGGTCGGTACAGCGACGGCGGCGTTCCTTGCTGGTCGGGGTTCAATCCCCCGACCGGCCAAATGGCTGGGCACTATTCCTTCCCTTCGTCCGATCCCCGATCGTTGATCTCACATAGCTTGCAGGTGCCAAGTAGTTGTATTGGTTTAGCAATTTCTCCTGATAATTGCCTTACCTTCGTATTGACTACGTGTATTTGTTTTTCGGAAGAAACAGAGAACGCAGTAGCAGGATGCCTGCAGGGGTGACTAAAATACACAATATTAATGCCTATTGTCGCCGGTGTGCTGCTTGGATAAGGCCAAAGGCTACAATGCGTGTTAAACTCAGGAAAAACATTGATATCAATGAGATTCAATTAAACAAAGTTATTATCATTAGCTTAAGTTAATATTATACTATTTTTTTTAATAATCTGAACAAATTTATCTGTATGAAAATATTATTTCATTTTTTTTAATATTCCAGGTTTTGGTCATTTTCTTCCAGCATGTTGTCGACAATTCCAGGCTCTCTGGAAATTGTATACAGCGTTTTTGCAGTCATTATTTTCAGCTTGCTTATAGTGCTGTTGTTGTTGTTTTTTGTAAATAATCTAGTAAAATAGTTTATGTTCTATAATATTTCTTTCTGCATTTAGTCATAGTATTTTGATTTTTACATTAATTATTATATTTGGAGACCTTCGTATTCTCCCAGCCAACCAGATTGGCTTTTTCCTTTCCTTTCCCTCCTCTGCGTAAAATTACATTATAAATGTAGTGAATACAGAACACCTCGCGGCCTCTGCACCCACACGTAGAACGAACAGTACAGCTGGAACAGCCGAGGCTTCGCTCAGTACAGAAACCTCACTACACGTGACGGAACACTTAACTGTCATATGCGCCTCCGGTACAGGGACCTGTGTTTCAGTAGTTCCTACTGTACGGCTGTAACAGGCGCACGTCTGGACCCAAAGGCGAGCGCCTGTTACAGGAGGAGTTACCTCCTTCGTGTACACTTGTACTCACGCTGAGTACTAGCGTATTTGCGACAATGATATAGGTGCATTTGTGGCGATGCAGAGGTGACAGAGAAGGTTAGCATGACCTGCTCAGCCACAGCATAGAATGATGGTATTCAAAGTTCAGTGAAGTTAATGACATCACCAAATGTGGGTGCCTTAATTAGCTGGGTGCCAACTACCTTACTACAGTTGGGTGCCCAGCAGAGAGAGAGAGAGAGAAGGTAGGAGAGGAGACGGAGTGGCCCTACTCATGAGAAAGGAATGGAGTTTCAAGGAGATGGCTATCCCGGCTGTGAGGGATTCAGAGACTACACAACAGGCACCATGACGATGGGAGGACCAAGAATAGTAGATAGTAGTAGTAGTGATATATAACCCTCC
>WNGS01165339.1:2042809-2059266 GCA_020271785.1 Procambarus virginalis
TATCTCCTCTTTACCTCTATATCCTTGCTGACTTCTTTTTACCCGCCACTTCTTCCCTATCTCCCACTTGCACACATACCTACCCTCCTGATCACATTTGTTCTCTGCCCCCATCCCCACTTTCTTCCTTCCCTCCCTCCCTCCCTCTCACCACATCACCCCTCCCTCCCTGGTTCCTTGCCCTCGTGCACCGCCACACCCCCAGGAGTCCCAGAAGGCAGCTTAAGTCTTAAGTCAGATAATGCTGGGATTCCAGAAGGCAGCATAAGGCCAAATCTGTCTCCCCCGTCTAACACCTCTTCTCCTGCTCCAGTTTCCCAATAACCCCCTTCACAATTCTGTGTCCCTATTTAAACTGCCCTCTGACCTCGTGGTACCACTGATTATATCCTCATACTCGCACCAGTAGTTAGAACATGAAACAGCATCCACCAATCTTTTCAGCCAAACCTTATCTAGATCATCTTCATGCTGTTTTGTGGCCTCATCTGAGTCACGGATGTTTACTCTATGGTGATGTGCAGTGCCGTGAGGCTCCGTGACGTAGGCGCCGTAATGTGCAGTGCCGCGAGGCTCCGTAACGTAGGCTCCGTGACGTAGGCTCCGTGATGTGCAATGACGTGAGGCTCCGTGATGTGCAGTGACGTGAGGCTCCGTGACGTAGGCTCCGTGACGTAGGCTCCGTGATGTGCAATGACGTGAGGCTCCGTGATGTGCAGTGACGTGAGGCTCCGTGATGTGCAGTGACGTGAGGCTCCGGTGACAGTGGCTTCCCCCTGTCAGGACCTGACAGTAGGCCTACACAGCCCCTGCTAACTTACAACTGACTTTCTGTCGTATACTTCGAAGCTAAATTTGGGCGCCAACTAGTAAGGTTTCCAACATAAATATTTCGAATAATTTGTGATAAAGGTAAAAATTATGAGTTCTCTCCGCGCTTCTAACGTTTTCGTCATTGTTTTAACTGGTTGGCTGCTGTTAGAGGTGGCATGTTGCCTGCATTATTGGACCTGGACGAGGAGCATCCAGCAGGAGGCGGCTTGGGTTGTCCAGGGAAGGTCTGGTGAGGTGACCCTCCGCTGGGGCGTCGCGCCCTGGCTCGCCTCCCTGCCAGTTGTCGGGAGGCAGGTCCCCGAGGGCGGCGTCAGGACCTGGCTCGCCTCCTTTCCAGTTGTCGGGAGGCTGGTCCCAAAAATGACAGAGCCCCCAGAGGCCAGCTGGACAGGTGTTACCTTCTGCTGCGCCGCCGTCTGCCTCGTCCTGGTGTGGGTGCTGGGGAAGTGGGATCTGTCTCACCCCTTCCTGCTGACACGGCGCCTCTGCTGGGACAGGTGTCTTAAACCCGCAGGCGTCTGGAAGACTGTAGGAGTCCAGGTCTCCAGCTGGGTGTTGGGGACCATGCCGGAGCAACATTCCCCTTGGCGGCAGTGCGTCAGGCCAGACCTCACCCTTGCAAACTTAAGCAACGTCGACATGTCACAAGACGTCAAGTCTAGCGGGAACGTCGACACGTCACCTGACGTCAAGTCTAGCGGGAACGTCGACACGTCACTTGACGTCAAGCCAAACGGGAACGTCGACACGTCACCACAAGACGTAGATCCCGCGGGCGTCGGCGTACCCTTCACAAATGAAGACAAAATACTCACTGTCACAGGCACGGACAGGGGTCCATGGTGGGAGGACGAAAAATATAATAAACTTGCTTCCGACTGGGACGACTCGCTCCACGTCCCCTGGGAGGTGAGCTGTCACTGGTGGGAGCGACACCCGACCATCTCCCGCCGTGACAAGGTAGTCGTCTGCAGTACAGAAGAACAACCTCCCTGGTGGGAGACTGAAGCAGACGAGAGAACATCAGCCTGGGACGACTCGCTTCATGTCCCCACTGAAGTTAGTTGTTATTGGTGGGAACGCGACAGGAGTATCTCTCGACGGGTTAAACGCCCGTCTTCGAAAACGAAGAAAACCGTAAGAACCGATACCGCTGCGCGGCCTCGAACCACAGGCAGGGGAGTCAGTTTCTCGCCTGCAGTTACAGATGCCTCATCCCGTCTGACAGGTGATTCGCCTGTGTTAGGGACGGAGTGAGTAGCCTGTGTCGGAGACAGGATTGGGGTCCAATACGGGATGTATTGATCACGATCGCCCTGTCAGATATGCAGGAGCAGAGGTCGCTGCCCACTTCCCCAACTTGTCAGAAACAGGTCTCTTTAGCTGGCCCCGGCAGGTGGCTCGCCTCGTCCACGGGCAGGTTGCTCGCCCCGTCCACGGGCAGGTTGCTCACCCCGTCCACGGGCAGGTTGCTCGCCCCGTCCACGGGCAGGTGACTCGCCCCGTCCAAGAGCAGGTGTATCCGTCCAAGAGCAGGTGTATCCGTCCAAGAGCAGGTGTATCCGTCCAAGAGCAGGTGTATCCGTCCAAGAGCAGGTGTATCCGTCCAAGAGCAGGTGCATCCGTCCACGGGCAGGTGACTCGCCCCGTCCAGAGACAGGCAACTCGCTCTCCTTCAAATTGCTGACAATTTCCCCTTCCTCATAAGAGGAAGAGCATAAGATATATTAGCGGCTGGGCTCGTGAAATGATTACAGTTTATGGGGAGCGCAAGCCTTCATTAATCTCTATTTTCCTCAAAGTGTTTCCTGTAAGTCTTCATTAATGGCGTCTTCACGTGGGAGGCGCCGGACGGAGGGCCGATACGTCACGCCTGCTGTGTACTCAAGCCGTAGTCACTCAGACGGAAGCTCTAATCCCGCCTCATTGTACATGGATTCCCTCAATTTGTTTCCATCGTGAAGGGGAACACCTAGACGGCGCGGGTCACTCCAACATCACGAACGGTGCTGTATCAACTCCGTGATGAGGCCTGCTTGTACGCTCTCGTTCATAATGTTTTGATATTATTATTTTTTGTTTACACTGGTTTGTACGGGAGTAGACGGCGTCTGAATCCTGTTAGCGGGTTAAAATCGTTCCCATCCTATAGCTTCTGGGGTGTCACTTCTCTCTGGTGTGAAGAAGTGACACCGACTTGAAGGAAGCGAGACTGTCGCGCTACCGTCCAGTCCAAGTGGCTGGGCGAAGAGCATTTAGAACTTTCAAATATATATATATATATATATATATATATATATATATATATATATATATATATATATGTCGTACCTAGTAGCCAGAATGCACTTTTCAGCCTACTATGCAAGGCCCGATTTGCCTAATAAGTCAAGTTTTCCTGAATTAATATATTTTCTCTAATTTTTTTCTTATGAAATGATAAAGTTCCCCATTCATTATGTATAAGGTCAGTTTTTTTTTTATTGGGAGTTAATTAATGTAGATATATGACCGAACCTAACCTATCTTATAGGTTAGATTTGGTTAGGTAGCCGAAAAAGTTAGGTTACGTTAGGTTAGGTAGTCCGAAAAACATTAATTCATGAAAACTTGGCTTATTAGGCAAATCGGGCCTTGCATAGTAGGCTGAGAAGTGCGTTCTGGCTACTAGGTACGACATATATATATATAATATATATATATATATATATTGGTATATTTTGGTAGCAGTCTTTCCTGTTGACATATATTATTAAATATGACCGAAAAAGTAAGATAATAATTCTAACACGAATTTTCTCTATTTTCCTTATGTTTCTTTTTACTGGTGACGGTAAATGAAAAATCAATTCTCCAAAATTCATTTTTATTTCTAGTCTGACGCGACACTTGAGCGCGTTTCGTAAAACTTATTACATTTTCAAAGACTTTAGTTTATCTACACACAACTTATGCTTTATGAAACAACATTGGCTCTTATACCTGCATTTGGGTGAGGTGATGTAATACAATAGTGGGGTGAAACACAGAACATGGAAAACGGGTATAGATTTGTAGAAGTAGAAGTGGGTACCAATAGAACTGCAGAAGGCCTATTGGCCCATATTTCTTGATGTTTCTATATTGGAGCGGAGTCTTGAAGTGGTAGAATATAGTTGTGCGTTAATTGGCTGTTGATTACTGGTGTTGACTTCTTGATGTGTAGTGCCTCGCAGATGTCAAGCCGCCTGCTGTCGCTGTATCTATCAATGATTTCTGTGTTGTTTGTTAAGATTTCTCTGGTGATGGTTTGGTTGTGGGAAGAGAATATATGTTCCTTATGGAGCCCTGTTGCTTATGCATCGTTAAACGCCTGGAAAGAGATGTTGTTGTCTTGCCTATATACTGAGTTTTTTTAGGCTTCCAGTCCCCAAGAGGGCATTTGAAGGCATAGACGACGTTTGTCTCTTTTAGAGCGTTCTGCTCCGTGTCTGGAGAGTTTCTCATGAGTAGGCTGGTAGTTTTCTTGGTTTTATAGTAAATCGTTAGTTGTATCTTCTGATTTTTGTCTGTAGGGATAACATTTCTATTAACAATATCTTTCAGGACCCTTTCCTCCGTTTTATGAGCTGTGGAGAAGAAGTTCCTGTAAAATAGTCTATTAGGGGGTATAGGTGTTGTATTAGTTGTCTCTTCAGAGGTTGCATGGCGGTTCACTTTCCTTCTTATGATGTCTTCAATGAAACCATTGGAGAAGCCGTTGTTGGCTAGGACCTGCCTTACCCTACAGAGTTCTTCGTCGACTTGCTTCCATTCTGAGCTGTGGCTGAGAGCACGGTCGACATAAGCGTTAACAACACTCCTCTTGTACCTGTCTGGGCAGTCACTGTTGGCATTTAGGCACATTCCTATGTTTGTTTCCTTAGTGTAGACTGCAGTGTGGAAACCTCCGCTCCTTTCCATGACTGTTACATCTAGAAAGGGTAGCTTCCCATCCTTCTCCATCTCGTAAGTGAAACGCAACACAGAATTCTGCTCAAACGCCTCTTTCAGCTTGAATTTTGGAGAATTGATTTTTCATTTACCGTCACCAGTAAAAAGAAACATAAGGAAAATAGAGAAAATTCGTGTTAGAATTATTAATCTTACTTTTTCGGTCATATTTAATAATATATATATATATATATATATATATATATATATATATATATATTTATATGTATATATATATATATTTGAAAGTTCTAAATGCTCTTCGCCCAGCCACTTGGACTGAACGGTGTGTCAAAATTTCAAAGCAATCAGTAAAAAGGTTTCAAAGATTTTGTCTTGCATGAAAAACACGTGAAAAACATAGTTTAAAAAAAAAAGTTTTTTTTTCCGTCACAGACATGACATCTATAAAGTATGTAGAAAAACCCGCTCGGATGTGAATGGAACGTTGTGTGAAAATTTCAAAGCAATTGGTGAAGAACTTTCGGAGATTGGCGATTTTGAACAAACGAACATTTACATTTTTATTTATATAGAAGATATAGATATAAGTGAGTGTGTATGTATTACTAGTTTTAACTTTTATCTATGTTTTCCTTGCGTTTTAGACAGCTTTTGCAGGGGAAAATTAACAAGAAGAACATTTTTGGACATGTTTAGGAAAATGCAATGTTGTTGTCACTTTCATCAAAAACAAAGGCCCAAATGGCTCTAGACTTGCTCTGGCAGAGAGACTGACACAGACTTTCACTCTACGGTCGCAACATCAGGCAGTCGGACACCTCTGAAGTGACGGAAGAAGCAAAATATGGTTTTCTTGCTAATGAGGCAGACGGGGTCTAACTCCCTGGATGTTACTGCTGACCACACTCTCTATCATGTCTGTGTCTATGTCTGCATGATGATGCAGACCATACTCGACTGGATGATGAATCAGTCAATTCTTAACTGAAATAATAAAGAACCAGACAGTTCTGAACCTCCTTCGAAAATCAAGGTAAATGAAGTGTGAACGTCTGGCTGAGGAAGCAGACAAAGGCTTATCTCCAACTCTCTCTTAATGATGTCAAAGCCAAGCTTATGAAGGACAATCCAACATGGCTTAGCAGCCTGAATAATGAATGAGTGCAGCAGAGCACAGTATGCAATACATAGCTGCCTGAAGAGCACCATAACCAATACATAGGTGTCTGCAGAGTACAGTAGAAATGCATAGCTGCCGGTATGGTACAGTCCATGAAGCATAGCCACCTGTATATCACAGTAAACCATACATAGCTGCCTGCAGAGCACAGTATGCAATACATAGCTGCCTGAAAAGCCACCATAACCAATACATAGGTGTCTGCAGAGTGCAGGTGTCTGCAGAGTACAGTAAGGAATACATAGCTGCCGGTATGGTACAGTCCATGAAGCATAGCCACCTGTATAGCACAGTAAACCATACATAGCTGCCTGCAGAGCACAGTACACGATACATCACTGCCTACAGAGCACAGTGAATAATAATCGAAATTCATTAAAGGAAATTTTTTATCTCCTTTTGTAATAAGATGAACAGCCCGCAAATATTTTCATGTTAAGAATGCATTTTTCATCAATTTTTTGTTGACTCTGTGCCCTTGGTTTGTGCGTGTCTTTGTGTGTGTGTGCAAAGACACACGGACTCAACAAGTACAACGCATGCATGTGCAAAAAAATCTAAACAATATGCGACTGCGTAGCAAACACAGCCAGTGTTTATACGCTAAATTATGTGTGCCAGCATACTACCTGGTCTGTGAGGAGGTGGGTGTACTCACCCTGGGTGTGTGTACTCACCCTGGGTGTGTGTACTCACCCTGGGTGTGTGTACTCACCCTGGGTGTGTGTACTCACCCTGGGGTGTGTATTTTATCTGGGTGTGTGTACTCACCCTAGGTGTGTGTACTCACCCTTGGTGTGTGTGTACTCAGCTGGGTGTTGTTCTGCCCCGGACCTCCTGTGGGGGGTTGGGGCTTATGGAGCTTAAACCTCCAAAGAGCTCTGGTTACTGCACCAGACTGTTGCTCGTGTACAGGTGGACAACGTCCTCCAACCACGCTCTGCCGGAACAACCTACCTCGGCAGCCACACTCTCGCTACCGCTGGTCGACCAACAATGAACTCTAGAATGCTTGTAGTTTTCTCAGGAGAACACCCTGTACGCCTCTTGATCTTGAAGAGGGGTTCAGCGTCACATGTCAAGGGGGTACGGCTCCAACACTAGTCTCATTGGCCTGTGCACACACCCTACCTGAGCCGCCGTGACTCCCCCACTCCTCTCCTTGTTTGGAATGATCTCCTCAATCTCCCTTTTTGTAAATTAGTATTTTCTGTCACCCTGTCAGCAGCTGTAATCCTTTCTCTCTCTCTCTCTCTCTCTCTCTCTCTCTCTCTCTCTCTCTCTCTCTCTCTCTCTCTCTCTCTCTCTCTCTCTGGGAAACCTCAGCAGGACAAGGGCAAACACATGTTAACTATGCACATTTAATAGACAGAGAACATGTACAGTATTCTACATGAAAGAGATGAAAATAATAATATAAGACACTCTAAGCTTCTACAACCTGGTTGTAATCAAATAACATATCCTGGCTTCACCAGCCGTCTATATCAAGTGGTTGCCCAAATCCTGGCTTGCCACTTATTACTCCCCCCACCAAGTGGATTAAATCTTGCCGTAATAATATTACACAATCAGCCCCAATATATATATATATATATATATATATATATATATATATATATATATATAATATAATATATATATATATATATATATATATATGTGTGTGTGTGTGTGGTGTGTGTGTGTAACTCAGCCTATGGCTGTTACGGTAGAAACATCTGCATAGAAATTCCTCAACACAAAAAAAATGGTCAGTCACCCACCTTCCACTGCGTCTTATATGCCAATGACATTCAAATACTCTCCCAACACATTATAAGTGTTGGACCTCCGACCATGGACCTCCGCTCGGCATCTAGAGGCTCACTACCCTGTATATCTCTAAGCTCTCCCTGAACAGTCTACAAGGATCTTCTACAGCTCTTCTAGACTGCTACACCATGAAGTTTTCCTTGAACACCAGTGATGCTCCACCACTGACTCCACAGACACGTGCAACTCCACTTCCTGTTGCTTCACACAGCTTGAGGTCCAGCTCCTCACTATGGGGCTCTGCTCTTCTACAGAGTTCAGTATTCCTTCTACTGCCTTGGAGTTCCATCCACTTTCTCCTCTGGTCTCGTAGTTCTCCCATCAACTCCTTCTCCACACAAACCTGCAATTCCCATTGACATGCCAATAAAAATGTTTCCTTACTAACATATAACTGAAATAGATTCACACACAATAAGTGTCTTCACTCGACAACCCTCTAAGTTCCCGCACGCAGTGAGGGGGACTCCCCCGTTCGGACGGATCCATACTCCGCCTTCGCTAGGCGGCCCTCCGCCTACCACTGCGAGGCAGCCAGCTTCAGTCACCCACAGGAGCTTGGAAAGGATGGATGCGTTGCCGTCTCCTCCAGCCTGGTTTTCTCATCTTTGCTCTCTTATTTAAACTTTCTGCCTTAATAAAATATGCCTAATGTATTCATGGACACTTGCTACGATCGCTGGGCACACAATCAACTACAGGCAATCACTAGTAACTGGTTAAAAAGGACTTACCACAAAATTTCTGACTTGAGTGCGCTCATTGGTCGACGCTCGGCAGGGCGCTCACAGGTTGACCACCCCAAAACGTTTCAGGATTGCTTCAACACTCTTCCTGCAGTCCACAACTTGAGTCCTCACGTTCTCAGACTGATTCCACAACCGAAACGTCTGCACACCTCCTCCCTTTTGAAGGTATATCAATTAGGGGTCCTTCTCTAGCAGGGGTTCAACGGATCGTGACCTTCCCTCACGATTTCTGCTGCTCAAGTGACCAGCGAGCCTCACACCCTCAACAAACTCTCCACATCTCATGTCAAGTCCTTTATGTACATATTTATCCACTGTCCAAGCTTTTAAACTCATCATTAACCTTTGCTAAGTATTTAATATACATATTCCCATGTCTGTGTTACTTTGACCGCTTAGTTGGGTCAGGTTTGCTAAATAAATCTCACAGGGGAAAGACTCGTTGTTCAAGCTACTTGGGGTCATAACAGTGTGTGAGTACTTTATCTGGGTGTACTCATTTGTTTGTACTGTTATGATCTCAGGCTGCAGGAGAAACGAGTCTCCCCCTTGAGAGTTATTCAGCAAGCCTGACCTAACTGGAAGGTCCAGGAATCATAGAGGCAATAATACATAGGTAAGATAGTTTGGTCGATTTAAATATAAATTTGAGATTATGGGCAATGAACGAGGAAACAGATAAATGACTGGTTAGGAGATGTGGACAAGTTGGCTGGAGGGGTGAGGCTCGCTTGGGAGGGCCTTGACCTCACTTGAGGCCAGACATCGCAGGGGAAAGCCGCGCTTCGTCGAGCTCCCGCCAGAAGGGAACCCCTAGTGATATATCTCCAAAGAGAAGAGAAGTGTGCAGACGTGCCAGCTGTGAAATCGAGCTGAAGACGTTGCGGTCTCAAGTCCTGGACAGCGGGGAGAGTATTAAGCCGCCCAGAGACAGTTTTGTGGGCTGTGGGAAGCGCCCTGGTCAGACGTTGTCAGAGGGAGAAGCGCCCTCGACCAGATAATCTGTGGTAAGCCCGATTTAAACCAGTTCATAGTGATTAGTTGTAATTGGTCGTGTGCCCAGCGACAGTAGCAATGTTTATTTACAAGTTAAGCATGTTTTGCTAAGGCAGAAAGCCTGAAATAAGAGAGTAGAGTGGGAGGAGCGCGGAGCGACATCCATCTCCTCTAAGCGCTGGCAGGCAACTGAAGGAGCCCGCTCCTGACGGCTGAGGCCCCTCCCAGAGTGAGTGAGGCCCGCCCGGCGAGGTGGAGCATGGACCCGCCCCAAAACGGGGGAGTCCACTCTCACTATCTGTAGAAGACAGATAGAGGTTGGAGGCAAAGATATTGCGTGATTAATTTTGTTTATGAGTTAAAGGGGAAACAATTTATTGGAGTGCAAATGGGTTGCAGGTTTGTCTTTGGGGAAGAAGTTGTTGAGAACTTCGAAGCCAGCACAGAGGGAGTAGTTGATGAGACTCCAAAGCAGTGGAGGAGAGGACCCCGAGCTGTGAGGAGGAGTGTCACGTGCTTCTGTAGAGGTGGTGAAGTGCCACAGTTATTCGAGGAAACTTTATAGTGCAGCAGCCAGGAGAGCTGTGGTGGTGGTTAAGCCCTGAGGAACATGAGGTTATCAGGGTAGTGAGCTAGTTCTAAATGATCACTTGTAGGGAGGCGATAGAGTGTTTGTCATTAGCGTGCAAGACGCAGTGAGAGGTGAGTGATCGTTTGCCATTTTTGTACCACAAAGTGTTTATATCAAAATTTAGAGTTACAGACGGAGGCACGAATACCTACAGATATATATATATATATGTATTCTAAGACTGATAGAATGATCGATTGATTCGTTGAGTGGCACAGATAATTTATACTGATATATATATGCATGTTATTGCACTCACATGTTGATTTGCCTTGTACATGTTTATAGGTATATATATATATATATATATATATATATATATATATATATATATATATATATATATATATATATATATGTGTGTGTGTGTGTGTACATTCTCTTTCTGGTAGTGTAACATTATATTGCAAGACTTAATCTACTTGAGGAGGTTGATAATATTAGGTAATACCAAGAGATAGGATACCACCTAACAAGTTGATGATAAGAGTTCTGATGGTGTTGGAGTGCAACCTGATTATAATAGTATAGGGTATAGGATTCATTATTATTATATGTATGCGTGTATTGTATATGTACTTCGTCCAGTAAATGTATCCAAATTTGCTGGTGTTTGCCCTTGTCCTAGTGAGGCTTCCCAGGAAATAGTAAAGAAGGAGAGAGAGAGAGCAAGAAACAGGAACCACTACTGTGGACAGGGTAAGACGGAAGTCTAGTAAGACAAAGGGGATTGAGGAGGTCATATTCCATAAGGAGAGAGCGGGGAGTCACAGCAGCTCGAGTGGGTGTGTGTACGTGACAACAAGGCTGAGTGCTGGAGCCGCATCCCCTAAACGTGTGACGTTGAGCCCCTCTCCTAGAGCCTGAAGCGCCTGGTGTGATCTCCTAGTGGAATATAAGCACTCTATTGAGTTGTGGGTTGGGTGGTCCGTCAGCGGTAACACCACCAAATCCACCACCGCAACAGTACTCACCTATTCGTGCTTGCGGGGGTTGAGCTTTGGCTCTTTTGTCCCGCCTCTCAACTGTCAATCAACTGATGAACAGATTCCTGAGCCTACTGGGCTCTATCATGTTTACATTTGAAACTGTGTATGGAGTCAGCCTCCACCACATCACTGCCTAATGCATTCCACCTGTTAA
Organism: Procambarus virginalis; assembly: GCA_020271785.1. Lineage (NCBI taxonomy): Eukaryota > Metazoa > Arthropoda > Malacostraca > Decapoda > Cambaridae > Procambarus > Procambarus virginalis. The sequence continues at coordinate 2,054,094 of WNGS01165339.1, forward strand.
CTACTCTGACACTGAAAAAGTTCCTTCTAACGTCTCTGTGGCTCATGTGGGTACTCAGTTTCCACCTGTGTCCCCTTGTTCGCGTCCCACCAGTGTTGAATAGTTTGTCCTTGTTTACCCGGTCGATTCCTCTGAGGATTTTGAAGGTTGTGATCATGTCTCCCCTTACTTTTCTGTCTTCCAGTGTCGTAAGGTGCATTTCCCGCAGCCTTTCCTCGTAACTCATGCCTCTTAGTTCTGGGACTAGTCTAGTGGCATACCTTTGGACTTTTTCCAGCTTCGTCTTGTGCTTGACAAGGTACGGGCTCCATGCTGGGACCGTATACTCCAGGATTGGTCTTACATATGTGGTGTACAAGATTCTGAATGATTCCTTACACAGGTTCCTGAACGCTGTTCTGATGTTAGCCAGCCTCGCATATGCCGCAGACGTTATTCTTTTTATGTGGGCTTCAGGAGACAGGATTGGTGTGATATCAACTCCTAGATCTTTCTCTCTGTCCGTTTCATTAAGTACTTCATCTCCTATTCTGTATCCTGTGTCTGGCCTCCTGTTTCCACTGCCTAGTTTCATTACTTTGCATTTACTCGGGTTGAACTTCAACAACCATTTGTTGGACCATTCACTCAGTCTGTCTAGGTCATCTTGTAGCCTCCTACTTTCGTCCTCAGTTTCAATCCTCCTCATAATTTTTGCATCATCTGCAAACATTGAGAGAAACGATTCTATACCCTCTGGGAGATCATTTACATATATCAGAAACAGTATAGGTCCAAGGACTGACCCCTGCAGGACTCCACTCGTAACGTCTCGCCAATCTGAGACCTCACCCCTCACACTGACTCGTTATCTCCTGTTGCTTAGGTACTCCTGTTTCCAACGGAGTACCTTCCTTTCACTCCAGCCTGCATCTCCAGCTTTTTCACTAGCCTCTTACACTGCCTAATGTATCAGTGTATGTACACTGCCTAATGGCACTGTATCAAAGAATTTCTGACAATCCAAAATATGCACTCTGCCCACCTTCTCTTTCTGCCTTTCGCTCCAGGTGCTCCACTAGCTTTCTTCGCACAATCTTCTCCATCAGCTTGCATGGTATGCAGGTTTAGGGACACTGGCCTGTAGTTCAGTGCCTCCTGTCTATCCCTTTCTTGTGTATCGGGACTACATTAGCTGCTTGCCAAATTTCTGGCAGCTTCCCTGTGGCAGTGATTTGTTATACACTATGGAGTGTGGTAGGCACAGTGCTTCTGCTCCTTCCTTTAGTATCCAAGGGAGATTCCATCTGGGCCTATAGCCTTTGTCACATCCAACTCTAGTAAACACTTTTTTACTTCCCCGCTTGTAATCTCAAACTCTTCAGTGGTTCCTGGTTAGTTATTCTCTCTTTTATCTCTGGGAATTCTCCTTGCTCTAAGGTGAAGACCTGNTTCGGTATGCCAGCCCTTTGTTCCCAGTTCATTTTTGGGGGAGATAATTCTAGCTCAACCAGGTACTCAAAGCTAATACACTATGATCACTCATTTCCAGGAGGTCTTCCAACTTCCTTATATCCGACTCATTTAGGGTAAATATCAGATCAAGCAAAGATGGCTCATCCTCTCCTCTCATTCTTGTCGGTCCCTTGACGTATGATTTAGAAGTTTCTGGTTGCCATGTCCAGCAGCTTAGCTCTCCATGTGTCTGGGCCTCCATGTGGGTCTCTGTTCCCCCAATCTATCTTCCCATGGTTGAAGTCTCTCATGATTAGAAGTCTGGATCCGTTCCTGCTAGCCACAGAAGCTGCTCTCTCTATTATATTGATGGTGGCCATGTTGTTTCTATCATATTCCTGTCTGGGTCTTCTGTCATTCGGTGGGGGGTATATATGACTACTATTATAATTTTCTGTCCTCCAGTTGCAATGGTGCCTGATATGTAGTCACTGAAACCTTCACAGTTCTGATTACCATCTCTTCGAAACTTCAACCTTCTCTTAGTAGCAAAGCCACACCACCGCCTCCTCTCCCTTCTCTCTCTTTCCTCAAAGCGGAAAGTGTGTGTGTGTGTGGTGTGCGTGTGTGTGTGTGTGTGTGCGTGCGTGCGTATGTGCGCGTGTGCGTATGTGTGCGTGCGCGCGTGTATGTGTGTGTGAATATTTGTGTCTGTGCGCATAGAAAGGTTTTACATTTCTGTTTGTGAGTTAATGTCTCATTACATTAACTATACAGTAACTTAAATACTGTCTGCTGTATTTAAGGTCACTAATGACTGCTGTTAGTGTTAACGACCTAGCCAGCAGTATTACCAACCCAGCCTCGGAAGATCTAACACTGTGAAGCTGAACTCAATTCATCGTTCAGGGGGATCAAACACAATTACCCTACCACATTTTATCCCAATTATCCAAGCATAATTTTGGTAGTGAAGTCCAGCGAGGTAGCCAAGATGCTAGGATCGTTATAGCTAGTTGATTCTGATTCCCCTTATAAGAGCGTTCACGCTAGTTACGGCTTGTTCATCATTACATACAATTTAGGAAAGTGTACACCCCCACGAATTCCTTTCAAAACTGGATATGGGCAAAAATATGCTTGTATCTGGGGAGCGCAAGGACGCGATCACGCTATCATTCCCTTCAGTATTTTATCATTAATTTGTACAGGTTTGCCGCATGTCCTTGGTTAACCAGTTATACCAGGTGTGTCAGATGTCCTAGGTGAACCAGTTATACCAGGTGTGTCAGATGTCCTAGGTGAACCAGTATACCAGGTGTGTCAGATGTCCTAGGTGAACCAGTTATACCAGGTGTGTCAGATGTCCTAGGTGAACCTGTTATACCAGGTGTGTCAGATGTCCTAGGTGAACCAGTTATACCAGGTGTGTCAGATGTCCTAGGTGAACCAGTTACGTCAGGTGTGCCAGGTGCTTTACTCCGCATGATTAAATGCCTAGAGCTTTAATAAATGAAATGAATACAAATGGAAAAAAATACACATGGAAATAACATTTCATACAACAAACATACAACGCTATACCAATAATACTCATTGCTGAAACATTCGACAAGGTTAATACACAAGTAATTAGAACTACACACAATCCAACGGTATACAAGACAGTAATACACATAACAATACATTTTAATACACGAGCAAACGAACAATAGTATACAGCAGAATATTGGACAATATAATTTTAATTGGCAGAGCCGCTGGAGCCACAGAGACGAGAGTAGAACCTTAATTGATGTTTCTGTCGTCTCTATTGTGCTCGATATATATATATATATATATATATATATATTATATATATATATATATATATATATATATATATATATATATATATATGTCTTATTAAATATGACCGCATATTCTGTATTTACTATCTTCTGATTTAGGGCTTCTATCCCTCTAACTATTTTCTTAGCATCAGGGCTTAGCTGAAATAGGAGTTCTCCAAAACTCATTTTCGTAATTTCAAGGTGAAGAAAAGAAGTGAATTACTATAGAATGTATTACACTTATTTATACAATTTGCACAACGATTCGAACCTCCATGGTTCATTCTCAAGTCAAAAGAGTTTTCAGGACTGGTTGATTTTATACCCGCACTGGGTCAGGTGATAAGACAATTTTGTAAGGGTATTGACCCAGTGCGGATATAAAAATCAACCAGTCCTGAAAACGCTTTTCACAATTATAGAATATAATTGTGCGTTAATTGGCTGTTGATTGCAGCCAATTAACGCACAATTATATTCTACCCACTTCAAGACTCCGCTCCAATATAGAAGCATCAAGAAATATAGGCCAATAGGCCCTCTGCAGTTACTTCTATTCTTCCTTTAGCTTATACCCATTGTTTCGTGTTCTGTGTTGTGTTGAAAGTTTGTTTTCACCTCATCCAAAATCATTGTAACATGTCACCTCACCCAAATGCAGGTATAAAAAAGTCAAAGCTGTTTAAACTCTGTTCAGTTATAGCTGTGTGTGTGTAAACTAAAGTCTTTGAAAATGTAATAAGTTTTACGAAACGCGCTCAAGTGTCGCGTCAGACTAGAAATAAAAATGAACTTTGGAGAATTGATTTTTCAGTTACCATCAACAGTGAAAAAGGTTATAAGAAACATTGAGAAAATTCGTGTTAGAATTATTAATCTTACTTTTTCGGTCTTATTTAATAATATATATATATATATATATATATATAATATATATATATATATATATATATATATATATATATACACGATATATATATATATATATATATATATATATATATATATATATATATATATATATATATATATATATATATATATATATCGTGTTTCTCGCGCGTCTCGTTCTCTGTGTTAAACGTAAAATGGTCGTCATTGGGTGCCTGAAATTGGTTTACCGGGAACGATTGTATTCGTCCGCTGAGCTTTAGAGGTCAAGGTTTTCACAGTAAATGTTTCCACCACCTGTAGAGCACCTTGCAAAGTACTGAGGCTCGTCGCCTGTAATCACGAATATAGCCTCTAGCTCCCAGTGAGAAGCCTTCAATTATATAGTTTCTTCTGCCAACTATTCTAGAGGAAAGAAAGAATTAAATGTACCCAAAAAATTATTCCTTTTGTTGCAAATTTCTCCTGCGAATTACCTCTGAGATATTTTTTCTGGAGAATTTTTTTTTATTGATCAAGGAATTAATTTTAGACTCGTGGTTATGCATCTGAATGTTTACCCTAACTGGTTAATGACGGAATGCTTATCTTAACACAACACCAAAATGCTTACGCTAACAAAACATTGGAAGGCCTACTTAAACAGTCAACACCAAAATGCTTACTCTAACAAACATTGGAAGGCCTATTTAAACAATCAACACCAAAATGCTTACTCTAACAAAACATTGGAAGGCCTATTTAAACAGTCAACACCAAAATGCTTACGCTAACAAACATTGGAAGGCCTACTTAAACAGTCAACACCAAAATGCTTACTCTAACACGTCAACACCAAAATACTCTAACACGGCCAACACCAAAATACTCTAACACGTAAACACCAAAATACTCTAACACGTCAACACCAAAATACTCTAACACGCCAGCACCAAAATACTTACTCTAACACGCCAACACCAAAATGGTTCTTTTATCATCCCTGGAGGAAATGGAACAAATAAATATATTTAACG
>WNGS01165339.1:2070276-2081189 GCA_020271785.1 Procambarus virginalis
GAGAACCAGCTGAGAGCACACACAGTACCTACACCTGATCCACAGTACCTACAACTTACCCACCCACCAATCAACGCCACCTCGCGTAATTATGATCATTACTCGCGCCGCCGTGCTCGCGCTCTCTCCCATAAAACAACACTACACGCATGTAACCAATGTGAGCGGGAGACCGAGCCGCAACCTCAATATCCACGCACTAAGTGGTTAACATCTCTCCCTGCTACTGCTAGTACTTCTGCTTCTCCTATGTATTCACCTGGTTGTGCTGACCTGGTTGTGCTGACGTAGTTGTACTCACCTGATTGTACTTGCTGGGTGGAGTATCTGGTGTTAGGTTCCGCCTTTTAACCGTCTTTACTTCAGTGCAGTAATCTCCGCTAGCTTTTCCTGTCATATTTATATTTTACATTGTGTATCGAATTTGCTTCGACAACATTCTCCTCTAGTCCCTTCCACTCATTTATGACTGATGCAAGTTATTTCTGACATCTCCGTGACTCATCTGTGTTTAGGGCTTCCATTTACATCATCTCGTTCTAATGTTCCCTAATATGAAAACTTATTACGCATCTAATTTAAAATCTTTTACGACGTTATCATGTCTGCCCATGATAACGTCGTATAAGTCAAGAGAACTCCAGTTTTCTCAGTTTTTCTCGCAGGTTCATATTTTTTTTTACTTCATTAGGTTCCATGCCGCGGCAACATGCTCACGAATGGGTCTCAATACTTGGCAGAAACCTTGTTAGAGTTCGTGAAGTTACGTGAACCTTTGCCAGTAAGGCACCTGCTGCCCTCGTTATTCTTCGGGGGTTAGATCCCGTATTATTTCCACTTCTAAGTTTCTAGGTTTTTTTTTTTTTAGGAGTGGGAAGTTGCTCCCGTTCATCGTATTGTATTTGAGGCCATATTTCTCCAATTCGCATCCTCATAATCTTGCATTTGTTAGGGTTAGAGTCTAGTAGCCATTTCTCGGAACATCTCTGGAGATTGTGCAGCCATCTCTCAATGTATGACAATCATATTCCCTTCTCATTCACCTCATTAGGGGGGTATGTGTGTGTGTGTGTGTACTCACCTAATTGTGCTTGCGGGGGTTGAGCTTTGGCTCTTTGAGCCCGCCTCTCAACTGTCAATCAACTGGATTGTGTGTGTGTGTGTGTGTGTGTGTGTGTGTGTGTGTGTGTGTGGGTGTGTGTGTGTGTGTGTGTGTGTGTGTGTGTGTGTACTCACCTAATTGTACTCACCTAATTGTGCTTGCGGGGGTTGAGCTTTGGCTCTTTGGTCCCGCCTCTCAACTGTCAACTGTCCCGCCTCTCAACTGTGTGTATGTGTGTGTGTGCGTGTGTGTGTAAGACGAGTGTGTGTGCGTGTGTGTCTGTGTGTGTTCTTGTGCGTGGAAGAGCGTGTGAGGGGTACAAAATTATATTAGTGATTATATCAAACAACAAGTGAGTTTTAAAGAGTCTGAAAATATGGCAAAATTAAATTGACATTGAAGCTCCTCGTCGGCTGTAATATGTATTTAAATTTCGATCAAAAAGAGTCTAATTTTCGACCAGTTTTGCTTAACAGTGTAATTCAATATTCCTAAATCAGTTTAATCCCTTGATGGTTCCAAACACCACCCCCCCCCCTCAATCCTCCTCCATCTTCCCCCCCCCAAACACCCACGCTAATATATTAATCACAAACTAATACATGGTAAGTGGTGGTGGAAAAAAATCCGCAGAGATCGAATTATAATCCTTACGCTGAATCCAATTACCGGATTAATAGTTAATTTTCATGCAATAAATGCATCAGTCCAGACAGTGCATCTGTTAAATATTTATCAACGCAATTAACAACGTCAAATAATTGATCAGCAGCAGCGTTTTAAAACACTCCTGCAGGGGTCAACGCTGTTGTGGATTATGAGCGTTGAACGCGGTCAATACCAGCTGTTCTGCGTTTTATTTTCATATTTTGGTCCCTATTAAAAATATAGATTATGTCACAGGCAGCTGGTTCTGAGAGAGAGAGAGAGAGAGAGAGAGAGAGAGAGAGAGAGAGAGAGAGAGAGAGAGAGAGGGAGGGAGGGAGAGAAAGATGGATTAGTGAGGGAGGCTGGCGGTGGCCACAGACGCTCCCTCCCCTCCTGAATAAACAGTGGGTAGGAAAATATTTGCAACATAACTCATACTTAATAACAGTAGCGGGGGAGGAGGCGGCCGTCCTCGTCCATGGGTTGCTCATGCAGCTCTACGTCACGATGGTAATGGTCTAACACACACACACACACACACACACACACACACACACACACACACACACACTTTAGGCAGTGATGTGGTGGAAGCTGACTCCATACACAGTTTCAAGGGTAGATATGATAGAGCCCAGTAGGCTCAGGAACCTGTACACCAGTTGATTGACAGTTGAGAAGCGGGACCAAAGAGCCAAAGCTCAACCCCCGCAAGCACAATAGGTGAGTACACACACACACACACACACACACACACACACACACACACACAACACACACACACACACCACACACACACACACACACACACACACACACACACACACACAAACACACACACAGATTGAGATTAAAGCTGATAGTAATAAGGGACTTCAATCGTGGCCAAACTGACTAAGAATATAAGGCATAGAGAGGCTGAGCTTGTCGAGGTGGGAGGAATGAACTTCCGGATGTCACATACCAAGGAGGCACCAAGAAGAACTCTTAACAAAGCCCTCCAGCCTAAACTAAACTTAGTCATCTCGCAGAATGATATGGACATGGAAAATATTGACCATGAAATGCCAAGAACCTGACTGAAATGTCTGACCACTCTGTTTTAGTCTTTGAATATATGCCCCGAAAGAAGAAGGCTTCAGATAAACAAAAAGGCTAAACACAGATAAACACTGAAGGCTTCAGATAAACAAAAAAAGGCAGACTGTAAGGAGAGCATCTAAGAGAGGGTATTACCTGGTCAAAGAATTCCTGGAGAGGACAGAATGGAGAAGAGAACTCTGGAAAAATCTATACACACAGGACATAATGGACTACGTAACGAGCAAACTCGAAGAAGTTAAAGAAAGGAAAAGGAAATTATGAGGACAAAGCACTTTGCCCGACCGACTATATAGCTCGTAAAGCTGAAGAAAGGTTCATACCACTACCTGAGGGGTAAGAAAATCAAGAAGAGCATTAGCCCATGATTCAACAGGCTGTTCCTGGAGGCAAAGAGAAGAGGCAAAAGAGCACGGAAGAAATATAGAGAACACAAAGCAGAAGAAAATCACAATTCATGCAAAAGGAACACTAATGAGCACACAAATATTAGGAGAGCAGCAGAGAAGCAAGGCGTGAATGATGTCCAAGACTCAGTCTAAAATGATTATTACCTTGCAAGGAACAACCAGTTGATATTTCAATGTTAATTGCAATGTTAATTTGACTAGTTTTCTAGATACAGCACAAAATTACGTTTATTCAAATCATATGTTTCTGCTGGAAGCGTCAAACAATATTCCCCAACACTTGTACACAAGTAAGACAAGTGTTGAGTCACTGTCTTTTACAGCTTTCATCGAGGAAAACACGTAGTAATGTAGTGGAATCTTTGTCCGCGTGAATATATCGTCCCAGCTCTCTCCTCCCTCCGAGACCCACACAAGCACTTCACGGAACCCCAGTAAACTCTCTAGGGAATTGTAGAACTCCCCGAAACACACATTGAAAAGCCTTGAGTTAGAACTCTGTGATAGACCAACTGCTTAGTATGCTGCGACAACATGGAGGCCACGCCTCGGCAACCACACAATACAGCTTCAGAAGGAAGCACTGAACTGAACGGCACAAGTTACGAGAACAGAATGAAGGAATTAAGCCTCACAACGCTTGAAAGTTTCAACCCCCATAATTTCGTAGAATGCTCAATAACCCACGGCACACTATGAACGAGAACATATCTCTTACCCTGTCCATGAATGGCTACGTCTGCGGTAGACAAGAAAACAGAAGCAGGGAGAAATGAACACGACAAATAAAATGCTCAAATATTCACGTGATATACATACAATAGACTATTTACATTAGATGGGACCAGAACAAAAAAGAAAGGGATGGAAACTGCCTCGGTAGCCCAAATTGCGAATTAGATTGAACTTCTTCAACTCAAGGGAAGTGAAGAAATAAGGTGAAGAACTGGAGACAGACTACACTTAAAAAGAAATTAACAGATACGGCAGATCCCACAGAGTTAGTGATCACGTGGGATGAGAGGCCGTGTCTGTGGGCCGAATCTCCACCCCTCTAGACAACTCATTGGTGAGAGGAATCAGAACAATCTCAGATTATAACATTTTCCGTCAAAACCTAAACTACTGTACAGGTTGTTCCAAATCATATTGGATTTCAAACCACGTTTTTTTCCTATCACAGACGAGACCATTCATGTATATAGTGCTAACCAGCATATATGCATTGTCTTCTGTCAATTGAAGATCTCAGGTTAGTGATCTCAGGGTGACAGGAGGACAGTAGAACAATACACAATGAAGGGAAAGAACCTCCTAATGCACAGTAAAGAGTCTTGGTAGTAGACATAACACAGATCTTGTCACCGGAGGCACACATTTATGGAACGACATCAACAGTCTTCAACATACGTCCAAGATGATTGCTATCTATAACAAAGTGACCAAGATGCGAACATATAGATGACTGGAAAGATTTCATCTTTCTTGACTCTCAAAAACACATTTTAAGCACTTTCTCAAAAACTGCTAGTGTATATGTTTGAGATATATGCTGGGATAATTGGAAATACACTGAATTGGGTAAGGGAGTACCCAACGGACAGGAAATTAAATATCATTAGTCACAAACTGTGTCAGGCTGGGGGAAAGTAAGTTACAGAGTCCCACGGGACTCTGTCTTAGGCTCATTGGTGTTCCTAATCTATGAAAACGACTTACTCGAGCTCGTGCATATCAATGCTTGTAGATGAGGCAAAGATAATTAGGAAAGAGAAACCTAAGAAGAACAGTAGAATGCATCAGGAGGACCCCTGACAAACTCAAGGAATAGACAGACAAATGACTCCTAGAGTTTAACATGAATAAGTGCAACGTCAAGCAGATGAAAAGGGGAGATTAAAGACCAGAAAGAGGGGAAGGCAACTAAAAGAATTTTGAAAGATAAAATGAGTTTGGAGAGAATGTAATTTTATCACAAAAACCAGATGCACACATAAACACGATACCATCAGCGGTACATAAAAAGTTAGCGAATAAATGAAAATTATTCAAAACCATATTCAACTCAGTTATGTGATCCGCAACCAGGAAAAAGCAAAAAGAATCCTTTGAAACAAACAGACGTTTTCGACTTGACTTGTGCCAGAAATGAGAGGATTTAGTGATGAAGAGAGGTTAATGGAACTTAACCCCACCAACCCCCTTACTCACAGAAAGGTAAGCACAACACGTTGACTAGACCACACACTAGAAGGTGAAGGGACGACGACGTTTCGGTCCGTCCTGGACCATTCTCAAGTCGATTGTGACTTGAGAATTCTCATAATCGACTTGAGAATAGTACAGGACGGACCGAAACGTTGTCGTCGTCCCTTTACCTTCTAGTGTGTGGTTTGATCAACATACGTTCGCCACGTTATTTTGACTCATCGCCTGCGTAAGCACAACATGTCTATGAGGTGCAGTAGTAGGGTTGCTACCTCCACCTTGCTAGCAATTTGGGTTGGGTTCGAGGCTTGGGCAGAGAGGGTCGGCTGTGTTCCTTGAACCGACTGACGGGTTGTGTTCAAGGTAACTAATACGGTAAGGCTTGCCATGAACTATGGGAAGGGAGAGCTCTCAGCCTGCTAACAGGAGGCACGGGTCGTTCACCCCTGTACCCACCTGTGTAAAAACAAAATGTAAAAATAAAATAAAAAAAATCTGAACACTTTCTCATAATTTAATTTATAAGTTGGCCATAAATCCCATTTTTTATAAAGGCTGCAGGAATTCCAGAGGCCATCATTGGAGCCTTAACCGGTATATAATCTCTGCCACCATTAACCGCACGAGTTGCGGTCAACCCCTTCCCCCCAAAAAAATTCCCCCCTTCCATCTATTCCCTCCCCCTTCCACCTCTTCCCCCCTTCCCCCTCCACCCTACCCCCCCCCCACAACCCCCTCTCCATAACCCCCCCTCCCACAACAGACTGTCGCCTCAGACGCCAAGATCTTCCTCCACAAGTTCTAGGGCCAGAAAAAAAATAAAAAAAAAAAAGACTGGACGATTCGTTCGTAATTTCACTTAAGACGAGACAAATTATCCAATAATTTTGTTTCATGTTTATCGTCTATCCCTTCTTCTTTAGGTTTATGTTTTTTTTTTCATAATGAGGATGAGGTGTATATATATATATATAATTAAAGCAGAAATAAGAAAATAAGTATTATTAGCAATATTGCCGGTAATTCATTTGCACATTATATAAGTGTTTACGCTAATCGAGTCCCTGTATCCGCTCGTTAGCGACTCTTATGATGCTGTTATTCTTAGGTTATAATGCATCTCCAAACACTACGTTGTTATTACTCTCTCCCGTCCTTTATTTCTCTTTCTGTCCCCCTCTCTCTCTCGTTCATTATTACCTCTGCTGCTCCGTCTCCCCTTCCTATACCTCTCCTTCATAACTCGGCTTTATATATATTTATCTCTTATTGGTAAAATGTTAGAGAGAGAGAACAGAAGAGTGGGAGAGAGAGAGTGAGAGAGAGAGAGAGAGAGAGAGAGAGAGAGGGAGAGAGAGAGAGAGAGAGAGAGAGGCAAGAATGATGGGGTGGAGCACATAACGCCTCAAGTTCATCACAAGATTGCGTCTCAAGGGAGAACTGCCTCTCCGTTCCTTCCTCCTTCTTCCCCCTGGAGAAGGAAACTAATTGCTGGCACTGATGGCCGCCCCTCTCCTACCTCGGTACGCCTGTCTTGCCTTCTCTCCTCCCTCGGTACGCCTGTCTTGCCTTCTCTCCTCCCTCGGTACGCCTGTCTGCCTTCTCTCCTCCCTCGGTACGCCTGTCTAGCCGTCTCTTCCTCCCTCGGTACACCTGTCTAGCCGTCTCTCCTCCTCGGGACATCTGTCTAGCCTTCCTCTCCTCCCTCGGGACATCTGTCTTGCCTTCTCTCCTCCCTCAGGACCTCTGTCTTGCCTTCTTTCCTCCCTCGGGACGCCTGTCTTGCCTTCTCTCCTCCCTCGGGACGCCTGTCTGGCCTTCTCTCCTCCCTCGGGACGCCTGTCTGGCATTCTCTCCTCCCTCGGGACGCCTGTCTTGCCTTCTCTCTTCCTCCCTCGGTACGCCTGTCTTGCCTTCTCTCCTCCCTCGGGACGTCTGCCCTAGCCTTCTCTCCTCCCTCGGGACGCCTGTCTTGCCTTCTCTCCTCCCTCGGGACGCCTGTCTTGCCTTCTCTCCTCCCTCGGGACGTCTGTCCTAGCCCTCTCTCCTCCCTCGGTACGACTGTCTTGCCGTCTCTCCTCCCTCGGGACGTCAGTCTAGCCTTCTCTCCTCCCTCGGTACGACTGTCTTGCCTTCTCTCCTCCCTCGTTACACTGTCTTGCCCTTCTCTCCTCCCTCGGGACGTCTGTCTAGCCTTCTCTCCTCCCTCGGTACGACTGTCTTGCCTTCTCTCCTCCCTCGGGACGTCTGTCTAGCCTTCTCTCCTCCCTCAGGACGACTGTCTAGCCTTCTCTTCTCCCTCGGGACGCCTGTCTTGCCTTCACTCCTCCCTCGGGACGCCTGTCTTGCCTTCTCTCCTCCCTCGGTACGCCTGTTTTGCCTTCTCTTCTCCCTCGGGAGGCCTGTCTTGCCTTCTCTCCTCCCTCGGGACGTCTGTCTTGCCTTCTCTTCTCCCTCGGGAGGCCTGTCTTGCCTTCTCTCCTCCCTCGGGAGCCTGTCTTGCCTTCTCTCCTCCCTCGGGACGCCTGTCTTGCCTTCTCTCCTCCCTCGGGACGTCTGCCTAGCCTTCTCTCCTCCCTCGGGACGACTGTCTAGCCGTCTCTTCTCCATCGGGACGCATGTCTTGCCTTCTCTCCTCCTACCTCGGTACGCCTGTCTTGCCTTCACTAATCCCTCGGGACGTCTGACTAGCCTTCTCTCCTCCCTCGGGACGACTGTCTTGCCTTCTCTCCTCCCTCGGGACGTCTGACTAGCCTTCTCTCCTCCCTCAGGATTTCTGTCTAGCCGTCTCCTCCCTCGGGACTTCTGTCTAGCCATCTGTCCTCCCTCGGGACTTCTGTCTAGCCATCTGTCCTCCCTCGGGACTTCTGTCTAGCCATCTGTCCTCCCTCGGGACTTCTGTCTAGCCGTCTCCCTCCCTCGGGACTTCTGACAAGCCTTCTCTCCTCCCTCGGGACTTCTGTCTAGCCTTCTCTCCTCCCTCGGGACGACTGTCTAGCCTTCTCTCCTCCCTCGGGACTTCTGTCTAGTCTTCTCCTCTCCTCCCCGGGACGACTGTCTAGCCTTCTCTCCTCCCTCGGGACGTCTGTCTATAGCCTCTCCTCCCTCGGGACTTCTGTCTAGCCGTCTCCTCACCTCGGGACTTCTGTCTAGCCTTCTGTCCTCCCTCGGGACGTCTGTCTAGCCTTCTCTCCTCCCTCGGGACTTCTGTCTAGCCGTCTCCTCCCTCGGGACTTCTGTCTAGCCTTCTGTCCTCCCTCGGGACGACTGTCTAGCCGTCTCTCCTCCCTCGGGACGACTGTCTAGCCGTCTCCTCCCTCGGGACATCTGCCTAGCCTTCTCTCCTCCCTCGGGACGTCAGTCTAGCTTCTCTCCTCCCTCGGGACTTCTGTCTAGCCGTCTCCTCCCTCGGGACATCTGCCTAGCCTTCTCTCCTCCCTCGGGACGTCTGTCTAGCCGTCTCTCCTCCCTCGGGACGTCTGTCTAGCCGTCTCTGCTCCCTCGGGACGACTGTCACAAGACGAGAGAGTTGCCGCGGGCAACTGGCACCGAGGACTGTGTTCGTGTCTCCAGATCAACAGAAACAAAATAGTTGAAGCCTTTGAAGATCCTGATACATTTATCTCAAGTACCAGGTGTGGCTCAGAGGGTCTGGAGTGTGGCTCAGAAGGTCTGGAGTGTGGCTCAGAGGGTTTGGAGTGTGGCTCAGAGAGTCTGGAGTGTGGCTCAGAGGGTCTGGAGTGTGGCTCAGAGAGTCTGGAGTGTGGCTCAGAGAGCCTGGAGTGTGGCTCAGAAGGTCTGGAGTGTGGCTCAGAGGGTCTGGAGTGTGGCTCAGAGAGCCTGGAGTGTGGCTCAGAGGGTCTGGAGTGTGGCCCAGAGGGTCTGGAGTGTGGCTCAGAGGGTCTGGAGTGTGGCTCAGAAGGTCCGGAGTGTGGCTCAGAGAGCCTGGAGTGTGGCTCAGAGGGTCTGGAGTGTGGCTCAGAGGGTCTGAAGTGTGGCTCAGAGAGTCTGGAGTGTGGCTCAGAGGGTTTGGAGTGTGGCTCAGAGAGTCTGGAGTGTGGCTCAGAGAGCCTGGAGTGTGGCTCAGAGGGTCTGGAGTGTGGCTCAGAGGGTCTGGAGTGTGGCTCAGAGAGCCTGGAGTGTGGCCTCAGAGGGTCTGGAGTGTGGCTCAGAGGGTCTGGAGTGTGGCTCAGAAGGTCTGGAGTGTGGCTCAGAAGGTCTGGAGTGTGGCTCAGAAGGTCTGGAGTGTGGCTCAGAAGGTCTGGAGTGTGGCTCAGAAGGTCTGGAGTGTGGCTCAGAAAGTCTGGAGTGTGACTCAGGTCTGGAGTGTGGCTCAGAAAGTCTGGAGTGTGGCTCAGAAGGTCTGGAGTGTGACTCAGGTCTGGAGTGTGACTCAGGTCTGGAGTGTGACTCAGGTGTTCTGGAGTGTGACTCACAGGGTCTGAAGTGACTCACAGGTTCTGAAGTATAACTCACAGGGCCGGAAGTATAACTCACAGGGCCGGAAGTATGACTCACAGGGTTTGAAGTGTGACACACAGGGTCTGAAGTGACTCACAGGTTCTGAAGTATAACTCACAGGGCCTGAAGTATAACTCACAGGGCCGGAAGTATGACTCACAGGGTCTGAAGTGTGACACACAGGGTCTGAAGTGACTCACAGGTTCTGAAGTATAACTCACAGGGTCTGAAGTATAACTCACAGGGCCGGAAGTATGACTCACAGGGTCTGAAGTGTGACACACAGGGTCTGAAGTGACTCACAGGGTCTGAAGTGCGACACACAGGGTCTGAACTGACTCACAGGGTCTGAAGTGACTCACAGGGTCTGAAGTATAACTCACAGGGCCTGAAGTATGACTCACAGGGTCTGAAGTGACTCACAGGGTCTGAAGTGACTCACAGGGTCTGAAGTATAACTCACGGGTCTGAAGTATAACTCACAGGGCCTGAAGTATGACTCACAGGGTCTGAAGTGTGACACACAGGGTCTGAAGTGACTCACAGGGTCTGAAGTGTGACACACAGGGTCTGAACTGACTCACAGGGTCTGAAGTGACTCACAGGGTCTGAAGTGACTCACAGGGTCTGAAGTGTGACTCACAGGGTCTGAAGTGTGACTCACAGGGTCTGAAGTGTGACTCACAGGGTCTGAAGTGTGACACACAGGGTCTGAAGTGTGACACACAGGGTCTGAAGTGTGACTCACAGGGTATGAAGTGACTCACAGGGTCTGAAGTGTGAACTCACAGGTTCTGAAGTGTGACTCACAGGGTCTGAAGTATGACTCACAGGGTCTGAAGTGTGACACACAGGGTCTGAAGTGACTCACAGGTTCTGAAGTATAACTCACAGGGTCTGAAGTATAACTCACAGGGCCGGAAGTATGACTCACAGGGTCTGAAGTGTGACACACAGGGTCTGAAGTGACTCACAGGTTCTGA
>WNGS01165339.1:2102269-2107269 GCA_020271785.1 Procambarus virginalis
AAGACATGAACTCTCCCGATTATATGTTTTGTTTTATTAATTCTCATTAAAAAAAACAGAAAACAAAACAAAGATTATGCCGTTCAACAAATGAGTTAAAGAATAATTTGCAATAATACAATGGGCTTTACAATCCTTACCTATTGAAGAAAACTTTGTCATGTGAGATTTATGTTGATACTGTACTTGCTTTTTTGTATTTTAGTACTAGATAATTCTAAATATATATTATTACCTTCCTAGGGTATAGGAATATGTTAATAAAGCGTTAAATGTATGTATTTATGTATGTATTTATACATATTATGATGGTATATAAATGTATGTATTAAATGTATGAGCAAGTGCTGCTTCCCTATTCTATATATGAAAGCTTACACAGTGAAGATAAAAAAAAACTAACTATAAATTTATCTAATATCTCCTATCTCACAGGATGGGTTAGTCATACATGGAATCAGAGAGAAAGTATCTGCCTCAATACAAAAAATATTTTATATATGACTAAATAATGGCGATACAGAGGGGAAATGCACACTGTATTCAGGTTCCTGCACGCCATCTGAGAGCTGGAGGAACTCGAAAACTTATGATAATCATCCTTGTACATACATGTACTTTTTTTGGAGAAACCAGGTTTAAATAAAACAAATATACATAAAATATACAAAAGAATGGGGGTGGTAGGGGAAGAAAATATTAAAGTGTTCAGAGAGGTCTTTTTTGAAATATACCATAAGTATATTTCAATATATACCTATGGTATATTTCAATATTTCATATATTGAAATATAATGAAATATTAAAGTGTTCAGATCCACATGGTCTTCTCTGAATATTCTTTATTTTCTTCTCCGAGGCTATGGGTCCCACACTTGCACACCAGAGGTGGTATCCTCACAACTCTTTACATTATACATATACATATACATACATACACATATATAATATATAGATATATATATATATATTATTATATATATATATATATATATATATATATATATATAAACCACATGTGTCAAGCCTGGCATGGGACTGACTTCATAGGGAACAATTACGTTGTAAAGTCACTGCACATGAAGAAATATTTATTAACAAGATTACCTCAGTGCACGAGAGACCTTGTGTTTTGTGGCCTGAGTGCCTGTGTACGGCAGGTGGAACCTGTCTCATGCCTCCTGCAGGTGGTGTACAGCAGGTGGGACCTGTCTCATGCCTCCTGCAGGTCGTGTACGGCAGGTGGGACCTGTCTCATGCCTCCTGCAGGTGGTGTACGGCAGGTGGGACCTGACTCATGCCTCCTACAGGTGGTGTACGGCAGGTGGGACCTGACTCATGCCTCCTACAGGTGGTGTACGGCAGGTGGGACCTGTCTCATGCCTCCTGCAGGTGGTGTACGGCAGGTGGGACCTGTCTCATGCCTCCTACAGGTGGTGTACGGCAGGTGGGACCTGACTCATGCCTCCTACAGGTGGTGTACAGCAGGTGGGACCTGTCTCATGCCTCCTGCAGGTGGTGTACGGCAGGTGGGACCTGTCTCATGCCTCCTGCAGGTGGTGTACGGCAGGTGGGACCTGTCTCATGCCTCCTGCAGGTGGTGTACGGCAGGTGGGACCTGTCTCATGCCTCCTGCAGGTGGTGTACGGCAGGTGGGACCTGTCTCATGCCTCCTGCAGGTGGTGTACGGCAGGTGGTATGACCTTCGCAGTAGTCAAATCTGATAACCCCTGTATTTTTAACCGTATAATCTAAATGTGTCAATTTACCTAATATAATGTTTGTTATGACCTCGAGCTAACTCACCCCTGTGATAGTGTGACATTCAAGGAATGCTGGAAGCATCTCCTCACAATATACTCTCCTTCCTATGAGTTACGTGGCGGACACAGGACGCGTACACACACAAGGAACAATATTCTTTATTCTCTCAGTCTTGCCTATGGTCAGGAAGGCTCTCAGTCTTGCCTATGGTCAAAAGATCTTGCCTATGGTCAGAAAGGCTCTCAGTCTTGCCTATGGTCAGAAAGATCTTGCCTATGGTCAGAAAGGCTCTCAGTCTTGCCTATGGTCAGAAAGGCTCTCAGTCTTGCCTATGGTCAGAAAGGCTCTAAGTCTTGCCTATGGTCAGACAGGCTCTCAGTCTTGCCTATGGTCAGAAAGGTTCTAAGTCTTGCCTAGGGTCAGAAAGGCTCTCAGTCTTGCCTATGGTCAGAAAGGCTCTCAGTCTTGCCTATTGTCAAAAAGGCTCTCAGTCTTGCCTATGGTCAGAAAAGCTCTAAGTCTTGCCTATGGTCAGAAAGGCACTCAGCCTTGCCTATGGTCAGGAAGGCTCTCAGCCTTGCCTATGGTCAGAAAGGCTGTATGTCTTGCCTATGGTCAGAAAGGCTCTATGTCTTGCCTATGGTCAGAAAGGCTCTCAGTCTTGCCTATGGTCAGACAGGCTCTCAGTCTTGCCTATGGTCCGAAAGGTTCTAAGTCTTGCCAGGGTCAGAAAGGCTCTCAGTCTTGCCTATGGTCAGAAAGGCTCTCAGTCTTGCCTATTGTCAAAAAGGCTCTCAGTCTTGCCTATGGTCAGAAAAGCTCTAAGTCTTGCCTATGGTCAGAAAGGCACTCAGCCTTGCCTATGGTCAGGAAGGCTCTCAGCCTTGCCTATGGTCAGAAAGGCTGTATGTCTTGCCTATTGTCAGAAAGGCTCTATGTCTTGCCTATGGTCAGAAAGGCTCTCAGTCTTGCCTATGGTCAGGAAGGCTCTCAGCCTTGCCTATAGTCAGAAAGGCTCTATGTCTTTCCTATGGTCAGAAAGGCTCTCAGTCTTGCCTATGGTCAGGAAGGCTCTCAGTCTTGCCTATGGTCAGAAAGGCTCTATGTCTTGCCTACGGTCTGAAAGGCTCTCAGTCTTACCTATGGTCAGACAGGCTCTCAGTCTTGCCTATGGTCAGAAAGGCTCTAAGTCTTGCCTATGGTCAGAAAGGCTCTCAGTCTTACCTATGGTCAGAAAGGCTCTCAGTCTTGCCTATGGTCAGAAAGGCTCTCAGTCTTGCCTATGGTCAGGAAGGCTCTCAGCCTTGCCTATGGTCAGAAAGGCTCTAAGTCTTGCCTGTGGTCAGAAAGGCTCTCAGTCTTACCTATGGTCAGAAAGGCTCTCAGTCTTGCCTATTGTCAGAAAGGCTCTCAGTCTTGCCTATGGTCAGACAGGCTCTCAGTCTTGCCTATGGTCAGAATGGCTCTCAGCCTTGCCTATGGTCAGAACGGCTCTCAGTCTTGCCTATGGTCAGAAAGGCTCTCAGTCTTGCCTATGGTCAGAAAGGTTCTAAGTCTTGCCTATGGTCAGAAAGGCTCTCAGTCTTACCTATGGTCAGAAAGGCTCTCAGTCTTACCTATGGTCAGAAAGGCTCTCAGTCTTGCCTATGGTCAGAAAGTCTCTCAGTCATACCTATGGTCAAAAAGTCTCTCAGTCTTGCCTACGGTCAAAAAGGCTCTCAGTCTTGCCTATGGTCAGAAAGTCTCTCAGTCTTACCTATAGTCAGAAAGTCTCTCAGTCTTACCTATGGTCAGAAAGTCTCTCAGTCTTACCTATAGTCAGAAAGTCTCTCAGTCTTACCTATAGTCAGAAAGTCTCTCAGTCTTACCTATGGTCAGAAAGGCTCTCAGTCTTACCTATGGTCAGAACGGCTCTCAGTCTTACCTATGGTCAGAAAGGCTCTCAGTATTACCTATGGTCAGCGACCAGGCAACAGCGACCACTCACCAACGACCAGGCAACAGCGACCACTCACCAATGACCAGGCAACAGCGACCACTCACCAACGACCAGGCGTATGTCAGCACTATGGAGAAACAGCCAAGCTGAAGTCCACGAGGAGCCCACACACACACACACACACACACACACACACCACACACACACACACACACACACACACACACACACACACACAAAGGTTTGGTTTGGTTTCAAAGGTTTGCCACCAGACTAGTACCCGAGCTGAGAGGTATGAGCTACGAGGAGCGACTGCAGGAATTAAACCTCACTTCGTTGGAAGACAGAAGAGTTAGGGGGGACATGATCACCACATTCAAGATTCTCAGGGGAATCGACAGGGTTGATAAAGACAGGCTGTTTAACACAAGGGGCACACGCACTAGGGGACACAGGTGGAAGCTGAGTGCCCAAATGAGCCACAGAGATATTAGAAAGAACTTTTTTAGTGTCAGAGTGGTTGACAAATGGAATGCATTAGGAAGCGATGTGGTGGAGGCTGACTCCATACACAGTTTCAAATGTAGATATGATAGAGCCCAATAGGCTCAGGAAACTGTACACCTGTTGATTGACGGTTGAGAGGCGGGACCAAAGAGCCAGAGCTCAACCCCGCAAGCACAACTAGGTGAGTACAACTAGGTGAGTACACACACACACACACACACACACACACAACAGCCAACCTATGGAGCGGAACGAGGATCCAGTGGGCCTCCTGTACGACCCCTGGAACATGATCTGCGTGTGACTGGAGCCAAAAACAATTGAAAGCAAAATATTATATTTCAACAGAGGACCCATATTATCAACTATTAGATAATCTCTACTAGCATTGCTACAAATAACCAAACACGATTGCAGTTCTAACCTGAAACTGATCAACATATTAAACAAGTGATTAAAATAGAGAGAAACAAGGCTGAAACTTCAACCAGATTAACTTCGCCACGTGACAAGGTGGAAATTCTACACAAGCCAACACTAACATGTTACCTATTGCGACAACGTTTGCACATTTAACGCAACTAAACGATCCGCAGTTTGTCCTGTAACAGCGTGAGTCATTAAGAGGAAACAATTACGAGAACAAAAATTAGCCAAACACAGTACATATTTTTAAGGTTTGTTAATTATATATATTTATAATTTTTTTTAATAATAAACCAGTTGGGGTGGGTAGGGAAAACCCTATAATGGTATATGGACAACCATAGGTGTATATTCACGTATATAT
>WNGS01165339.1:2109769-2114203 GCA_020271785.1 Procambarus virginalis
GGCTAATTCGTGTGTATCAGAGGGGGAATTATTATCTGTGCTGGTGTGTGGGGGGCAGTTAAGTCATCTGAGGTGATTATGCACTTTCCTGGTCATGGTTTGGACATGGTTAGTTTCTTATGACGGTGGAACATGACTGATAGAACCTTCCGTCGTTACATTTATTGTTGCCTATGTTGCAATGATAGACTTAAATGATTCGTTTGATCCGTTGCTGCCAGGCTAACGAATCACACGAATGCGTTGAGGCCGTCTGCACCCTAAGGGCAATGAGGAGTGGCTAACAAAGGCTTCCTTCACTGCCTGCTTACCTACTTACCCACCTGCTTCAATGGATCCCTACATGTCCACACTCAGACATACTGTCTTCCACCTTTGTGAAAAACAATGCTTAAATTCCTTCAGATGTTTTTGTCTCCTAAAACTGACAAAATGTCACCCCGCCAGCTGGCCGACAATAAGGTCACGCCGCTAGCTGGCCGACAATAAGGTCATCCCGCCAGCTGGCTGACAATAAGGTCACCCTGCCAGCTGGCTGACAATAAGGTCACCCCGCCAGCTGGCTGACAATAAGGTCACCCTGCCAGCTGGCTGACAATAAGGTCACCCCGCCAGCTGGCTGACAATAAGGTCACCCCGCCAGCTGGCTGACAATAAGGTCACCCCGCCAGCTGGCTGACAATAAGGTCACCTCGCCAGCTGGCTGACAATAAGGTCACCCCGCCAGCTGGCTGACAATAAGGTCACCCCGCCAGCTGGCTGACAATAAGGTCACCCCGCCAGCTGGCTGACAATAAGGTCACCTCGCCAGCTGGCTGACAATAAGGTCACCCCGCCAGCTGGCCAACAATAAGGTCACCTCGCCAGCTGACCAACAATAAGGTCACCCCGCCAGCTGGCTGACAATAAGGTCACCCCGCCAGCTGACCAACAATAAGGTCACCCCGCCAGCTGGCCAACAATAAGGTCACCCCGCCAGCTGGTTGACAATAAGGTCACCTCGCCAGCTGGCTGACAATAAGGTCACCTCGCCAGCTGGCCAATAATAAGGTCACCTCGCCAGCTGGCTGACAATAAGGTCACCCCGCCAGCTGGCTGACAATAAGGTCACCCCGCCAGCTGGTTGACAATAAGGTCACCCCCGCCAGATGCCCAACAATAAGGTCACCCCGCCAGCTGGCTGACAATAAGGTCACCCCGCCAGCTGGCTGACAATAAGGTCACCCCGCCAGCTGGCTGACAATAAGGTCACCCCGCCAGCTGGCTGACAATAAGGTCACCCCGCCAGCTGGCTGACAATAAGGTCACCCCGCCAGCTGGCTGACAATAAGGTCACCCCGCCAGCTGGCTGACAATAAGGTCACCCCCGCCAGATGCCCAACAATAAGGTCACCCAACCAGCTGGCAAGCACGCACCATTAGTTGAATTTTTTGTCTTCACATTATAAACTTTTCGAGTTATCTGGAAGGTTCTAGAAGTCGAATTCTAAAAGAAGATTTTAGAACAAAAAATCCAACATCCCTCAGAAGGCAAAGTTTTCTTCCTTGACTTCCAGATGCAGGGACTTCGTACACACAGAAGACCTCGTATATACGGATACGTATATACGTATAGTATATACGTCATTATAGGACTTTAAGATTTCACCTTTCGACAGTAAAAGCGAATGAGAAATATATTTTGTGGGGTTGTATGTGTATGTAAAAGCGAATGAGAAATATATTTTGTGGGGTTGTATGTGTGGGAGGGTGAGGGATGGGGTGGGGGTGGTGGGGGTGGGGAGGAGAGTGAGGGTGATGATGGGAGAGGGGGAGATAGAAGGTAGAGGGAGAGGGGTTCATAGAGTTTCCTCGCCCTGAATATTTCTCGTGCCCTCTCGTAATGATCACTGTTCATTGGGTTCACTAAAGTTTTTTTTCCCTTCATGCTATTACATCTCTGTTCATCTCTCTCTCTCTCTCTCTCTCTCTCTCTCTCTCTCTCTCTCTCTCTCTCTCTCTCTCTCTCTCTCAGTCTGTGTCTCTCGGTCTTTCTCTCGGTCTGTATGTCTGTCTCTCTGTCGAAACTGCGTTTTTTGGTCAAAGACAGGTCTACGATAAATACACCATGTCTGAATATCTCCTTTGCAACAGTATGCAAATGAACGCACCGCTGTGCTCCATAATAACTACGACGACGGCCTCAGGCTGGCAGTCACCTCGGGTCGAGCCCAGCCTTACACAGCTGTCAAGAACCAGAGGTTGAGCAACGCCCCCAGACGAGTGTGTGAAGCCTCGAGTGGCTGTGATTAACTCACTCCTGTGAGAGGGGAAGTATATCATCAGACAATGGTCAACACCTTTCGACAGCCCAGAGTCTTGTTCTTCCGAGACAGACTTTACGAGGTCTGTCGGGAGAACTGGAGGCTTGTCATCGTAACTTATAACAATGTGCGTGTTAGTAGGTGGTGATTTAGTGCATTATAGGACTTTAAGATTTCAAAGATTATTTGGAATCTTGGTAAAAATTTTCGTCTAAATATTTATTTATTTACAATTATTTACACAAAGCCACATCAACTAAAACTTCATTCTATGTAGGTGTTAGGGCAAAGGTAAATGACAACAGATTATGTGGATGACGTGAATGACAACAAGGCAGCCGACTATAAAATCTTATTTAACGCTAGTTAAATCTGTGGAAAATAATGAAATCGCATTTGGACACTGGAGTCCAGGAATCAGTAACTCATATACCCCGCACATGTAGATGACGAGTCTACGGCTTTCTAACTTCTACACAAAGACATGGATAGAAATAAACACTTCTGCAGGTAATTGTCTTACTCGTGTTTAGCAATGCCACGAGGAGTCCTTGTTCAAACTTGTAGGGCAACATTCGGTCGGCGTTCAATCCCCAAGTGGATGGGCATAGTTCCTCCATCATATCCCAACTCCTCTCCTATCCCCATATCCTTTTCAACTGCTGTACGTCCGTACTGGTTTACTGACCAGAGAACATTTTGTGATCTTCAGAGGGCCACAAGTGTTCAACCTCCTTCCACTAAGTATACGAAGTATTGCAGGAGAAAAAATTCATGTTTTCAAGAGGAAAATTGAACAAATTCCTGAACCCGGGTCAACCGGGTTGTAGTGGCTGTATTGCTAGTCGGTACAAGCAATAGATTGATGGAGCAGGTTATCACCAAACAAGCCTGTCCTAAGGCTGCGCATGGAGCGTAGAACTCTCGAAACCGCCTAGAGGTAAACAACAAGGACAAGTGATTAGATGAGCGACACCAGAGTGGATGAGTTTTCCAAAGACAAAGGAAGAGATGAAGAATGAGATGGTGACAGTTGCCAGTCACGATGTAATCTCCATAAGCAGTAACGGGCTGGCCTGACGTGATCTTCCTCTGTGCGTCAAGAGTACACAGACGCAGATGCCCGGTTAAAATTACTCTTCTGGCTTTATGAAAGTAATCTAATTGCATTGGACATGAAGGTTTTCACGTAGTTTGTGTCGGAGCAGCTTTCATATCCTTCATAACGGGAAGACCGACAAGCGATTCAGACACTCGCGTCATGCTGAGGTTGATGTGAAGCAGCGAGGCCGGCTTAAATGTCGAGGATGAGTTAGTTCACGAGGTCAGCCGTGTAAGTGATATTATTGAAGATGAGGTTTACAGTGTGTGTGTGTGTGTGTGTGTGTACTCACCTATTTGTACTCACCTATTTGTGCTTGCAGGATCGACCATTTACTCTTGGATCCCGCCTTTCCAGCCATCGGTTATTTACAGCAATGACTCCTGTCCCGTTTCCCTATCATACCTAATTTTAAAAGTATGAATAGAATTTGCTTCCACAACCTGTTCCCCAAGTGCATTCCATTTTTCCACTACTCTCACGCTAAAAGGAAACTTCCTAACATTGTGACTCATCTGAGTTTCCAGTTTCCATCCATGTCCCCTCGTTCTGTTATTATTACGTGTGAACATTTCATTTATTTCCACTTTGTCAATTCCCCTGAGTATTTTATATGTCCCTATCATATCTCCTCTCTCCCTTCTTTTCTCTAGTGTCGTAAGGTTCAGTTCCTTCAGACGCTCTTCATATCCCATCCCTCGTAACTCTGGGACAAGTCTCGTCGCAAACTTCTGAACCTTTTTCAGTTTCCTATGTGTTTCTTCAGGTATGCCGCTCCATGATGGTGCGGCATACTCTAAGACGGGTCTCAAGTAAGCAGTGTAAGGCGCCCTAAAAGCCTCTTCACTTAGGTTTCTGAATGATGTTCTAACTTTTGCTAGAGTAGAGTACGCTGCTGTCGTTATCCTATTTATATGTGCCTCAGGAGTTAGATTAGGTGCTACGTCCACTCCCAGGTCTTTTTCTTGAATCGTCACAGGTAGGCAGTTCCCCTTCATTGTGTACTGTCCCTTTGGACTCCTATCACCT
>WNGS01165339.1:2188658-2201274 GCA_020271785.1 Procambarus virginalis
TTGTATTATTCTTATTGGTTTTGTATTTTGTGGCACATTTCATATATGTGTGATAGGAAAGGGCCATATTATATATATATATATATATTTATATATATATTATATATATATATATATATATATATATATATATATATATAATATATATATATATATATATATATTTAGGGGTACCACCACTGGTTTATTAAAGGGACCCACATCCTCGAAGTAGAAAATAAATAGAGTTCATAGAAGACCTTGTGGATTCTCACTGAATACTTTAATCTTTCCTCTCCTACCCTCCTATTGTTATTTTTTAATATTTTATTTTTATTTGATTTTATGCAATGCTACAATTACATATATATATATATATTATATATAATATATATATATATATATATATATATATTATATATATATATAATATATATAATATATATATATATTATATAATATATTATATATGAGAAATCCACAAGATCTTCTCTGAATGCTCTTGTTTTCTTCTTCGAGGATGTGGGTCCCTGCAATTGCACCAGTGGTGGTACCCCTAATATATATATATATATATATATCTATATATATATATATATATATAATATATATATATATATATATATATGCAAACAAGCCTGAATGGTGCCCAGGACTATATGCGACTGAAAACTCACCCCCCAGAAGTGACTCGAACCCAAACCCAGGAGCAACACAACTGGTAACTACAGGACGCCTTAATCCGCTTGACCATCACGACCGGACATAAGGAAGTGATAACCGAAGCTATTTGAACCACTTCCCCGCTGGCACACGGATGGTTATCTTGGGCATAGCATTTTATTAAATCACCTCATTCTTTGGGCACACGTGAGGAACACAAATGCAACAAGCCTGAATGGTCCCCAGGACTATATGCGACTGAAAACTTACACCCTGAGTTTCTTTTTCACCTTTCTTTTTCAAGACAGAACACTTTTCAAACTTTTCAAACTTTCAACACAAGACAGAACACGGTTCAATGGGTATAGATGAAAGGGAAGAATGAAAGTAACTGCAAAGGGCCTATTGGCCCATATTTCCTCTCGATGCTTCTATATTGGTGCGGAGTCTTGAATATTCTACCCACTTCAAGACTCCGTACCAATGTAGAAACATTAAGAGGAAATATGATCCAATAGGCCCTTTGCAGTTTCTTCCATTCTTCCCTTTCATCTATACCTATTGAACCTGCTATAGTCTATACTACTTCTATATTACCTTGCTATGCCTGGTTGTCACCTATATTAAATTACAATACTAACTCTTGCTCTTATTCACTGTAAGCTCTACTAACCATCCATACCCCTATGGCCAACCCCCCCCCTCCCTTGTCCTCCATAAATCATTCATTCACTGACCCTAACAACCCCCCCTCCCCCCCCACAACCTAAATTATCCCGCCCCGGTCTAATCTAATTAAGATAAACTAGAGTAAAAAAACAGAACTATAAATTCGGGGCTTGACACCGCCAGGCTGAGAAGAGACTAAGGTAAAAAAAAATGGAAAATTATTTGCAAAATATTTTGAGTAAATAATATTGTGTGGGTGGATATGTGTGTGTTATTTGTTGTGATTGTATTTATGTAGGTTCTGTATATATTTCTGTCCATCTGTCTGTCGTCTCTTTCATTTTTTTTTTTTTTTTATAAATTGAACGAATTCTTTCTGCCTCTCCTGCAGGTCCTCTGACGGAGGTCTTCGCTATACGGGGTGGTCGCACTCTACTACCCTGTGACGTCACACCCTCTACACCAGGGGACGCTCCTATCCTCGTGCTCTTCTACAACGGAGCCACCGGCCTTCCTATCTACAGGTGTGTAGACACGGTGGTACATGTTTCAGGTGAGTGTATGTGTGTATGTGACAGATGTGTCAAGCTGCCGGTGTGTGTGTGTGTATGTGACAGATGTGTCAAGCTGCCGGTGTGTATGTGCGTGTGTGTTTTGCACTCATTTGTGTTACGTGTGGCCTTGGTAGGTCCATAGAGTGGCAGGTCCATAGAGTGACAGTGTAATGGGGACGGGGTAATGACTCTACTTCGTCCACTACCCAGCCCTTAGTTAACCAACCAAAAACCCCAAAGCTCTACAATGGCCTCCAGTCCACTTCTCGTGATCTTAGACGGTTGATCGCCATAGATACTACTCACACGAAACTGTACTACTGGCCCCTAGCAAACTCAAGGATCTTCTCAGCTGCCACCACCTGAATTCGCTTACTTGATTAGCCCCCTAATTGACAGTGAAACAGGAAACCGTCAATTATATAAATTATCCACATATGGATCGCCAATTAATTGAAAAGGGAGGTATGAAGTTACGTTAAGGGAGGAATTAAATTAAAAACATGGAATATATCCGATATTAAATAGACTAGGCTTGCTTGGAAATATATATATCGATATACTCGGCTCGTGGATTCCGCGGTCAAGACAATTATATACCCTTATAGGTGAACTTAAAACACAGGGCCAACAATAAGTCACAAGTTTATTTAATCAAGATGAATATAACAGGAAAACACTCCCTAAACTGAATATATTCCTACTGAAATTTTTGCTAAGAGGCAATGAATTAATCAACTGTACTAAACTCCTTAAGCACGTTACCGTAATATCTCTAAGCTCAGCCTGATGTTCGCCTGGCTTTTGGGGTGGAGATGGTGATCCCAGATGCTCCACGCCACACTGTCTAGCCTGCTCTCTCAAGCTGAGAGACTGATCTAAGACTTATTTACCAAATTAATCTTCAAGGATGATTAACAAAGATTAATCTTGTACTGATCGCTGAAGGCAGCTTAATCATCATTCCAAAACAATTGGAAAATTACCTAGATACTTGAGCAGGTAAATTATTGATTAGAATATTAAATATTAACTTGAATTTCTCTACATTACTGAATTAACAACAAGATGGAGTCTTGGCGTAGAGGGAGGGTGAAGGTGGGGGTGGGGGGGGGGGGGTGAGACCAGCCTCTTGCTGGCTACCTGACCTAAGGCGGTGTTGACAGGTCTACATGAGTCATCTGCCCTCGAACGAAAGAAGGGGATTTGATTCTTTAATCATATATAACGTTAAACTAATCTACGTACTTGATGAAAAAGGTTATTACTACAATTACTGTATTTATTGAAATATTCATCGCTGTTGAATTAATACAAGGGAAACAGCCATTTTGTTTTCTATCCTCACTAATCCCTTAATCTCTGGCAGTGACCTTTTCTCGGCTAGTCAGGTCAAACTACTCTCTCACTCCAAGCTTGTTCACATGGTACAATTTAACCCCCAATGATCTGAGACTCATAACGTCTAAAACAAGCTTAGCTTGTTACAACCCCCTCCAGCACAAGTTCATTTAATAAACCTTGTTTTTTAATAAGATTAAAACATATAGGTATAGTATCCAAACCTTACTTTCACACTAGTTAATACCCATGCCTCTACCAAAATCTCAAAAAGCTACCCTCTTTAATACTACAATCAGCAGATTGTACAGCAAAAATCATATAGACAAAATTGGAAATCTCAGCATATGTATCCTGACTGTCAGCTGACAGCTCACCAGTTATCTAAGACCTCTGGAAATAAAACACCCTATACCTGACTGACATAGCTGAATGCAATATCCCTAATCTGTCCGCAAAATCTGGCTAGCAAAAGTCATTGGCTCATCATTAGCCATCAACGTATGCCCTCTAGAGCAGGACACACAATTTAGAACAAAAATAAAAATATATATACAGACTGAACTTTCAGTCTTCAAGAGAGGAACAGTGAACTCCACGAAGTTCACTCCCGAGTTCCATTCACTCCCAACACATTGTCTCCTTGACATTATTCCAATAAAAACAACACGCAGTCTTTATTATATTATAGTCTTTATTATCTTTATTATATAAATATATATATATATATATATTTTTTGTTTTAAACCTAGAAGGGGTACCACCTCTGGTGCAAGTGTAGGGACCCATAGCCTCGGAGAAGAAAATAAAGAGTACTCAGAGAAGACCTTGTGGATCCTCACTGAACACTTTGATATTTTCTTCTCCTACCACCCCTATTCTTTTGGTATGTGTGTATATTTATCTAATTTTATTTCAAAATGTCATTACACAAAAAAGTTACAATATTGATTACATGCAAGGTACAAGGCTGCTTGTCACAAGTTGAATAGCTCCTCCAGCTCCTCAGATGGCGGGCAGGAACCATGGATGCAGTGAGCATTTCCTCTCTGGATTGCCACACTAAGGCGCTGAAAAAGAAAACTGGCAGCCCTAGGGTCTCTAGTTGTTTCGATTAGCTTAGACCCCAACTCCTTCAAAAAGCTAGCAGCACTTTTACCCCAGGCACCAAGTGTCTCTGAGGCAATGGGGACAAAATTGAAGGCTCGCCCCTTCTCTCTCTCTCTCTCTCTCTCTCTCTCTATATATATATATATATATATATATATATATATATATATATATATATATATATATATATATATGTATATATATAATTTTTTTTGTCCGCCCTTCCTGTTTTCAATACACTGAACAAGAAATGGCACAACATGTTTTTCTGAAACCTTTTGTTCTAGGAATAATGCAATAGTTTTTCACACAGAGGGCTTTTAATTATTGACCGAGTAATATGCGAGACATTTTACCATATTTCACTTTCAAGAATACCACTGACTTTAATTCTTGTTTTCAACATTTAATCAATATTTGTCCAGATTCACTTGACAAGGTATTCAGAGCACTAATTTAATATAATTTAACAAGTATAACATTTAATTTACTTTTCCCCCAAATGTTCTTTTATAAACAAATTTCGATGATGTTGTTAGATGACTGACGTGTAGTCGGTGTCGCTCCGGCTTCCTCTAGTCACTGATGTAGAGATCCCTGGTCCTCTTGTACTCCTTTCCCGGTACTTTCGAAGGACAACAGAATGTCCCAGAGCCGAGCGTCAAGTGACAGCTGTCGATAACTGTCGCTCGACCATTAACCTCGCTCAGGAGTTCACGAATTTTCATACCACTCACAGCTCACACGGCAGTCTCGATGGAAATCTTGTCGGTGCAGTTGACCACAGGAGAGCGGGACTGGACGTACTAACGGTGTCTCGCGACGGAAGTGGTGTCAGAGGGTCGTTGAGGCGGGTGGCGTGTTTGCAGTACAGGTGAATCCCGACTTCCATCATGGCTCACGTCGTCTCAGGCGTTTCTTGATGTCACCAGGTTACTAGGCCGTAAACACCATCCGTGTATACCCTCGTACCTTTACTTTAGGACAAAGGAGGCAATTTTGCGACCTTCTATGGCGAGTCGCGGTACTCTGCAGGGAGATGTACCATGCCGTTATCCCTGTGACCGCTTTAGTTCCGCATTCTTGTTATCCAGACGACGTAATCATCGATCTTCCGACGAAAAAGATGACTACTGCTACTGGCTCGCCCCTTCTCTTGACCTTTCTTCCAACACTACTGGTCTGGCTGCAGTCATGACGACGCAGCTGGTGGGTAGTGGTGACCTCGAGACAGCTACCCACGATGGTGTTAGACGTTGACATCCGGTGACTGCTTGAATGTAGACAGCATTCTGGCCCTGGCAACCTCGATAGTGATGTGAGGTGTCGACCGGGTGACTCGTATAATGTCACCCTCCCCACAGTAACTAATTAGCAAGTTACTGGGACTGGTGGGGGAGGACTTTGTGTAACGTGCCTCCCCCTTGGTCTCTGCAGACTAGGGTTCATGTGTGGCTGGAACAACTAGACAGGTGTACCAATCAGACCTGGGAACAGACAGACAACAACATGGTGGAAGCATAGATATATTCGTTGCCTTGTGGGGGGTTGAATATTATACACCGTAGTCGCTTTGCAGATTTATTGGCTGAGACAAACAGATATATATCTGGCCAGCCGAGGTCCTCCTACTCTGGGTCTGTCGAGATAACTGAGCCTGCAAGCATGGCTGGTGGCTGTGAATGTGGCATGACGTCAGAGGCCTACTCGCCTGTGATTGGCTATGTTCCAACTGGCGCGGAATTTGAATATAACAGATATAACTCTGGGTTTGTTGGAAGTTAGAACCCCAGAGCACGGCAAAGTCTGCTACCCGAGTTAAGTACAGTTAATAAATCCACATCACTGCCTCTACAGGAAAATCTAATGAATTCTACAATGATACTAAACCAAGGGAGTTACTTTACTGTAACTGTACAGTGCGAGATCTTGTGTGGGGGAAAACCTGACTCCATTAACTAATCGTTAAATATATACTTCGATAGCAATGAAGGACCACCGCCTTTTGAGAAAAGGTGGAAAACAAAGAAACAATGGAAAAACTGATCCTAAGAACTAGTGTCCTATGGATCTTAGTAAACTGTAATTCTTATATAAAAGGAGTCAAATTTACTTACACAAAATTGGGGGGTTACATGCCAAAAGATGAATACATCCCTAGCATTATTCTGGTGCTGGTTCTTCACCAGAGTAAATTCAATAAGAAAGTAAATCAGGTTGAATGTATAATATTAGAGGTAAATGCACTTTAATATAAGGTTGAATAGAATAGTACTGTGTATCTCAACGAGTTAATGTAATTGATCTCTTTGAGAGATCACTACTGCAACTACAGAGTTATTACTATAGGTAGAAAAGAGACAGCTTAGCTGTAAATCTAATGAGGTGTAATCAGTTGCCACGCTCCACCGACGACATGCTGCGTAGGGCATATTGTTGTCCTCAACGATGGGGAAGCCTAGTACCTCGTTTGGCGTCGCCTTGGTACTGAAAGGCAATCACATTGTAGAAATCGTCTACCTAATAAGTAACTACCATACATCCTAACTTATGAGGATAACTGTAGGAAATTTAAACCAATATCAGTGCAATTTACGTTCGAACATTGTAATTTTCCTTTCTAGAGAAATAATAAAATAATTATCTATTTAGATAGTAAATTACTAAAAGACACGTACGGGATTTGTTTGTTTGGCTTAACGACAACTAACCTAAATGTTAATTGTAGCCATATAATAACAAAGAGGTAACGTAGCTGCCGAGCCGCGTGTCCGTTGCTGTGGAGACTTGAACAATCCTCAGTCCTCCAGCTGCTGCTTGAAGGGTGTTGACTTGGACTTGCTCATATGTTAGTCTGGGACACGGCTGTTGTGCCAGATAACATGGCACCGCTCTACTGGTCGTGGGAGCGTAGTAAATGGGACCTAAACGTAGCTCTGCTACACACTGTCAGAGGTGTCCACGACGTGCTTGCTCGTTCTCTAGTTGACTACTGTCACCCTGTGGTGACGCTCTCCCGTCTTCCCTATTGCGCATGCGCGGCTCACGTTAGACAACTCGAGCGTAAAGGAATATGTATATCGTAATTGACTAGGAAGAATCAGGCAATATGTATAAGTGAGTCAAGATAAGGATTAAATTTGCAAGTTAGTAATTTTTGTACCTAGTGTCGTTAATACAAAGCTTGCATAAATACAATAATGTATAAACTGTTGGTTATTTCCAACATCGTGTTACCATGGGGTGACGAGACTGCACATGACTACTCATGAGAGTTGACACAGGGTCATCCTCTCCACCTGACTCGTCACTTGAATCATTAGTCAGCACCGCTGAGTCAGGAATTAGACTCGATAACCTGTCCTCTTAAAAAGAACGTCGCTTTTGGCCGTTTGCCCGTATGGCCGAATATGGACGTAATTTGAAAATGAAAAAAAATTAAAATAAATTGGGGATTTTTTTTTTCAACAACAGTAAGTTAAGGGTCCTCTGATAGGTTAGGTGGGCAGGAAATTCTGATAAAGTTTCAAAACGTTATGAAAAACGTTAATGGAATGTTTCCTTTTCTAAGCTGGCCGAGTAAGCCGGACGACTCAAACAGAAAACGGAACAGTACGTCACTTTTGTGAGTCGATTTCATTTCAAATTACGTCCAAATTTGACCATAGCGCGCATACGAGCCAAAAGTGACGTTATTTTTAAGAGGACGGGTTGAGCGGCAGTTCTAATACCTCTCTAGCATGATACTGTTTCAATTCATTAACATGGATTGTTCATTCCACCTGGTCCTCAAATACCCCTTTTATGACAAGACTGACTGGTCCCGCGCTTTTTATTACTCAATACGGCCCCCGCCATCTAGGAGCTAGTTCCCTACTCTGATTGGCGGGCGCAGCCTCATTTACTCTCAACACGAGGCTACCTTCCTTTAACTCTAGGGGGCCTCACTTTCTTGTCATAAAAGTGAGCATACCGATCCCGTGCTTTCTTGGAAGTTTCAACCGCAATACTCCAAGCATTTCTCATTTTACTGAGAACTTCTAAAGGATAGTCCTCACTATATGCAATATTATGTCTGTTAAAGCAGACCTGAGGGGAAATTGCATGAATAGCCAGTAAACAAAAGAAAGGGTTGGGTGTTAAGCGATTGGTGGCTGGCAGTATTCAAAGGTAAGTGAACATAGGGCAGGCGATGAGTCACAATAACGTGGCTAAAGTATGTTGACCAGACCACACACTAGACGGTGAAGGGACGACGACGTTTTGGTCCGTCCTGGACCATTCTCAAGTCGATTGAGAATCGACTTGAGAATGGTCCAGGACGGACCGAAACGTCGTCGTACCTGCCCTATGGTCAATATAGGGCAGGTATTCGTTCCATGAGTTTGCATCATGTTCAGCAAGGCTTGCAAGCATAACCTTAACTGAACGATTAGTGCGTTCCTTCATCCCGTTTGCTTGAGGGTGGTAGGCTGTTGTAAAAGCTGAGGTTGTCTCTAAAATTATACAAACGTCTCTAAAAACATTCCCATTGAACTCCTGAACCCCGGTCAGAGACTAAAACTTTAGGAGGCCCGAATACAGTTACGAACCCTCGCAAGAACGCATTTGCAACCGTACGAGAATCTATCTGAGGTAATGCAACTAGACTAGTGTATCTGGACAGATGGTCCACCAGTACCAACACGTACCTATTGCCCGAATGACTGTGATGGAGGTCAGTCAGATCGGCCCCCACTCGATCTAAGGGTTCACAAATTTCACGAAATTCCTGTAAAGGAGCATGTACCTTCACTGTACCGTTTCTCCTTTGGCAGTGGGAGCAAGTTTTTACATATTGGATTGTTTAGCTTGTTGCATATTGCATATTGCTTAGCTTGTTAAAACAGATCCATAGAGTGACAGGTCCATAGAGTGACAGGTCCATAGAGTGACAGGTCTAGAGTGACAGGTTCATAGAGTGACAGGTTCATAGAGTGACAGGTTCATAGAGTGACAGGTTCATAGAGTGACAGGTTCATAGAGTGAGAGGTTCATAGAGTGACAGGTTCATAGAGTGACAGGCCCATAGAGTGAAAGGTTCATAGAGTGGCAGGCCCATAGAGTGACAGGCTCATAGAGTGACAGGTTCATAGAGTGACAGGATCATAGAGTGACAGGTTCATAGAGTGACAGGTTCATAGAGTGACAGGTTCATAGAGTGAGAGGTTCATAGAGTGACAGGTTCATAGAGTGACAGGTCCATAGAGTGGCAGGTCCATAGTGACAGGGTCATAGAGTGACAGGTGCATAGAGTGACAGGTCCATAGAGTGACAGGGTCATAGAGTGACAGGTTCATAGAGTGACAGGTCCATAGAGTGACAGATTCATAGAGTGACAGATCCATAGAGTGACAGGTCCATAGAGTGACAGATCCATAGAGTGACAGGTTCATAGAGTGACAGGTCCATAGAGTGACAGGTTCATAGAGTGACAGATCCATAGAGTGACAGATCCATAGAGTGACAGATCCATAGAGTGACAGATCCATAGAGTGACAGGTCCATAGAGTGACAGATCCATAGAGTGACAGATCCATAGAGTGACAGGTCCATAGAGTGACAGGTCCATAGAGTGACAGATTCATAGAGTGACAGATCCATAGAGTGACAGATTCATAGAGTGACAGATCCATAGAGTGACAGATCCATAGGGTGACAGATCCATAGAGTGACAGGTCCATAGAGTGACAGGTCCATAGAGTGACAGATCCATAGAGTGACAGATCCATAGAGTGACAGATCCATAGAGTGACAGATCCATAGAGTGACAGGTCCATAGAGTGACAGGTCCATAGAGTGACAGGTCCATAGAGTGACAGGTCCATAGAGACCCCACATGATGGAGGATTCGTGAGAAGAGGACAAAAATAGAAGGCATGAGAAGAGGGCAAAAAGAAGAAGAAGAGGCACATAAGAAGAGGGCAAGCGAAGGAGACGAGAAGTGAGTGAATGCTTCCCTCGAAATGGTACCACCGCGGTACAATAACCTGACTACCACCAGACCAAGCCATAGATGAAGGTCAGGACCAAGACATGTGTCATAGACATGTGTGTATCATCACATAGACATATGTATCATCACAATGATCACTAACTATCGTCCAGGCAGCTGATAGTAGCGAGAATGTCACAGAATAGCTGAATAAGTGACAGGAAAAAGGACCCTTAAAATAGGCTGGAATTGCTGAGAGCTCAAAATCTCGGGCTGGAGGAGAGCCCTGAAATAATAACTGAGGAAGCAAAAGCGAAGAACTGAACTGGAAATGGGTGATGAAAATCGGAAAAATCAGGAGTCTGAGCGGAAACTGATGGTACGGGACGAGAGATGGGAATAATGATAATAATAATAATTAGTTATTATTATTATATTTAACTGATGCGTCAAAATGCCGCTAAAAGAGAAAATAAATAAGCAACATTAAATAATCCTGGACTATGGAAGCCGAGCGACCAGTGTAGAGTCACCTGTCTCTTGAGTGACTCTTAGAATATGGTTACTCATCTCTCTAGAGCCTAGACTCTAGACTCTAGAGCGACAAGAGTCTCTCTTGTTAGATTAGAGGGAATGTTTAGGTCCCCTTCAATACAGTTTCTGCGTGCTTTTTTTAACCACCCCTTCCTTTTGTCTTTTGTTGTGCTTTATTGTATAATTAAAGATTACAAGATTTACATTAGCTGAACAATTAGTGTTTAAATGTTATGGATCTCTTGGAGCTCCTCCGTTTCCGGACAGGAACCGAGGATGCAGCAGGCGTTTCCCCTTTGAATCACCACACTGAGGCGCTGAAACAGGAAACTGGCAGCCCTTGGGTCTCTGGTGACGTCAATGAACCTGGAACCCAATTCCTAGAGAAATCCCAAGGCACTCTTGCCCCAGGGGCCATGCGTCTCAGACGCTATGGGAACAAAGAGGTATTGACTTTCCAGTCGCCTGTACTTGTCTGATTTTGCTATTTCCCTGTGGTTGGCCGCCCCACCTGTTTGATCAGCACCGAGGTGTACATAGGTGTCAGCCAGGGTGGATACACATGTGTAGTCCCGCACCAACTGTTTGCCTCTTTTCCAGACGTAATATATATATATATATATATATATATATATATATATATATATGTATATATATATATATATATATATATATATATATATATATATATATATATATATATATATATATATATATATATATATATATATATATATATATATAAACAGGTCTTCTCTATTGTTCATTATTTCTATAATTTCGTCTCAGAGCACTTTTATTCTCATATTCTCATACGTATTTAGTTTTTTTGTGCTTCTTTAATTCTATTCTTCTTAATTCTTCTAATTATACTTTCTCTTAATTTTTTATACCACAAACGCCATTAAAAATTATTGGTTATGATTCTTATTAAAACTTTTATTTTCATCATCTTTCTCACCATTATGCATGACCGTCAACAGTATTGTGACTCTCATCATTGTCACCATCTTAACCATCATCACAACCACTATGACTATGACCACCATCACCACCATCACCACCATCACCACCATCACTACCATCACTACCATCACTACCACCATCACCACACCACAATCACCATCACCATCACCACACCACCATTACTACCATCACCACCACCATCACCACCATCACCACACAATCACCACACCACCACATCACCATCACCACCCGCCACCACCTCCATCACCACCACCACCACCACCACAACCACCATCACCACCACCACCACTACCACCACCATCACCACACCACCATCACCACCACCACATCACCACGGAGCAACATAACTGTGGACCATGTAGCCCACAAAGCAGAAAGACGGGAAGAGGGATGTTCCCTTGGGGCAGGGGGTGGGGGGGGTGGGGGTTTGTGAGAGAGGGTAGGTGATGTTGGGGTAAGGGCGGGATATACAACCTCATTTGGGCTTGTTCCGCTCCGTCTTTTGGGCTTCCCTCTCCATCCCATCTTCTAGGCTACCACTACTATTACCACACTACCACCACTACCATCACCACCACCACCATCACTCTCACCCGTCACTACCACCACCACCATCACCACCACCACCACTCTCACCCGTCACTACCACCACCACTAGCATCAACCCCACCGTCACTACCACCACTACCATCACCACCTTCATCTCCACCGTCACCACCACACCCACGCACCACCACACCCACGCACCACCACACCCACACACCACTACACCCACACACCACCACACCCACACACCACTACACCC
>WNGS01165339.1:2211333-2216333 GCA_020271785.1 Procambarus virginalis
ATAATTCATGAAAACTGGCTTATTAGGCAAATCGGGCCTGCATAGTAGGCTGAGAAGTGCGTTCTGGCTACTAGGTACGACATATATATATATATATATATATATATATATATATATATATATATATATATATATATATATATATATATATATATATATATATATATATATATTAGGGGTACCACCTCTGGTGCAATTGCAGGGACCCACATCCTCGAAGAAGAAAACAAAGAGCATTCAGAGAAGATCTTGTGGATTCTCACCGAATACTTAATTCTTTTCTTCTCCTACCACCCCCATTATTTTTTTGTATGTTTGCTTTATTTTATTGCAATGCTACAGTTTACAGAGAACACACACACACACACAAATATATAACAATTAAACAATCAGCGTTCGAAGACCTCGTCCAGCTCCTCGGAGGTTGGGTGCGTACCCAGGATACAGCACGCATTTCCCTCTGCACTGCGACACTGAGGCGCTGGAACAGGAAACTGGCTGCTCGTGGGTCTCTAGTTTTCCCAGTGAGTTCCTCACCAACCTCCTTTAAAAACTTGAGTGCACATTTACCCCAGGTGCCCAGAGTCTCTGAGCCTATCGGCACGAACCTGTAACAACGTTCTAGGTATATATATATATATATATATATATATATATATATATATATATATATTATATATATATATATATTATATATATATAATATATATATATATATATATAAATATATATATATATATATATATATATATATATATAGTTTCATTATGAAATTATTTCACATGTGCTAGTGTGTACCTGATCGGGGAGGAGTGGGGATGGTCAGTATACTGTAAGTGGTTCATCAAACATTCAAGTAACCATTTACGAAATCTGTACATCTTTTAACAACCATGGCGGCTTTTTGACATTTATTAAACAGTTTTCGAGCATCGAAACTTTACAATCTAATGTTATAATTAATATAAATAACGTAGCAGCGCTTCAAACCTCATAAACTGTTTACAAATCGCCCGCGATTAAGGGAGATGTGCGCAGGCTTTGTAAATGCGTAAATCCTTCAGTGATATAATATATATATATATATATATATATATATATATATATATATATATATATATATATATATATATATATATATCCCGACCCAGCTGGCCGGCCCAGCTGTGCATTTACACATCTCGGTCTACCACCTGCCATCAATTGCCATCAATCTATCAATTATGGATGGAGAGCGACTCGGTGTTGCCTGGGGGCAAGTATAAGGTTTGTGTTAGACGAGTACGGACGCTGCTAGTGCTCAGTGTTGTAGAGTGACAGGTCGTTGACGTAGATGATAATGCCTCATTTGTGAATAATATTACAATACCGTCATGT
Source organism: Procambarus virginalis (assembly GCA_020271785.1). Classification (NCBI taxonomy): domain Eukaryota; kingdom Metazoa; phylum Arthropoda; class Malacostraca; order Decapoda; family Cambaridae; genus Procambarus; species Procambarus virginalis. The sequence goes on from WNGS01165339.1 coordinate 2,212,711, forward strand.
ATATTTTTATCACTTTCGCGCACCGCGTGCGGGACCTCCCCGCTACCCCAGGAGGGCGTGAGTGTTCGGTGGGAGCGTGAGGGAGAACGCGGTAAATTCTGAAAAGTGTATAATCTTTTCAACTTTGTCAGCTCAATTCTCGTCCTAAGATATTCAATTTGGTATCAATATGTTCGCAATAGAATTCTCTACAGAACTAAATGTATATAAACTCCAAAAGCCCGGCTTACCATCCGCAACTAACAGAGAAAGTTACCCGGGAGCGCACAAGAGTGATAAAATGTTTACACTCTTTTCAGTTTTGTCAACTCAATTCTCGTCCTAGGTCTTTCATTTTGGTATCAATGTGTTCGCAATAGAATCCCCAACAGGCCTATATGCATATAATATAAAAAAACTGCAGCGATCTCCACCCGCCGACATGATGAAAACAGGCCGCGGTTACAAGAAAGAGAGTGCTGCGCCACACCAAGGTGCTTCTCACTATGAAAAGTGAATATCTTTTCAACTTTGTCATGTCAATTCTCGTCCTAGGGTTTTCAATTTGGTATCAATGTGTTCGCAATAGAATTCTCTACAGGACTAAATGCATATAAAGGCCAAAAGCCCGTCGAGAAAGTGAGAGCTTGTTACCCGGGAGCGAGCCAGAGCAATAAAATGTGTACACTCTCTTCACTTTGGACATCTCAATTCTTGCCTTAAGTCTTTCATTTTGGTATCATTGTCTTCGCAATAGAATTCCCTACATGAGTAGGCAAATATAAAGTCCAAAAGCCCGGCGTAGCACCCACAGCAAACAGAGAAAGTGACGGAGCATAATCTCAGTGAGCGCCAATAAAATGGGTATTCTGTTTTCAACTTTGTTACCTCAATTCTGGTCCTAGGACTTTAATTTTGGTATCAATGTATTCGCAATGAAATTCGCTACAAGAGTATATGCAAATAATGTGCAAAACCGCAGCAAAACCGTCCCGAAAAAAAACGCTACTGCTGCCGCGCTTAGGACTCAATGCTGAGTCCTCGCCGGACTTGCCCCTGTTTTGGGGAGGACTCAATGCTGAGTCGTCGCCGGGTGAATGTGTTGCCACTATAGGTAAATCACTGTATATAATGTTAGTTAGGTACACGCCCAAGGGTTGTTAATTTTTCAAGCAGATCGCCGAGGACGCCGATGATAGCGTGCCGAGCGGTGTTGGACGCCAGTTCGCCATACACATAGGGTGACCTATACCCTCTTAAGCTAAACAACTTAATTATGCAGTGCATGATAAATAAATCAGCCCTAGGTTTAACGAGTATATATATATTTAACGCATAGATATTCGTGTACGGGCCCTAAACCTGTGCCTGCCTTGCTCTGTTACTCATTTCTATCTTGCTTAGGCAGAGGGGGCGAGTGTCTATAATTGGTATGTTGGCTTCAGAAAGGTTATGTCCATTGAACAACTTCTTCGCTGCTGAATCTCAGTAGTAAAATTTTAATTTGGTTTGCAACTGTGTTATTAACGTTGTAATAACGCAAGAAAAAACGTTATTGTTGTTGCGTTGTGTGTTGGCATGTCATGACTATATAGTCACCCATGCATCACATGTTTACCTTGGTTCATCCCGGTACAACCATTGGTAGATACGAGAGTGTGCGTCTAATGACTGACACCTAAGTGCAGAAGCTTAACCCTCCAAGCTCAACTGGGTGAGTACCTAATAGCCTGTCGGTGATCATTTAAGTGAACAATGTCCATCCAGGACTGAGGTGTACACCTAACCCACATATCTACAATAAGGGAAGTGACGACGTTTCGGCCCTGGACGAAATGGATGCAGGATCCCGGACCAGAATGGAACGAAAAGTCGTCACCTCCCTGAAGGCAAAACTTGCTCGAGAGTAACGTTAAATTTTTTTCCCCAACATAAACCAACTGGGCTGCCTTAATTTTCAGACGTGTGAGTTGGATCTGTAATTCGCCAGTTTACTGTGTGCACTGAAGTGTCCTAGCCTGGTTGGCCGGTAAACTATTGTAACGCAATTGATAGCTCGCTGGCTCCACGCCTCGTGAACGATTTCGCCATGGTTCGAGCCCTAGACACGGAGGGAAGACTGGGCAAGAATCTCATCTGTTCGCCTCTCATCACCCAGCCGGAAATTAGCAACCTGGTTGTAAACCGGCTAGCGGGTCGTGTTCCTGGGAAAACTAGGCAGGTAAAGACAAGCATATGGTGAATAAGCAATAAGCCTACTAATAGAAGTCAAAAGTCGTCAGCTTCTGTATTCACCTGAACAAATATCCAGACGTTTGACAAGCCATAACCAACAGGCCTATCAGCGTCCAGTTACCCTGAGTTTACGAGTGTATTTGAAAAATCATTTGTATTTTGTAATATTATAGTCATTTATAATTATTAGTAGTAGTGGTATCTGTATTATAATCTTAATTGGCATAGATATTAAGGTCATTATCATAACATAACAAAATGATTGGCTGAACTACATCCTCAATACGTCACAACTTTATTGACTTTTTCTTAAATATGCTGACATTTTTGGGGCGGTAAAGTGCAATTGTGAAATGGAAGGACTAACTATTTACGTTTGAGGTTCCTGGAAGATGGGGTTATGTGCGACACTTGTTATAATATGAGAATAAAGGACAAGCAGAAGGACTATGGAGCCCATACAAGGCAGAGTCATTTTATACATGCAACTAAATTCATTGATGCATATGTATAACCTACGCTTGAAACAATCAAGCGCTACAAAGTCTGTTATGGATGGAGAGCTAGTCGGTGTTGCTGGGATGGCAAGCGTCAGGTTTGTACAAATCCACAAGGAGCCTTGATGAGCACGGGAGACATCTCCCGTCCACGGGGCTCACCATAGCCCGTGCTACTTGCCCCCGCTCCTGTGCCAGGTAAGTTACGGGCTCACCATAGCCCGTGCTACTTGGAACTTGTTCCGAGTAGCTGAATCTATAACAACAACAACAACCTTGATGAGGGTTCGAACCTATGTGCTGGATGTTCCCAGACGCGCTCTAGTCAACTGTACCACGACATGATCATTCGATATATCACGTTATTGTGATTTCTGAGTGTATGTCAGGTTTGTGTTAGACGAGTATGGATGTTGCGAGTGCTCAGTGTTGCAGAGTGACAGGTCGTTGACGTACGTGATGCCTAATTCGTGAATAATATTGCAAATGATTTTCTCTTCGAGACCTGAGATTGGAGATCAACACAGCGCCTCGATGATGATTCACAAGGCAGTATTTTGCGTGGTCTCTAGGCTCTTGAGAGTACTTGTTGCAGTGGATGACTTTGATCTGGTAGTAGCAATTAATTGTATTACGAAAGACGGTTGAATACATGCTGAACAATGTCAGGATTTGCCCTCCAAGGAGGAATCCCTGAGGGTTTTAAGGATGTAGAGTAGACTTGGATTCCTCTTGCTTGCCCCGACTAAGACCCATTTAAATTACGCAGGTTAATTTCGGCAGCAATACTATGAAATGGATGTAAATTCTTTATTAATTGTACTGAAAATTATGACAACGCAAATTTTGGGAATTACAAACCTCCCTTAAGAAGAGAAAGTAAGAAAGCTTCATTTACGCTCTCTGAAAAAG
>WNGS01165339.1:2221333-2226333 GCA_020271785.1 Procambarus virginalis
ATACACCTGTGACAGCATACACCCGTGACAGCATATATCCGTGACAGCATACACCCGTGACAGCATATATCCGTGACAGCATACACCCGTGACAGCATACACCTGTGACAGCATACACCTGTGACAGCATACACCCGTGACAGCATATATCCGTGACAGCATACACCCGTGACAGCATACACCTGTGACAGCATACACCCGTGACAGCATACACCTGTGACAGCATACACCTGTGACAGCATACACCTGTGACAGCATACACCCGTGACAGCATATATCCGTGACAGTATACACCCGTGACAGCATACACCTGTGACAGCATACACCTGTGACAGCATACACCTGTGACAGCATACACCCGTGACAGCATATATCCGTGACAGCATACACCCGTGACAGCATACACCTGTGACAGCATACACCCGTGACAGCATATATCCGTGACAGCATACACCCGTGACAGCATACACCTGTGACAGCATACACCTGTGACAGCATACACCTGTGACAGCATACACCCGTGACAGCATACACCCGTGACAGCATACACCCGTGACAGCATACACCCGTGACAGCATACACCCGTGACAGCATATATCCGTGACAGCATACACCCGTGACAGCATACACCTGTGACAGCATACACCTGTGACAGCATACACCTGTGACAGCATACACCCGTGACAGCATACACCTGTGACAGCATACACCCGTGACAGCATACACCTGTGACAGCATACACCCGTGACAGCATACACCCGTGACAGCATATATCCGTGACAGCATACACCCGTGACAGCATACACCTGTGACAGCATACACCCGTGACAGCATACACCCGTGACAGCATACACCCGTGACAGCATATATCCGTGACAGCACACACTCTAGTTACTGTATGTATCAGAATTGTCCTTAGAAATTTGTGTAAGCATTCATTTACAACCTTGCATGCCACATATTTCAGACCAGTCCTGGAATATGCTGCACCAGCATGGAACCCTTACCTAGTCAAGCATAAGACGAGGTTGGAGAAGGGTTTAAGGTATGTCATAAGACTAGTTTCAGAATTTCTAGGTATGACCATCCCATCCTCCTGTTTAGATAGTACCTATTGTGACGGTCGTCAATAGTCACGAATTCGTTCGTACTTAGCGTTTGAATAGTAGTATACTGACTAGTAAGGAATTATTTTCAAATATAGCTAAAAACAACTAACTTAAATATTCCTAGGCCTTGTATAGCACATATATGTACTATATTAGGCCTCAGATATCGTATATTAGCCTAGGAAAGTTAGTTTAGGTTAGCTTAGTTTGTCAGAGCAAGACAAGTAAAATTTATTTTACGTTCTGTCCCAACTCAATAGCTCAGATTTCTACGTTCTAATTTCGTTGTACGTCGGTATATATACTATGGTCCTCAACGTTACTATAAGAATTACCAAACAGGAGGATGGGCTGGTGTGAGTATTATGAGGAAAGGCTGGGTGCATTGCACCTCACGTTCGTGGAAGCACAGTATAGATTAGAGCAGACATTGCACCAGCTACAAAAATTACTAAGGGAAGTGACAGGATGTTAAAGACCGATTATTTACACACCGATTGTGTATTGTACACAGGGGTACACGGGTGGAAACTGATACACCAAATGAGCCATCAAGGCATTAGAAAGAACTTTTTCATTGTCCGAGTAGTTAACAGATGGAAGTGCCATTAGGCAGTGATGTGGGTGGAGGCTGACTCCATACACAGTTTTAATGTAGATATGATAGAGCCCAATAGTCAGGAATCTATACTAACAGTTGATTTGACCAGTTGACAAGTTTGGACCTAAAGGTCGACGCTCAGCCTCTCCCAACCAAACACCCAACCCCCCCACCCCCCCCCTTCAAGCATATTAGATGAGTAACACATAAAGCAAACACATCAGCTATTTCAATTCAGGTACCTGTTAACAGCTGGGTGACCCAGAAGCATCAAGTACAATAAAATTTGTCTAGCTATAGCCAGGAAAGGATCCCACGTACACCAATTATTGACTAAATTATCTGCTCAAACCATCACTGATCCAACGAATAAATCCGCTTAAGTAACACAGGAGCCACCCCAGTAGAACTACACTTTCCTGTTTCCAAAAGTGCGGGAAAGTAAGTGTGAGAGTGAGAGTGAGAGCAACTGTGGTGAAGGTGACAACAATTGCCGACACGTACCACTCAAGACGGGGTAAAGTGTAGGAAATTAGAATTCCATCACTGGTAGCTTAAGCGCTGATGCACTCGGGTATAGTCACTGAGTGAGAGAGAGAGAGAGAGAGAGAGAGGAGAGAGAGAGGAGAGATCGAGAGAGAGAGAGAGAGAGGAGAGAGAGAGCGAGAGAGAGAGAGATGAGAGAGAGAGAGAAAGAGAGAGACAGAAGACAGAGAAAGAGAGAGACAGAGACAGAGACAGAGAGAGGAGAGAGAGAGAGAGAACGTCGTGTATCAACACGCTACTCCTGACTCCACACTGGGAACACTAATTAAAACTTCACCGCTGTCCTGTTAGCACAAAGGACCAGCGCTGTCTTCTGCCTTCTTTGCACCTGGCGGGAGCGGCGGACGACCTGACTACCAGTGCACATTTCACACAACACTGCACACTTCCTGGGAAACACACAAATTATAGAAAGAATGAGACAGACCACAGGGCAAGGCCATGGAAACAAACAGACACAGGCTTGGCACGTGGATGGAAAAATAAAATCACGAAAAGAGAAAGGCATAAACAGAGGAGACATTTGCAAGTCAATCAACGCAGAGGATCGCATATATGAGAGATAAAGGACGGTATCTCAATCCACCATATCTGAATGTGGATTTGTTGACATACGCCGCCACGCCTTTACACGAACTTACGCATTCCGTGTCTGACGCAGTCATACGCCATCCGTGTCTGACGCAGTCATACGCCATTCGTGTCTGACGCAGTCATACGCATCCGCGTCTGACGCAGTCATACGCCATTCGTCTCTGACGCAGTAAGTATGTGTGTGTATGTGTTTACTTCTTTATGCCTGCAGGATCGGGCTGTTAGCTCTTGGACCCCGCCTTTCTTCTACACGTCGGTTGTCTAATGTACTGACTCCCGACTTATTTCCCTCTGTCATATCTACTACATATATTTCTAACACGTGAAATGTCCAGGAAGCAGCCCGCAACAGCTATCTAATTCTAATAGCTAGGTGAACAGTGCATCAGGTGAAAGAAAGTTGCCTCTTGGTTTCTACCTCGGTCGAGAATAGAACCCGGTCCCTTTGGACTACGACTCCCGGCCGCGAGGACCTGTAGTATGTGTGTTTACAAATAATTTGTCTATCAGCTTCTTGTCGTTATTCTATCATTCTTCTCCCATCTAGCATGTCATTACCACCTTCCCTCCCCCCATCATCCTCCTCTCCCTCTCATCAAGAGGTCACGCCCAACCAAACTTTAATTTATGCTACTCTATACTTTAATCATGGTCCCTCCCTGCCAACCTCCCCATAACGTTTACTCTCCCGACGCAGCGTCGAGGTCCTGTGACACGTAAGGCACCAGGATACTGAGCTCTTTTTGGCCTCCTCTCCCCGGTAAATAGGCTGCGGGAAAACATATCGTACGGCCCGACAATGGCTGCTCCACCCGGCCAAGGCTCTACAAGAATTCCACTTTTCTATCACCTAAAACATCCTTTTCTTCTTCGTTAAAAAGGTGAAAGTTTTCAGAGTGTCTAGTGAATAGCCAGAGGCGTGCCCCCCCTTTTTGGGGGGGAGTTAATAGCGTGTATAATGATACTTAATGTGGTATTTTGTTTCTCCTGACGGCCGGAAGCCAGCCTAGCCAGCAGGACAAAGAGAAAGAAGAGACACAATTAAGGTGAACACAAAAAAACATGATAAAAATGGAAGTAGAAGAGTAGTAAGGAGTTGATATATTTCCTTGAGCTTGGTGATGTGTTTATATGATCTATCAAACGCAGGTGGAGTAGGGTTGTGTGGGAAGGGATTTATTAACATTGCCACGATAGCTCAATTGATCATCCATCAAGTCCATTTCTAAATTTCTAAACTAAATTTCCATCAATTTCTAAACTCAATTTTCAGTGAATTTCCAGGGTTGGTATACTTCTCTTTGTATACCAGAGAAGTATTATTATTATTATTATTATTATTATTATTATTATTATTATTATTAAGTTAGTATTATACTAATGTTAGTTTACGTTGTTCATTTGTTATGTACCCCCATATCCATCCTGTGAGGGGGTGGACCCCACACCCCTCCTCCAACATCCTATAGAAACTCCTATATAACATATGCAGAGGTATAAAACCCAATATCTACATCCCAACTATCTCCAGAGAGAGATCGAGAGAGAGGAGATAGACGATGAGAGAGAGAGGATGAGAGACTGAGAGAGAGAGAGCTAGAGAGAGAGACGATGGGCAGAGATGAGAGAGCGAGAGAGAGAGGAGAGAGGGAATTACGAGATAGGAAGAGAAGTTGTTGTTTAACATAAGCTCGCCCCCTGCCCATGGGGAAGCAAGAGGGTGGGAGGGAAGGGATGAGGCCGACTACTCACACAAAGAGCTGCCAAGTGGGGACGAACACTTCAACTGCTGTATTGTTCGTGTCTGCTGGGTCGATACTCACGCAGGCAGACAGGCAGCCAGGGACACAAACAGGCAGACAGGCAGCCAGGGACACACGCAGGCAGACAGGCAGCCAAGGACACAAACAGGCAGACTGGCAGCCAGGGGACACAAGCAGGCAGACAGGCAGCCAGGGACACAAGCAGCCAGACAGGCAGCCAGGGGATACAACAGGCAGACAGGCAGTCAGGGGATACAAACATGCAGACAGGCAGCCAGGCACACGAACAGGCAGACAGGCAGCCAGGCACACGAACAGGCAGACAGGCAGCCATGCAAGACAGGCAGCCAGGCACACGAACAGGCAGACAGGCAGCCAAGGACACAA
>WNGS01165339.1:2229079-2239592 GCA_020271785.1 Procambarus virginalis
GATTCATAATGCCCCCCCTACTCACTCCTGCTCAGCAGTGACTGTTGTTGTTCCACTCATACAGCTGTGCACCTAACCTCGTATATCCACCCACAAACATACAGTCTTGTAGCCCTCACTCGTATCTCCCGACATGAACATACATGAAAAATATTAGTAAACAAAACATTGGAGAAGTGTTTAAAGTATAACACCAGTACTAAATAACACCAATTATTAACGGGACTCTGTGGGAAGTGGGACTGGCAGAGGTTGAGTCCATTTCAGAATACAAATTGTTGGAGTTTTTTGGCATACATCAATTACAATTTTTGCATACTTATTAGGGCCCGGGTTAAAACTTCAAAACAACTCGTCAGTCTTACCCTCGCCTGGGTATCAGTGTTTAAAAGGTGCTGATGACAGTTCTAAAAGTCACGAACACCAAATTGTTTAAAGAGACTTACAGTTTATGGAGACACAAATCCTTTCTCGCTAGCTAGAAAAAAAAACAGCGAAAAAGATTCACAATTACAGACGGCAGAAGGACTACATAATTTCACTTTGGGATGGAGCGTTGGCAGGGAAAAGGTTGGTGCTAATAATATAAAAGCAGCCAGGACTGGCATGAGATTTAATCAATCAGCGATTAATCAGATTAAACAGAATGTTTTACAATTTAAAACAATTTGTTTTATTTTAAAAATGATTATTTCATTTTAATTGAAGTAGTTTCAATTGAAACAACTAGCAGGATCGATGACTGTGTAGCCACTAGTGTCACGAGGATGGCAGGACGAGAGGTGTGGCTCAGGGAATGAAGCATTCAACACTCTCGCTGTGGTCCAGTCTCATCAACAAAGGCCAAATGCTCATTGATCCAGCCTCCGAACCCTCTATTTACGAATGAGAAAGGGTTTACAAACGACTCACAACAGATGGTGTTGGAAAATTTCATAAGCAGTGCTTCGCTGACGATCTTCGTTCGAATCGCAACTCTTGAAAATTTTTGACCCACGTAGTTCAATTACAAATAATCGCCAATAGAACCTCAACACTTAATCTAACCTAGGCCTAGCAGTACACGGAACTCTAATATATAATAATATTGATTTATATATGAGAAACAAACTATTGTAATGCAAAATTCATTTAAATTGATGAATACGTCTCAGGTGTCGGCCACCGCTTTAACGAGCCTAGCCAGAGGAAAGGTTGGCCCAGTATTTCCTCCCATTACCAAGGCCCGAGTGTTTACCTGCGGCATTATAAAATAATTGAGAGAAAACAAAATTGACTTCTCCAAACAGAGATCTAAAAGGAGACTAACCTCTTCATCCTTGAAAGCTTTGGCGAGGCAACTTGCAGCCATCTTCAAGTTCACGATCAACAGGCAAACTTGGCCAGTAATCTTGAAGAAGGTCGTATCTATGCACTGAGAGGGAAGGAGAAAAAACTTAGACATCCATTAAGACCTAAAGGCTAATCTCCCTTCTGAAAGTTATTGGGAAGATCTTTGAAAGAAAAACATCATAAGTTTTGCGAAGCATCTAGAGGAGAATTATATATTTAGTCTCAGTAAACGTGAAATAGAGAATAATTAATGATAATAATTCTCACCGTCAGGGGACATGAAGCCAGAGTGTATTCATACACGTTAGGCTTACATCGAGGTTTCCTCTCCATCTCTAGGGTCAAATTACTGACCCTCCCCATCACTAACTCTTGAATACCTACGTGCTGCTAAGTGAACAGATGCATTAGGTGAAAGAAAATGTGCCCAACCATTTACGTTCCACCTGGAATTTTAACCCGGTATTCTCGATTGTGCGTCGAGAACGAATCCGACTGTACTACCGGGACCTCTTATAGAGAATATAGAGAAAATACAAGCGCTTTAGATCTATTACTTTAGAAACCTACTAAATGAACAAGAATCTTGGCACGAGTGACAATACAGTATTGTAGTTAGTGAGCTCTAACACAGAGGTACAGTGCTGTAGTCAGTGAGCTCTAACACAGAGGTACAGTGCTGTAGTCAGTGAGCTCTAACACAGAGGTACAGTGCTGTAGTCAGTGAGCTCTAACACAGAGGTACAGTGTTGTAGTTAGTGAGCTGTAACACAGAGGTACAGTGCTGTAGTCAGTGAGCTCTAACACAGACGTACAGTGCTGTAGTCAGTGAGCTCTAACACAGAGGTACAGCGTTGTAGTCAGTGAGCTCTAACACAGAGGTACAGTGTTGTAGTCAGTGAGCTCTAACACAGAGGTACAGTGCTGTAGTCAGTGAGCTCTAACACAGAGGTACAGTGCTGTAGTCAGTGAGCTCTAACACAGACGTACAGTGTTGTAGTCAGTGAGCTCTAACACAGAGGTACAGTGCTGTAGTCAGTGAGCTCTAACACAGACGTACAGTGCTGTAGTCAGTGAGCTCTAACACAGAGGTACAGTGTTGTAGTCAGTGAGCTCTAACACAGAGGTACAGTGTTGTAGTCAGTGAGCTCTAACACAGAGGTACAGTGTTGTAGTCAGTGAGCTCTAACACAGAGGTACAGTGTTGTAGTTAGTGAGCTCTAACACAGAGGTACAGTGCTGTAGTTAGTGAGCTGTAACACAGAGGTACAGTGCTGTAGTCAGTGAGCTCTAACACAAAGGTACAGTGTTGTAGTCAGTGAGCTCTAACACAGAGGTACAGTGCTGTAGTCAGTGAGCTCTAACACAGAGGTACAGTGTTGTAGTCAGTGAGCTCTAACACAGAGGTACAGTGCTGTAGTCAGTGAGCTCTAACACAGAGGTACAGTGTTGTAGTCAGTGAGCTCTAACACAGAGGTACAGTATTGTAGTCAGTGAGCTCTAACACAGAGGTACAGTGTTGTAGTCAGTGAGCTGTAACACAGAGGTACAGTGCTGTAGTCAGTGAGCTCTAACACAGAGGTACAGTGTTGTAGTCAGTGAGCTCTAACACAAAGGTACAGTGTTGTAGTCAGTGAGCTCTAACACAGAGGTACAGTGCTGTAGTCAGTGAGCTCTAACACAGAGGTACAGTGCTGTAGTCAGTGAGCTCTAACACAAAGGTACAGAGCTGTAGTCAGTGAGCTCTAACACAGAGGTACAGTGCTGTAGTCAGTGAGCTCTAACACAGAGGTACAGTGCTGTAGTCAGTGAGCTCTAACACAGAGGTACAGTGCTGTAGTCAGTGAGCTGTAACACAAACAACGGCTATCAAAGCCGAAGCTTTCTGGGGGAAAGCTGGAAATATTTATGTGATTTGCGGAAAATTAACTAATTAACTGAACTTTTAAAAGTATGATTCACTAATTACTGTGAGAAATGTTTTAATATAACATTGTATATAACATATAATATAATATAACATAATATAATATAATATAACATATTAATATAACATATAATACCCCTGTGAGAACGTCATGTAGACTTTAGTACACAAGAGTGTACTAAATCCTCAAGTAGCAGGATCATTGATGTTCAACATTTTCATTGATGAAAATCGAAAATTAAACGCCAGAGCCTTGCGCTTTTACGAATATTCAACACTGAGTTGTACTCCAGATAGACATCAATGGAAACTTTAGATCACTTTACCTCTTAAACCAGCGTAACTTGGGAGACATCAGAAAGTTTACTGACAAGGTGATTACCTCCTGGAGTAATCTTAAACAAAATCTTATTTAATATATGCTTGTGCACGAGTATGTATGTGTGTGTGTGTGTGTGTGTGTGTGTGTGTGTGTGTGTGTGTGTGTGTGTGTGTGTGTGTGTGTGTGTGTGTGTGTGTGTGTGTGTGTGCGTGCGTGCGTGCGCTATGCACACATTTAATTGTTATCACCTAATTATTCTTGCGAGGTTTCAGCTTCGGCCTATCAACCGTCAACCAACTAGTGAATAGATTTCTATTAATCTATTGGCCTCAATCCTATCGACTTTAGAAACGGGAATAGACTCTCGCCACCACCTCAGTACTTAATGTTTCCATTTGTTCACTGCTCTGACACAAACAATTCTTTCTAATGTCTCCTTGGCTCATTTGGGTATTCAGTCTCCACCTGAGTTCCCTGTATGTCTCCTGATATCTTTATGGCTCATTTTGGGTTCTCAGTCTCCACCTGAGTTCCCTGCATGTCTCTTGATATCTTTATGACTCATTTTGGGTCTTCAGTCTCCAACTGAGTTCCCTGCATGCCTCCTGATATGTTTATGGCCCATTTGGGTACTCAGTCTCCACCTGAGTTCCCTGCATGTCTCCTGATATCTTTATGGCTCATTTTGGGTTCTCAGTCTCCACCTGAGTTCCCTGCATGTCTCCTGATGTCCCTGAGAGCCGTCAAGCGCGTGAACTTAATAACATGCGTCAAGACGATTACCAGCAGCAAGGTGGGGACTTAATTAGGGGATTCTGGTGAGTTTACCTTCCTGGTTGCTGCGTTATTTTAATCAAAGGCATCGTGCTACTCCACACAGTGGGGGTCACAGCAGTGCCACTCCACACAGTGGGGGTCACAGCAGTGCCACTCCACACAGTGGGGGTCACAGCAGTGCCACTCCACACAGTGGGAGTCACAGCAGTGCCACTCCACACAGTGGGGGTCACAGCAGTGCCACTCCACACAGTGGGGGTCACAGCAGTGCCACTCCACACAGTGGGGGTCTCAGCAGTGCCACTCCACACAGTGGGAGTCACAGCAGTGCCACTCCACACAGAGGGAGTCACAGCAGTGCCACTCCACACAGTGGGGGTCTCAGCAGTGCCACTCCACACAGTGGGAGTCACAGCAGTGCCACTCCACACAGTGGGAGTCACAGCAGTGCCACTCCACACAGTGGGGGTCTCAGCAGTGCCACTCCACACAGTGGGAGTCACAGCAGTGCCACTCCACACAGTGGGAGTCACAGCAGTGCCACTCCACACAGTGGGGGTCTCAGCAGTGCCACTCCACACAGTGGGAGTCACAGCAGTGCCACTCCACACAGTGGGGGTCTCAGCAGTGCCACTCCACACAGTGGGGGTCACAACAGTGCCACTCAATATTTAATGAAAGTAATTCTCCATCTACTTAAATACTCTGTTCATTCCACATTCTTCTCCCCTCCTTCAATTCCATCTCTTCCTTCTGCTTCTGTTCTTCCTCTTGTTCCTTTTCCTCCCCCTTCTTCTCTTTCTCTTCCCCCTCCTCCTGCTCCTGTTGCAACCGTCCTCGCAAATTCGTATAGTCAATATTGACTTATTAAATACGTGCATAGGTGATATACTAAACATAATAGATACCCTTAAAAAGCTTCATAGAAAACACCGACCTTACCTAACCTTGTTAGTATGTTAAGATAAGCATCTTATTGCTTCGTAATTACAATTATTACTTAACCTATACCTATAATAGGTTAAGTAACAATTGTAATTACGAAGCTATAAGATGCGTATCTTAACATACTAACAAGGTTAGGTAAGGTCGGTGTTTCTATGAAGCTTTTTAAGGGTATCTATTATGTTTAGTATGTCACCTATGCACGTATTTAATAAGTCAATATTGACTATACGAATTTGCAAGGACGGTTGCCTCCTCAGATATCCTCAGAATGCCTCAGCAGCTCTACGGGTTATAACAAGCCAGTTCTTTCATCTTGCCACTATGTAAACATACAACTGGTTTGCCTACCAAGAGACGTACCAACCCACACAACCCACCTTGCCGTGGCTGGTGTATAGAAAACGCCAGTATTATGATGATTGATTTTTGTTCGTTCGACTAACACGTCGCATTCCTCACGGATTGGTCGCATCCGTCACATTGAGACGACTATATACCTATTGCGCAATCTGAAATATTCTAAATTCTAAATTTCTCATCAATTCAAAATTTTGAGTTGTTCAACTTAAATATTCTGCTAAAATAGTCCCATAAACATATACAGCCTTTGATTGTTTCATATTTTCCTTTATATGTGTCTCATTCTCTAAAGTTTTATATGTGGACCAAACCAGAGACTAGAAAGTGAAGGGACGACGACGTTTCGGTCCGTCCTGGACCATTCTCAAGTCGAAATATATATATAAAGTTTTATATATTTGTCATGATATGTCTCACGTCATATTATGCGACTGTACTTGTTCAGCCCGACTATGACTGCCAGGGTTCGGTAATGACACTGAAGGTTACGCTCAAAGCGCGCGGAATTACAAAAAAAAACAAATGAAGTTAGGTGGACAAAAAATTGAATCTGAATATTTTTCCTCGCTCTGTCTGTCTATCTGGTTCTACCTTCCGTCGTCTGTTTCCTGTGCCTTCTTTCTTTTCTCCATTTCCTGTTTCTTTTTTCTTCTAATTTCCTATTCTCCATTATTCTATTTTCCATTTCTACTGCTCACTTTAAGCATACTATTCAAGCAGTCGTTGATTATTAATTAATTAGAGAAGCTGGAAGAGAAGCAAAAGGAATGGAGGAGAAGGGAAGTGAAGGAATTGAGGAAAAAAAGAGAGGGAGAATAAGAGTAGAGGAAGGAAGAGGGGGGACGAAGGAATGTTAAAAAGAGAGGAAAAATAAAATAAAATGAAAGATTGAGGAAGAGACGAAGAAAGAAAGAAAATGAAAATGAAAATGAAAGGAAATTAGAGACAGGGAATGTAAAGCTGGAGAAGATGTGTAAGAAAAGGCAGCTATGATAAATAACAGTACAGAAGAAAATCAATGAGATTTGAAGAGAAATATACTAAAGATAGTAAACTAGAACACTAGAATAAGAGTAGATAAGAGAATTCAGAGAGGAGCTGAAAATATACAGTAAAGTTGGGAATAAAACGAGAATAAAAAGTATACAAGAGAAGAGTGAGAGGAGAAGGGAGAACTGATAATTAATATATTCAGGGGAGAAGGGAGAGGCAGCAAGCAGTAATTACTTTCTTGAGAGTTGCTCTACAGCCGGGAAAAAAAATTGTCCTTTATTTTTGTTTAGAATACAGCTTCATGTAGTGAAGCTGATTGCTTGAGTTGCCGTGTTGTGCAAGTGCTGAAACATTTATTTTAAAGCTAGTCGCACCTGAAGTCTTATCGCTCGGGATTCTCACTGAGTAGGCTCGGGGAACATACATACAGTGAAAGTATGTGTGTACTCACCTAGTTGTATTCATCTAATTGAGCTTGCGGGGGTTGAGCTTCGGCTTTTTAGATCCGCCTCTCAATCGTCAATCAACTGGTGTATAGGTTCCTGAGCCTACTGGGGATCTCCATCAAATCTATATTTGAAATTGTGTATGGAGTCAGCCTCCACCACATCACTTCCTCCAGGGCCTCCACCACATCGTTTATTTGCATTCCATCTGACAATGCATTTTCTAATGTCAAATTTTCTTCTGAACAAATTTTTTCTAATGTCTCTATGGCTCATTTAGGCACTCAATTTCCACCTGTGTCCCCTAGTGCGTGCACCCCTTGTGTTAAATAAGGTCTTTGTGTACCTGCCTACTGAATGTGTGTGTGTGTGTAATTACCTAAGTGTAATTACCTAAGTGTAGCTACAGGATGAGAGCTACGCTCGTGGTGTCCCGTCTTCCCAGCACTCTTTGTCATATAACGCTTTGAAACTACTGACGCTCTTGGCCTCCACCACCTTCTCCCCTAACTTGTTCCAACCGTCTACCACTCTATTTGCGAAAGTGAATTTTCTTTTCTTTCTCTCTTATTCTCCCTCTGTGTGTGTGTGTGTGTGTGTGTGTGTGTGTGTGTGTGTGTGTGTGTGTGTGTGTGTGTGTGTGTGTGTGTGTGTGTGTGTGTGTGTGTGTGTGCGTGTGTGTGCGTGTGTGTGTGTGTGTGTGTGTGTGTGTGTGTGGTGTGTGTGTGTGTGTGTGTGTGTGTGTGTGTGTGTGTGTGTGTGTATTCACCTAGTTGTGCTTGCAAGGGGTCGAGCTCCGCTCTTTCGGCCCACCTCTCAACTGTCAATCAATCATCTGTTACTAAGTGTAACTTTTTTTCTACACACACACACACACACACACACACACACACACACACACACACACACACACACACACCACACACACACACACACACACACACACACACACACACACACACACACCAAATATTTGAAACAACAAAGGAATTGATAGGGTAGATAAAGACAGACTATTTACCACAAGGGGCGCTCGCACTAGGGGATACAGGTGGAAATTGAGTGCCCAAATGAGCCATAGAGACGTTAATTTTTTTTCAGTGTCAGAGTAGTAGACATATGGAATGCATTAGGAAGGCTGACTCCATACACAGCTTCAAGTGTAGATATGATTGAGCCCAGTAGGCTCAGGAACCTGTTCATTAGTAGATTGACAGTTGAGAGGTGGGACCAAAGAGCCAGAGCTCCACCCCGCAAGCACAATTAGGTAAGTACAGTTAGGTAAGTACACCCAGGAAGCAGCCCGTAACAGCTGTCTAACCCCGGGAACCTATTTACTGCTAGGTAACAAGGGCATCAGGGTGAAAGAAACTCTGCCCGTTTGTTTCCGCCGGCGGCCGGAAACGAACCCGGACCCCTGGGATTACGAGACCCAAGCACTGTCCATTCAGACACGGCCCCTGCACGTGTGTGTATGTGCTTGTGTGTGTGTGTGTGTGTAGATCAACTACGTTCTACTGCTGTAAGCACCAGCAGTAGAACGAGGCGGACATGGAAAGAGCCTGTAGACCCAACAGTAGAACTCGGGGGACACGGGTGTAATAATCTACTCCATTCAGAAATTTACAGAGTAGATATGACAGACATTGTGAGAATATCCCAGTTCATTTAATACTCAAGCATCAACTGACTACGGGCTCACCATAGCCCGTGCTACTTGGAACTTTTTGTTCCAAGTAGCGAATCTACAACAACAATAACTGTAAAGGTAGGACCCATAGCTGAAGCTCAACCTACAACCTCAGTTACGTGAGCAAGTGACCACGATGCAGGGTGCCATAAATAATAATTAGTTGAAAAGCGGATCTTCGGGAATTTCGCAAAGGCTTTCAAACACATCTTCACATCACAACACATCACAAACAAATTATCGACAGGGTTGATAAAGACAGGCTGTTTAACACAAGGGGCACACGCACTAGGGGACACAGGTGGAAACTGAGTGCCCAAATGAGCCACAGAGATATTAGAAAGAACTTTTTTAGTGTCAGAGTGGTTGACAAATGGAATGCATTAGGAAGCGATGTGGTGGAGGCTGACTCCATACACAGTTTCAAGTGTAGATATGATAGAGCCCATTAAACTCAGGAAACTGTACACCTGTTGATTGACGGTTGAGAGGCGGGACCAAAGAGCCAGAGCTCAACCCCCGCAAGCACAACTAGGTGAGTACAACTAGGTGAGTACATCTAGGTGAGTACTATTACAAGGTAAACATATAGGACTATATTCTGATATCATTTCCGTTGTATAATTGTATATTTCTATCGAGAGAATACACGGCGCTCAATGGGACCCGGGCGTCCTTTACATTGATGTATCATGTGATGTGTCTAGACCAATAGGGACATGATATCATGGCGAGCTATGATTGGTCGAGGTGAAATGTTAGCCAATCTGCAAAGAGCTTGATAACATTAATGCGAAAGCCCATAGGGTGAACGGGCTCTCTGAAGCTCATTCTAATGCACAACCACGGTATGGAACAGCCGCGCTCAACTGAAGCTCTACGACACACTTCCAAAATGGCTATTATTCTAGTGGCGCCGCGAGATTTGACGATAGCCATATTGTGATATTCTCGGTGCGTGCTATTCATACGAGTTCGTGGCCTTCCCGAAGACAATTCCCCCACATGTGGGGGAATGGTGGCTTCGTTAGACGGTCGACGATGTGGGAGAGACACTACACGTCTTAATGGAACCTATTGATGTGTGAGGGGGGTTGCTGGTGCAGGATGTAGCCAAGAGCTATACCGACTATATATAAGAGCTATACCGACTATAGCCTGTTTGCCGCAGTGAACAACAGGTTGTGCTGTGGAGGGAAGTGAGAGTATACTCAAACAATGGCCATGTCTGAGTGTAAAGTCTGTGTAAAGGCTTTGACACCGAGACATTTGTGGAAGACATAAAGGACCCTGCGTCAGAGACGGATGGCGTATGACTGCGTCAGACACGGATGGCGTATGACTGCGTCAGAGACGGATGGCGTATGACTGCGTCAGAGACGGATGGCGTATGATTGCGTCAGAGACGGATGGCGTATGACTGCGTCAGAGACGGATGGCGTATGACTGCGTCAGAGACGGATGGCGTATGACTGCGTCAGAGACGGATGGCGTATGACTGCGTCAGAGACGGATGGCGTATGATTGCGTCAGAGACGGATGGTTATGATGCGTCAGACACGATGGCGTATGACTGCGTCAGACACGGATGGCGTATGACTGCGTCAGAGACGGATGGCGTATGACTGCGTCAGACACGGATGGCGTATGACTGCGTCAGAGACGGATGGCGTATGACTGCGTCAGACACGGATGGCGTATGACTGCGTCAGACACGG
>WNGS01165339.1:2244648-2257387 GCA_020271785.1 Procambarus virginalis
GCAGACTCTTATTGTGTCACTGTTTACCGAAGACGATATATTGAGCAAAATTAAGACGAACGAGGACTGCAAGAACGTCAAGGAAGACCGATACAAGAACGTAATGAAAACTACAGAAGGCCTGTTGGCCTATACGAGGCAGGACCTATTATATCCACTCAAACTATTCTTATACACATATGTCAGAGCAAGGTCAGAGAAATGGTTACTGTACTTCGCCCCAGATACGTGTAAGACCAACAGGATGTCAACAGTAGTTAGGTGACCAGCGGGGGAACACATCATGAAAGGTAAAAACTTCCCAGAGTCACTGACGAAAATGAATCTGGGAGTAGACATAACTTCGAACCTATCTCCAGAGGCACGAATTAAGAGAATCCCATCTCCAGCAGACTAAGCTGACTAACACTAGGACAGCCGTATGAAACCTAGAACTAATCTCTCAAACGCTACGTACAGTATATGTCCGACTAGTACTAGAGCATGCAGCGCCAGCATAGAGTATTAACCTTAAAATACAAAATCTAAGATTGAGAGAGAGTAACGAGGTTTAAACATGTTAACCATAAATAAGGGCTCGAGTTACTCAGATACAGTAAGGAAGGTAATTCTAATGACACTGGAAGAAAGGACAGAGAAGGATATATTACAAACGCATACAAACTCCGGGGTATCGATAAGATATGGCATTCAACGATTTAAAGCTAGCTAGAAAGGCCAGTCCCAGGAGCTGAAGCTCGGGCCAACAATTAATCAGGCGAGAACGAGCAAACACACATTAATATCGTGACAGCCGGTGAGCGCCAGCACCTTTCTTATCGTCCAGGCTTAGATAATCTGGTCGCGCGTCTCTCACTATCTTCTGGGCGTCCATCACTCACCATCTCCCGGGCGCTCATCACTCTCACCGTCTCCTGGGTGGCCATCACTCTCACCGTATCCTGGGCGCCCATCACTCTCACCATCTCCTGGCGCCCATCACTCTCACCATCTCCTGGGCGCCATCACTCTCACCATCTCCTGGGTGCCCATCACTCTCACCATCTCCTGGGCGCCCATCACTCTCACCATCTCCTGGGCGCCCATCACGCCGGAGAGGCGCGGTGGCCGCGCTTTATCACTGGTAATGTGATGGGTGCGGACACGCAAGTCTCTCTCAGCTGTAATATTGTCAGTTTTGTGACGTTCCTCGATTTTACAAGGTCAAATGGAGTAGTTGTCATCCCCCTCACCACGAGAGGGACGGTGGACTGCACAGCTCTTCCTTTACCAGAAAGCTATTGTAATTGTCCCACACACAAGAGGTTCCTGTATCAGCTAAATAAACAGGCACAAATACGTGAGACAGAAGCAGAGACCGAGATAGACAAAAAAAAAACATAAAAACCCGCGCCCATTTTTGCTGTGAATGCAAGAATCACCACAAACGAGGAGAATACAAGAGTGCCGCTAGCGTGGAGGCGGGTCATGTGACCCAGGGAGGGAACACGAGCTGGGCATTACACAACATCCCAGGAGGCGTCCAATTAACCAAACTGCTGTTCTGTGTCTGGGTCTTTATCGGGAAATTTGCATCCAACTGATCGTGCGACTATCAGGAAGTGGACATGTTTATTGACGACAAGTTAATCTAAATTTTAAAGAAGCGAATCTTAAATGCATTCAGGATAATGATTGAGGGTTGACGGGACGAGAAAGACTCGAGATCTTTCCGGATTACTTTCCAATCTCCCCCCCCCCCGCCCCTACATATATGCTTCGTTGGACTGTTTCTTGCAGACGTCCTTGTGGTTGTCCGTTGCTGAGACCGAGATAAGAGTTCGTCAGGTTCATGTGTATATATATGTGAAGAGAGAGTCTTGAGGAGAATACTTGATCTAGGACGCCT
Source organism: Procambarus virginalis (assembly GCA_020271785.1). Classification (NCBI taxonomy): domain Eukaryota; kingdom Metazoa; phylum Arthropoda; class Malacostraca; order Decapoda; family Cambaridae; genus Procambarus; species Procambarus virginalis. Next base: position 2,246,537 of record WNGS01165339.1, read on the forward strand.
CGAGTGCCAATGGACGAAACAAAGTTAAGCTGAGTAACGCTGTCGCTCGCTTCTGTGTAGCTTTGTAGGAAAAATCATGCAGAAAAGAATGACAGATTTCGGTGTAAGTTTAGTGGATATAAAAGCCAGCAGCAACGTGGATTTGATCAGATTTGCCAGAACATAATGTGTAGTGTTGTGAGGTCGTCACATCCACCACGACGACTCGACTCTCCGATGATGTGCGACACGACTTGCCACGACGTGCAGTCGTAGTTCAGTCGATTAAGGCGGCGCCTGTGGATCCTCTCGGACGTAGGTTCGAACTCTCGTCACGACCCTTGTGGATTTGTTCATTTGATGCATCACGCTTTTGGGATGTGTGTGTGTGTAGAGTAGTGTGATGTGGAGCGATTTGTATGGGGTAATGAAGTCTATACAAAGCTGGTGTGTGTGTGTGTAAACAGGAGCCAACCTTAGCCTCTACAGGAAGCTGCTGGGTGCCTCGAGTATAATGTTTCCTCAGATTGTTTCTACAAGGACGTCAGCACTGACAGATTTGTCTTGCCTGTCTCTCCGTCACCGACACGAGACTTGTGTCCGTCCGTCTCTCCGTCACCGACACGAGACTTGTGTCCGTCTGTCTCTCCGTCACCGACACGAGACCTGTGTCCGTCTGTCTCTCCGTCACCGACACGAGACTTGTGTCCGTCCGTCTCTCCGTCACCGACACGAGACCTGTGTCCGTCCGTCTCTCCGTCACCGACACGAGACCTGTGTCCGTCTGTCTCTCCGTCACCGACACGAGACCTGTGTCCGTCTGTCTCTCCGTCACCGACACGAGACCTGTGTCCGTCCGTCTCTCCGTCACCGACACGAGACCTGTGTCCGTCTGTCTCTCCGTCACCGACACGAGACGGTCTCTCTCTAGCCAAAAATAAATCGCTGATGAAAAAAACCAAAAGTCAACAATATGTTTTGTACAAAATGCTCTCATTAGCACAATTTAAAATTATGGTGGTCTAAAATTCAGGAAAGAAAATGTGTTTAAACATTTCACATTCCTATGAAATTCCTTCGGTATTTTGGCCTTCACATTCTTTCCTGATGCAACCTTTTATATATTTCAGACCTGATGATAGGTAATAATGGAGACCGCTAAGTAGTGCATAGCAGTGAATACTGGAGTTAGGTAAGCAGTGCATAGCAGTGAATACTGGAGTTAGGTAAGCAGTGCATAGCAGTGAATACTGGATTTAGCTAAGCAGTGCACAACAGTTCACAGGAGTTAGCTAAGCAGTGCACAGTAGTGAAAACTGGAGTTAGCTAAGCAGTGCACAGTTCACAGGAGTTAGCTAAGCAGTGCACAGTTCACAAGAGTTAGCTAAGCAGTGCACAGTTCACAGGAGTTAGCTAAGCAGTGCACAGTTCACAGGAGTTAGCTAAGCAGTGCACAGTTCACAGGAGTTAGCTAAGCAGTGCACAGTAGTGAATACTGGCGTTAGCTAAGCAGTCCACATCACCACAATACAGACGTCCAACAATCTTCAATAAGATCACAGGCTTTACCTTTCCCCCCCCCATCCCCACCTTCCCCATAGCTTTTAAATCAACTTCAGTAAGTGCGATTAAGCCGCTTGACTGCTGTCAAACGGCAGCTTGATGCTCAGCACGCCACGGGAGCTGCTTGAGAGGATTTCCAGGTGGCAGATATTGAGCTGCTGAGCCTTCACTCCGGCCCAGTGGGTACAGCACTAAGCTTACCCCAAGATTAACACACTTGAGTTATTCCAGTCTTTGTTTGTAGATAACTGTAGACGGGGAGTGGTCTGCCTAGCACCTGGCTTTACAAAGATAACTCAAAAAAATGTATTTGATATCTACAAATATATATATATATATATATATATATATATATATATATATATATATATATATATATATATATAAATACAAACCTGAAATTTCAGGCTTGTTTGCATTTGTGTTCCTCACGTGTTGCCCCAAAAAATGAGGTGATCTGATAAAATGCTATGCCCAAGATTACCATCCGAGTGCCGGCGGGGAAGTGGTTCATATAGCCTCGGCTATCACTTCCTTATGTCCGGTCGTGATGGTCAAGTGGTTTAAGGCGTCCCTGTACATACCAGTTGTGTTGCTCCTGGGAGTATGGGTTCGAGTCACTTCTGGGGTGTGAGTTTTCAGTTGTATCTAGTCCTGGGGACCATTCAGGCTTGTTTGCATGTATATATATATATATATATATATATATATATATATATATATATATATATATATATATATATATATATATATATATACAGGCTTTATACAATACATAAATATAAGAATAATACTTTATACCAAAATACGTCACGTTTCTTACGTAATAGTACCCAACGCTACAAATGCAACCGAATTTTAAGTACCGGCTCACAAATATCCCCGTTTTCTATGCATTGCGACTCGATGGGTTAGGTTAGGTGGCGCGGGTTCGGCCGTTGCTCCGTGTGTGGGTAAGAAGGTTAAATTTTTGACGGAGTGACAAATCAAGAGAAAGACGGGCTGTTACGAAAGCCTGGTACTCAGGTAAACCATGTTTCAGGCCAGGGTTTAACGTGTTCACAACAGGTTTAACTCGAAAATGAATTATAAACATTGATGGGGTTAGGCAGGAGTCACCTTCATTGGGTAGGAGGTGACTATAGCCTCTTTGGAAAATATTTTAGATATCAACAGGTGTAAATTATACCTCATGGGGCGTAAACTAGTCCTCGTGGGGCGTAAACCATGCCTCGTGGAAGGTAAAGTTGTCCTCATGGGGCGTAAACCATGCCTCATGGGGCGCAAACCATGCCTCATGGAAGGCCCGGTAAACTAGTCCCCATTGGGCGTAAATCATACCTCGTGGAAGGTAAACTGGTCCTCATGGGGCGTAAACCATGCCTCATGGAAGGTAAACTGGTCCTCATGGGGCGTAAACCATACTTCATGGAAGGTAAACTAGTCCCCATGGGGCGTAAACCATACCTCATGGAAGGTAAACTAGTTCTCATGGGCCGTAAACCATACCTCATGGAAGGTAAACTAGTCCTCATGGGCCGTAAACCATACCTCATGGAAGGTAAACTAGTCCTCATGGGCCGTAAACCATACCTCATGGAAGGTAAACTAGTCCTCATGGGCCGTAAACCATACCTCATGGAAGGTAAACTAGTTCTCATGGGCCGTAATCCATACCTCATTGAAGGTAAACTAATCATCGTGGGCCGTAAACCATACCTCATGGAAGGTAAACTAGTCCTCATGGGCCGTAAACCATACCTCATGGAAGGTAAACTAGTCCTCATGGGCCGTAAACCATACCTCATGGAAGGTAAACTAGTCCTCATGGGCCGTAAACCATACCTTATGGAAAGTAAACTAGTCCTCATGGGCCGTAAACCATACCTCACTGAAGGTAAACTAGTCCTCATGGGCCGTAAACCATACCTCATGGAAGGTAAACTAGTCCTCATTGGCCGTAAACCATACCTCATGGAAGGTAAACTAGTCCTCATGGGCCGTAAACCATACCTCATGGAAGGTAAACTAGTCCTCATGGGCCGTAAACCATACCTCATTGAAGGTAAACTAGTCCTCATGGGCCGTAAACCATACCTCATGGAAAGTAAACTAGTCCTCATGAGGGCGTACGCTGAATTTTAGGAGAACTTACCAACATTTTATAAAGCGCAGCGAGAGAGAAAAGCAATACTGACTCAGAAACCGTCGTGAATAAGGGAGTAGAAACTGAAGAGAAATTGAACAGAAGATCCAACAAATGATATAGAAGTACCAGAGTATTGAAAGGAAAAGGAACAAAGACAGCCAGGAAACAAAAACAAGTTAGAACATGGGATAAAGGCCAAGAACCAAAGGACAAATGTAACAGCCAGACCGAAATGTTCAAAGAGAGAGAGAGAGAGAGAGAGAGAGAGAGAGAGAGAGAGAGAGAGAGAGAGAGAGAGAGAGAGAGAGAGAGAGAGCGAATGACAAAACATGTATAAATGCAACGCTCGGGAAGTATGTAGATCGCTGTAATGCCTAAATTTGTTCAGGAGAGGAAAATGTCATATAGGAAACAACGCTCTGGTATTTCCACCCAGGAATATTTAAGTCCTCACTAGACGAAATAAAATGCTACGATCTGTTTTGTCCAGATTTCAACGTTAGAGGCACAGCGCCTCACAGATGGAATGAAGAAAAAATAAACAGAAAAACGGCTTTGCAGGAAACCCTAAAAAAGCTGTTTGACCCGGAAGACAAAATACACAAGAAGTGAAAAAGGTAGAATAAGCACACCTTCCCTCACCCCCTCATCACCCAACCAACCAGTCACATATGCACCACAACAGCAGCTGTCTCTCCACAGTTACAGCCCCGCTCCTGTGCCAGGTAAGTCCACTAGGGGCTCACCATAGCCCGTGCTACTTGGAACTTTTTGTTCCCAGTAGCTGAATCATAAACAACAACAAACTGCAACTACGATATGCATCAACTAGCGTAGGGGGCCAGGACCGTTTATCTAATTTCATTTCATTGACTGGCAGAGTATAAGCAATTAATTATTAAGCGTTACCTGGGAAACAGCACTGAAACCCTTAAATAAATACAGAGGCGTTAAGCGAAGAAACATAAACAATGTTTTCTAATGAAACGTTATTTTGATTTTATTACTTTGATGGCTTTATATTTTTCATCGTTCAGGAAAAAATAAAAAATAACTCATTCCAAAATGAAGAAAAAAATCTACCAAAGAAATATCATGAATATGAAAAAAAATGATAAAAAAAACACTTGCAAAAAGAGGCACTTAAATCCGAAAGGAAAACGAAATTTTCCGATTTTCCGAAACAAAATCAATCTATATAAAGAATGCACAGCCAGGAAAATAAAACACAGTGCAAGTGGAAGGAAAACGAGAACATTGACTTAGACATATTTTACTCTAACGACGGAAGTGCTCATAAACACTGTACTATATCAAATGGAACATTGTTCGTTCCTCACATACCCTTCCAAGGCCCGCGCGAGACTGTTCAACTGAGGGAATGTTCAGAGATCCTTTAAAACCCGCAAAGAAGAATTTATGAAGCACTTAAACCACCTTGGATTAAATAGATCGTATATAGATCATTATTTACATTGACTGACGTGACATTGTCACTTGTCATTGTTACTTCCTCATCACAACTGACTTGAGAATGGTCCAGGACGGACCGAAGCGTCGTCGTCGTCCCTTCACCTTCTAGTGTGTGCTCTGGTCATCATACTTTAGCCACGTTATTGTGTCTCATCGCCTGCACACTGTCACTCTGCGACATGACCCATCCTGAACAGACTGTCATGCCCACTGAACCATGACATGACCGTTCAACAATTTATATTATCAATATTGTGGAAACCTTAAAATCAGATATATTCCTATTTACCATAACAACTAAATTCAGGTCTTTTTTTGAACATTTGTGTTTATCAAAAATAGTGTTGCGGAAAACCTCAAAAACATTATGAATATGCTAATTAGCTAATTAACATAATGTGTCAAAAATAATTAGTCTATGCCGGCCATTGTGATATTTAATATTTTTCTGGCTTAAGAATGTGGGAATTAAAGCTGGTTTGTTTTATTCAGCAAAACGCCTGCAATTATCAGTTACCGGGGAAATGAAGCAAAAATTATGTTAAATAACGTTTATACTTGATTATTTTTATTGAACTTTTCCAATTTTCAAAATTTACTATTATTTATAGTAAATTATATATGTATTATTACAAGGGGATCTTGCTGGCTGACACTTCTCTCCGTTAACAGTATTAGTATTTACACTATCATGATGCGTCAATGGGCAGTGCGTGTAGATGGGAACACCCAGCGCATAGGTTCGAACCCTCTTCACGGCTCCTGAAGATTTGCTTAATTTTAGTATTTGATAACTTGCCATTGAAACAAGGTATAAATCACACGTTGTCACTGTATTTAACCCCCAAATCAATTTGTTATTGTTCGGTAATAGTAGTTCTTTCTGTAAAATTAAGCCGTCATTATCCCGACAATCATTTACCATACGCATGGCCTTTTCCAAACCCCTCCTTGTATATATGTCGTCCGTAGCGAGTAAACCTTAGACTCGCTCCATTATCTCATTATCTTAATGGCATAACTAATTAGCACTAGCTACACAAGCTACAATCCTATCCCTATTTACAGGTAACAGTTCTTCCACCCACCGCTCCTAGTGGAGAAAGCTGAGGTGTAGTCACCGAATATAACCAAGCGAATTGCGAATAGTCGACAGTACAATTTCCAGTCAAGAATGTAGCACTCGGCGTAGGCAGTTCTAATCGACCCCAAGACGCTACAGCTTCGACACAGGACAGGCAGCAGACTAGGACCTCATCCAGCTACAACGCTCTCCCGCATAGAGCTCCGCGACTCCGGCCACACTCAGCTCTGCTCTGCTCCAAGCTCTGTCTCAACGTCTACAACACTGCTGTATCCAGGACTACTAAATAAATATCAAACTCACTAAACACTGTGTATCTAATCTACCCAACAACGTAACATAATCGTACGTTTCACGTGGCATTTCGCTCCTATGCGCACTCGGGCTAAACATCGACGTAATTCAAAATGAAAACGGCTCACGAAAGTAACGTACTGTTCCTTTTTCTCTTTAGGGTCCTCTAGCTTAGGCTGTTAGGTTAGGAGAGGACTTTTAATTACGGTTTTCAAGACGTTTTAAAACCTTAGGACAACTTCCTGCCCTGTTAACAAAACAAGAGGACACTTAACGGTGTTATTGAAAAAAATAAAATAACAAATTTAATTGGAAAATAAATTTTCATGTTGAATTACGTCAATATTTGGCCGCAGCGCTACCGAGCGAAAAGCGACGAAATTTGTATGAGGACGGGCTTTCCCTCACTGGGTTTGACACCATACACATTGACCGCATAAAGAGCATAAAAGCCAGAAGTCACTTATGCCAGCAAAGAAACATTGTCTTAGTATCTTAAACAGGAAGCCGCTCACACAAGGGTAATCTTCCACCACCGTCAACTCGCTGTACAGGCATCGTGTACGTACCTGAACTGCCCTCCACACTGGTCTAACATGGTCCCGTCCTAGGCGTCTCCTGGGTGCTGGGAGACTACCTTCCTACGTCACACTTTCCTACAAGGCACCGACAAAAATCCCTGGCACCCAGCAACATGCTGTTCTACCACCAACTACCTTCCACGACACGGGCTCAGCGGTGACTGACGGACAAGCTTCGTTAAGCAACCTGTCCTCAGGTTGAGGACACCTAACGCGCTCGTTAGCAGCTTGCCGTCCTGGAGACGCATTCATCAATTTTAACATTCTTCGTGTATTAAAAATTGGTTTGTTCTCATATGTTAATATTGTTCTCATGTTAATATTATTATATATTATATTACTATGTAAAATTGGCCGTAGGATGGGTTAGGTGCTCAGGTTCTGTGGGCGATTATTTGTATTTGAAGTATGTGGGTGAAGCATTTACAGCGTTGTGGTAAAATCCGTCCTCACACTAGGTTGTTTAAAGCAGCGGCCGTCCTCCTCAGACGCATTCATCAATTTTTAACATACTGTGTATTCAAAATTGGTTAGTTTTCATATATAACTAAATGTTATTAGCCATAAAAATTATATGTATAGTTAGGCGTAGGTTAGATTAGGTGTTTAGGTTCTGTTGGCGATTATTTGTATTTGTCAACCCGTCCTCGACTCAAGTCCATTCCATCCAGCGGTCGACCCCACAGACGCATTCATAAATTTTTACATGCTGTTCATTCAAAACAGGAATTTTCTCAAATATAAATTAATATTATAATATATTAGCATATTGTGCATATAGGCATAGGTTAGGTGTTTAGGTTCTGTTGGCGATTATTTGTATTTGTAGTACGTGGGTGAAGCATTTACAGCGATGTGGTTCGAACAAAATTCGTCAGTGAAGCACTTGTTCCGGAAGTGTTCGAACGTCATCAGTTGTGAGGCGTGTGTAAAGTGTTTTTCATTCATAAACAACGGGTTTGGCGGCTGGATTAATGCGCATTTGACTTTTGTTTATGTGGACGGGCTGGTTGATGAAGACGGGCTGGTTGATGAAGACGGGCTGGTTGATGAAGACGGGCTGGTTGATGAAGACGGGCTACAGTTGAATAAGTTACTACTTTGGACCGCCATGAACCCTTCGCTGACAGTCAGTGGGGTCCGAGGTGCACATGAGTCAGTCCATTGGAATATTTAATGATTATCTCGACACCCGAAAAAATACTTACCGTCACCAACAACACCGTCACCAACAACACCCTCACCAACAACACCGTCACCAACAACACCCTCACCAACAACACCCTCACCAACAACACCCTCACCAACAACGCCCTCACCCACAACACCCTCACCAACAACACCCTCACCAACAACACCCTCACCAACAACACCCTCACCAACAACACCCTCACCAACAGCACCCTCACCAACAGCACCCTCACCAACAACACGCTCACCAACATATGCAACACATACCATCCACAGCTCATGGACCAATAATACCAAGGCGCGAAACGAAAGCATATTTGGCCTCTGTCAATCACAAGTGTGAATTGAAATTTTGGTGACGGGCGTAAAGAGAACATTTTCTCCACGCCCGATAGCTCTGGGGGGCAGCCGCCTTCACGAATCATCAGTTCTCGTTGTCATTTTGTCCGATGGATCGTCGTCGGGAGGAAAGATGCTGATCACCTCGGAGGTATTGTGTCTGTCTGGGCCTTCAGTCAGTCAACACGAGGAATTGTAGAGAAATCATTTTGCAACAACTTGAAAAACTCCGATGCTTTATTGGCAAGAATAAAAAGCACTGTCTGATTGACGCTGGTTAGGCCAAATCAATATCGACCTCGATAGATTACTCAAGTTTGGCCCTTGTTGGATTAATGACGTAGATTCAACGTTAAATCAACGTCAGTTCAACGTTGACTGAATGTGGCTCAAGCATGTTGATCTATCGGTTGGCAGGCCGTTCTCTTAATTTGCCCCTCCGTAAAATACAACCTTTTAAACTAGCCAGAAACGTGAGGACTCAAGAAAAACGTGAATATATTTGTAAGCCGTTGCTTTCCTTAACAGATTGCATTTGTAACGGGGTTGATATAACGTTCGAAACGCGACCTATAAGTTGAGAGGATGGGTTGAGGTGGATTTGTCTAGGTTTGTACGCTTCAGGTTCAGCTAAACAACTTCAATTCAGATGTTTATCCCGTGGTATGAGCGGGCTGTGGCATCACGCCCTCCTGTAGGGACCCGTGGGAGAGGGGGTTATTGGTAAATAAATCACCAATTGGTGATTTTTACGCATTGGTACAAATGTAAGCACCATGATAATGACGTTTTCTATGCGTGGTCCTCGACAGGTCGGGTGAGATGGTTACATCCGTACGTTTCTGGTCTGGGAAAACAGTTAAATTTTTAACGTAGTGGCTTGTCGACTTTTATAAGGTCGAATTATACTGACTCCCTCACAGGATGCAACCCCACAACAATTACCAATCTCCCGGGTACCTATTTACTGCTAGGTGAACAGAGGCATTAACTGAAATTAAACGTGCCCAATCATTTCTTTCCCACTCGGAATTCGAACCCCGGGATTTTCGATTGCGAGTGGAGAACGAAACCAATGGGACCAAACCTGACGAAATGAATATTCCGCTGATCAAATATATATAAACTGTTTCTCAAGTATCTACGATCGAACTCACACTTCACCTCGAGGCAATAGTGCAAAAACAGACTATTACTAACGTTAGTATGTCAGTTTTATACAATACACGTAGCACACCTCTGGATTTTTCTCCATACGGTGCAATAATAAAAAAAAAAAAGTTCACAAAATCAGTAATAATCATTATATATAATGGTTTATAGAGGGTTAGGCCTAGGTAAGGTTTGTGTTTGGTTAGGTTAGGCTAGCCGTAGGTAACGTTAGGTGAGGTAAGGTTAGGCCTAGGTTAGGTTAGTCAACGATAGGTTAGGTTAAACCTAGATATGGTTAGAAACGGTTAGTTAAGCTTAGGTTAGGCCTAAATAAGGTTAGGTTAGGCTACGTTTAGGCTAAACTAATCTAACCTAGCCTAGTCTATTTTAGGCCTATACTAGGTTAGGTTAGACCTATGTAATGTTAGGTTAGGATAGCTAGATAAGGTAAGATTCTCCCACAAGCAGGGCACAAATACTCATAAGGACGCAAATCTGGTTTCTCTGCGGTGGGGACTAAGCTGAGCGGACTGAGTTGAGAGGACTAAGCTTTGGGGACTGAACTGTGGGGACTGAGCTTCGTGGGATGAACTGTGGGGACTGAGCTTCGTGGGACTAACTGTGGGGACTGAGCTTCGTGGGACTGAACTGTGGGGACTGAGCTGAGGAGACTAAGCTGAGGAGACTAAGTGAGCAGACTAATCTGAGGAGGCTAAGCTGAGCAGACTACCAGAGGAGACTAAGCTGAGAAGATTAACCTGAGGAGACTAACCTAAGGAGACTAAGCTGAGCAGACTAAGCTGCAGGCAAAGACAGAGTGAACTGAAATTCGCCACACCAGAGGAGACGCAAATAAACACTTAAAACATCAACAAAAATGTGGTTCACAGACAACAAACAAAGGCGATATTAATAACAAATACTGAGAGAGAGAGAGAATAACAACATCAGAAGGTGACACAGATGGAATGAAAAGACAGATCAGAATGCAAAGAAAACACCAGAGCGAGATATTTCTACTAGCCCAGATAAAGAGATTGAATCTG
>WNGS01165339.1:2285042-2295093 GCA_020271785.1 Procambarus virginalis
GATCAGTCACAATGCTGGGAGCTCATTTTCCAAGCCACACAACAAACACACATACGGAGGTTGAGGGGGGTGGGGGGAGGAGGAAAAGAACTACACACCACACACACACACAACACACACACACACACACACACACACACAACACACACACACACAGTTGATTGTGTGAGTGATTGACAGTTGAGAGGGCGGGACCAAAGAGCCAAAGCCTCAACCCCCGCAAGCAAATAGGTGAGTACAATGTGAGGTGAGTATAAACCACACACACACACACCCACACACACACACACACACACACACACACCACACACACACACACACACACAAACACAGCACACACACACACATCACTACACACACACACACACTACCGAAAGACAGCACAGGCATGAAGCACACAGCACCAATTTATTTAACAGAACAGGGTACAGCACACTATGGGGACAGCAGATGTGGGAATTGAGTGGCCCATGGATGCGCCATAGAGACATTAGAAAGATTTGTTTAGTGTTCAGAGTATGAATATGCATTCATTCTAATAAGGAAGCATTAGGAATGAGGTATGTGAGACAGACTCCAATACAACCAATATTACTAGTGTAAATATGATAAGAGGGGCGGGGGGGCGCAATAGCCTCAGTGAACGGCTGGTTCACCTGTTTGATGTGACAATAGCGAGTAGGTCGGGACAAAAGCCGAAGCTCACCGTCGCCGGCATGCACAACTAGGTGAATTCCTCACAGTGAGAGAGGAATATCCAGCAGAGGAGTGATTGTTGTTGTCGTTGTAGCTTAGGATGGGTAGGTTATGTAATTGTTGAGGAGGAGAACATCACTGAGAAGGGAAGGAAGAGAGAGGGCAAATGACGCCAGGACGGAAAAGTGGTAATACCAAAATGAAACACAAGGTGAGGAAATATTCAGATGGAGCACATAGGCCTTGCTGAAATAGATTCAGAAACGATTCTTACCCTTCACCGAACTCTGGAGCCATTTATATAAATCCGCTATGAAGCTTACGGACACGTCTGGCGATGGTGAAGCCTAAAGTTATATGAGAGAGGACCGTAATACAGTCCGGTGCCACACAGCAGTCATAAAACAGATTAACTCAAGTCGAAAGGTAGAAGAGACGAGAGATAATGGACTAAGGTTAATTAGGCAAGGTGAAAAAGCTGAGAAACAAGAAGTGAGGATAAGAAGTACGATCGAGTCAGCTGGCGGGAACGAATATAGATGGAGGGAATGAACAGAACAGCTGAACCATTGCATGATTGATTGTATGGACAAATGTACGTGAACAATTGCTAATAGAACGAGAAGGGGGGATATAATTTAATTCATGATATATGATACGATAGCGTTTGTTTACGTTCTTCAAAGCCTGGCAAGCTAATGATAGCTGGCACAAGTATCAAGATTATATGCTACAAGAACAGTACAGTCTCACGGTCAGAGACATCACTTTGAATATAATACAGGGGCTGGGGGGAGGGGGGGTGCGACCCGGTGTAGATCCGCATGGTCTGACAGTCTGTCAATCTGCCTCTTTCTACCTCATGTATCTATCCATGTCTATCTCTCTCTATCTATATCTATCCCTATCTATCTCTCTCTCCTATCGAGCTACCTCTCTATATTTCTATCGAGTTGCCTCTCAATCTCTGTCTATAGAGCTATCTCTCTAGCTACCTTTCTATTTATGCAAAGTAAACTTAATGCAACACTCACTAAGAACAGTTAGTATAAAATACAAAAAACAAGGAATCTACCACTGATTTAAGAAGATTGCAAATCCTGGAGACTCTCTTATAAGAAAAAAAGACCCACTTAATATACAGAATAACGACTTTTGCTACCATCCGACACTCAGCTCCTGATCTCATCCCACACATCACCGGATAAAGACGACATCACTCCCGAGGTCTCCATGCCGCAATCCCGCTCTCACACAAGACAGTACATGTATAATTTTTTGCTTATAGTCATATTTGGCTGATTAATAAGTACATATGTGGAATATGCCAAGTTATATTTTGTTTTTAAGGTACAAACTCTTCCTTAGATTTAACCCCAGGCAGTGGCTGATAGTACGGAGGCATGGCTTCATCTGCCAAAGCACAGGAGGATGGCATGCACGACACACCAGGTTAATAACACTATTAAGAGGAGCCTTACCACAACCGGTTTGTCCAGTAGTAGGGAGAGAACCTCTTCGTCTAATGTCCCAGCAACTCTGTTGAGCCTATCGGTCGCCCAGACAGAATCGACGGTAAGACCCTGGAAGAATGGTAGACAGTTGGTGTGGGACTACACTGTGCGTTTCAACTTTAGCCAACACCTATAGTTGACTTCAGTGCTTGCACAGGCAGAGGTGCTGCCACTCACCGGGAAGCAGCCAGTCACGTAAATATAGAGACCTTGATCACCACTATAATTTTGTCCCTATTGCCTCAGAGATATTCGGTGCCTGGGGTAAAAGTGGTACTAGGTTTTTGAAGGAGTTAGGGTCTAAGCTAATTAAAACAACTAGAGCCGCCAGTTTCTTCTTTTAACGCCTTAGTGTGGCGATCCAGAAGAGGAAAATGCTCCACTGCATCCATAGTTCCTACCCCCCTCTGAGGAACCAGAGAACTTTACAACCACCTGTGACAAGTTACCTTGTAACCCTGCATGTAACCAATGTTGTAAACCCTTTATGTGAAATTCATTACAGTTTTATATAAATATATATAATATATATATATATATATATATATATATATAATATATATATATATATATATATATATATATATATAGATATATATTATATATATATAAGAGCTTAAGTATCACACTTTCAGCCTTTACAGGCCATGGCAAAGATTCAGTCAGCTTATATCTAAAAGCTTTTATCACCATTGACTACTCCACTAACTTTGAGATAGTCCTCAGTGCTGAACAGTATAGACAAATCTGGTTTTAAATATCCTTATTTTGTGAATAATTTTGAAATGAATATAGTTGCGAATAAATGTATTTGAAACAAATAAATAGTGAAATGAATTAATCCTATGTTGAACACACGATAGTGAATAAATTCGAATTCGAATATGTCTGATATCGAATAAGCCCGATATCGATTAAACCTGAAATCGACTTAGTTCGAAATCGATTATGCCCGATGCCTATTACGTCCAATACCGCAAATATAAAATAATACATAGTTCTCTACGAACCATAATGAAAACTTTCACATTTAACCGAAACACTGATTAGATGAAACAATACGAATTTGAATCCAATTAGATACGATTCCAGTACAGATCGTTCACAGAGATCTTTCCCTAAGATCCAATCCATTCATATTAAATATTAAGTATCTCATTGCGGAAATACTTGATTACCTTCTTTTGTTCTACATGTTTGTAGCTGAACTGAATTGTTAAGTTGAGCTAAAGCCGAGAGAATTTATGTTGTGTTATTGATCAGCATTAAAATTTAGTCAACACCAGAGGTCAGCACCAAAGGTCACCACTAGAGGTCACTACCAGAGTTCAACACCAGAGGCCGCCATTATAGGTCAACAGAAGAGGTCCCCCTCTGTAGGTCAACACCAGACATTAACATCAGAGGTCACCACCGGAGGTCAGCACTACAAGTAACCACTAGAGGTAATCACAGGTCACTACTAGAGGCCATCATCACAGGTTAAAGGACAGGTCGAAGCAATAAATATATGCAAAAGTCATCATCTATTCCAATAATGTGGAGCGAAAATTGTTTGCAAACATCCGTTACCGGCAATTTCTCTCAATTTGTCTTAATTATTGCTTGATTTACCTCTCTAATGCTAATTTATTGGCTTCAACGAGGCAACTGGTGCACGATATTGATATCAATTACATCAAGGCTCGGCTCGGTGTCTCCTGACAACAGTATGAGAGAATTTGAGTGTGTTTTTGAGCGAGTGTGTCTGTCTGTCTGTTGGAGTGCTTGAGTGTGTGTTTATATCACCTATGTATTCATGTAAACACCAAACAGAACATTCAACATCGTGTTATTATGTATATTAAAAGGTTGATTTTGACTTTTGGATTTCCTCTTATCCCTGAGAGCCGTCAACGGGATCTCACAGAAATTGACTCCGTCTCAGGTACCAGTTGCTGTTGACGGGGACCATTTCTTTATATCCATCGTCAGTGATTGATGGAGAGGCGCCGTTCATCTACTCTCCCCTCCCACATTCGGCCTTCTCCTCTCATCCCCTCTCTTTCCCCCACCTCCTCACCCTATTATCCCCCGTTCCCTCTCTCTTCCCCTCACATCGCTCTTCACCAAGTTCTCTCAGTCTCCCTCATACAACGTATACACAGACTCTCAGGACGCCCAGATTCCCTTGCTAGCTGAACCATTTGTATTTAATTATGTTAGTTGGTCCACTATTGCATTATTAAATTATCCTTTCGTTCGCGCAGTCCTAGTAGCTGCGCGAAGAACGCGTGATATCGGCCTGGCTGGGATCTATAGCCTTTTATTTAATATGTTTGGTATAATTATTTTTCTCTCAATGAAAGATTTTGGTCGGGATTTGGTTCTTTAATTAATAAAAAAAATAAACATTCCACCAAAGGAAATGAAAGGTCTCGTCAGAATATTTTTTTTAATCTCTCCGTTGATGATACAGTCCATCACAACTTTACCAGAGATGGTATTCCTAATATATTATATATATATATATATATATATATATATATATATATATATATATATATATATATATATATATATATATATAATATATATATGTAACTTTTTTAGACACTCCACCCACCAGGGGACTCGAACACTGGCCAACAAAGTGGCAGTTGCATGCTGTATCCACTACACCATACTTCAAACCATATAAGAGAGGTAGGAATTCTGGGGTATTTAACCAACCAGAACTCCAATCCTCTCCCAGGCAATGAGATAGTGTGAGACCTCTGGTGCTCTTTCATCGAGCCCTGTTATGTGGGAGAACTCAGTGCCAAATGTTTAATGTACAGACTAGCCTATAACCACTAGCTGAAGTTTATAACTTTTTTATGCACTCCACCCACCAGGGGACTCGAACACAGGCCAACAAGGTGGAAAGAGCACCAGAGGTCTCACACTATCTCATTGCCTGGGAGAGGATTGGAGTTCTGGTTGGTTAAATACCCCAGAATTCCTACCTCTCTTATATGGCTTTGAAGTATGGTGTAGTGGATATAGCGTGCAACTGCGACCTCGTTGGCCAGTGTTCGAGTCCCTGGTGGGTGGAGTGTCTAAAAAGTTATAAACGACATTTTTCTTCTTATATGACTGTGTGTGTGTGTGTGTGTGTGTGTGTGTGTGTGTGTGTGTGTGTGTGTGTGTGTGTGTGTGTGTGTGTGTGTGTGTGTACTCACCTAATTGTACTCACCTAATTGTGCTTGCGGGGGTTGAGCTTTGGCTCTTTGGTCCCGCCTCTCAACTGTCAATCAACTGGTGTACAGTTTCCTGAGCCTACTGGGCTCTATCATATCTACATTTGAAACTGTGTATGGAGTCAGCCTCCACCACATCACTGCCTAGTGCATTCCATTTACTAACTACTCTGACACTGAAAAAGTTCTTTCTAATGTCTCTGTGGCTCATTTGGGTACTCAGCTTCCACCTGTGTCCCCTTGTTCGCGCCCCTCCAGTGTTGAATAGTTCATCCTTGTTTACCCGGTCAATTCCCCTGAGGATTTTGTAGGTTGTGATCATGTCCCCCCTTACTCTTCTGTCTTCCAGTGTCGTAAGTTGCATTTCCCGCAGCCTTTCCTCATAACTCATGCCTCTTAGTTCTGGGACTAGTCTAGTAGCATACCTTTGGACTTTTTCCAGCTTCGTCTTGTGCTTGACAAGGTACGGGCTCCATGCTGGGGCCGCGTACTCCAGGATTGGTCTTACATATGTGGTGTACAAGATTCTGAATGATTCCTTACACAGGTTCCTGAACGCCGTTCTGATGTTAGCCAGCCTCGCATATGCCGCAGAAGTTATTCTCTTTATGTGGGCTTCAGGAGACAGGTTTGGTGTGATATCAACTCCTAGATCTTTCTCTCTGTCTGTTTCATTAAGTACTTCATCCCCTATTCTGTATCCTGTGTCTGGCCTCCTGTATCCACTGCCTAGTTTCATTACTTTGCATTTACTTGGGTTACATTTACTCTGTGTGTGGTTGTGTGTGTGTGTGTGTGTGTGTGTGTGTGTGTGTGTGTGTGTGGTGTGTGTGTGTGTGTGTGTGTGTGTTGTGTGTGTGTGTGTGTGTGTGTGTGTGTGTGTGTGTGTGTGTGTGTGTGTGTGTGTTGTGTGTGTGTGGTGTGTGTGTGTGTGTGTGTGTGTGTGTGTGTGTGGCTAGGGGCAATGGCGAGTAAGGAGGACTCCAAGGCGTCAGTCTGCTCTTTGAGTTCTGAACCAGTTTTCTAAGTTCAAAGATTAGTTATGAACAGCAAACTAAAGCTCCCCATAGCGTGGTACAACAAATATATTTACATAAGAGTAACTGACGAGAACATAAGAGTAACTGACGAGAACATAAGAGTAACTGACGAGAACATAAGACTAACTGACGAGAACATAAGACTAACTGACGAGAACATAAGACTAACTGACGAGAACATAAGAGTAACTGACGAGAACATAAGACTAACTGACGAGAACATAAGACTAACTGACGAGAACATAAGAGTAACTGACGAGAACATAAGAGTAACTGACGAGAACATAAGACTAACTGACGAGAACATAAGAGTAACTGACGAGAACATAAGAGTAACTGACGAGAACATAAGACTAACTGACGAGAACATAAGACTAACTGACGAGAACATAAGAGTAACTGACGAGAACATAAAGAACAGAAGATTTCTGTTCAAGTTGAGGGTTTTCCCAGCTTAAGAATTAATCTGACTGCTGCATTTGTAATTAATTAGGGAATAGTCCAGCTGCAAGAGCTAAAATATTTTTGTGTGCAAATAGACTACAATCATTTGGAGGTAGTTAACACCATTTTGTTAATTTGGCTAATGGCCTGCGCCTTGCTATTGAAACCTCTAATGGCTTTATGAACCTCTGAGGTGGTTGTGTGTTTCATAAGGTGGCACTCTTGACGAATGTGTTTGTCTATTCTTTGTGTTGGAGGTAATGTTGCAGCTCCGTTATCTTCAAGAACAGGAGGAGGACGAGGGGGCAACCCGTTCTCGCACTGGCTTATAGTCAATATTGGCTTATTAATATGTGCACATGTGACATACTAATTTATTGTGAAAATTTAGTTACCTTGAAAAGCTGAATAGAAAACACCGACCTAACCTAACCTTCTTAGTATGTTAAGATAAGCATCTTATTGCTTCTTAATTACAATTAGTACTTAACCTATACCTATACTGATATTACATTTTTATAAAAATAATGAAACAAAACCAAAATATTTAAATAAATTGTAATGTAACTCAGGATATTGTCAAATATTGTATAAAATCTCTCGTGTTTAATAAAACTGAAAAAGAAATTCCTAATATATATAACTGCTGTTTAGCAAATCTGTAGGTAGAATTTGTATGCGAAAAAAACAAAATATAACTTGGCATATACCACATATGTACTTATTAATCAGCCAAATAGTTACTATAAGCAATAAGTCATATATGTACTGTCTTGTGCGAGAACGGGTTGCGAGGGGGAGGGAGGATGCAATGAAGATGGGAAGTGGAGGAAGAGGATAAGAAGTGGTAGTGGGAGAAGGAAAGGGAGAGATGGGTGGGAGAGTGCTATGGGGTAGGTAAGGGGGGGGGGGGAGACGGTAGGGAAAAAAATAAACAAATATGAAGGGAGGGGAACTTTTAGGAGAAAGTGCCATGCCATTAGACTATATAGCACTTGGAATGTTTTTTGGGACGGGAGGGGGGGGGGAATACTGCCCCACCACTTGGACGGTCGGGGGATTGAACACTGACCTGCATTACGCGAGACCGTTGCTCTGCCGTCCAGCCCAATATGAAACATTGGAATGTATCGCTTAATATCTACATTTTCCGTCTAATTTGCATACTGAGAGGACAGGTTTAAGCGTGTCTTTAAAGAGGAACAGAAAGATGACTACGACCTTCGAGGAGTGGTTGGATTTGATTGTTGCCGTCGGAGGTGGCTAGTTTATTGTACACCCCATACTTATCCTGTGAGCGGTAGCGCAAAAAGCATTACTGAGGGCACAAAAGGTCTTATCAGACCTCAACTTAGATTATTACATAAACAATTTCATCTATCTTCACACTTTATAGTTACAATGTCAACTAGTTACAGAGAATGTTCAATTTTTAAGAGTTATATATTACAGTAAGTCATTATATATACATGGTAGGTCTTATCGCTAATACATAATTGTTTGAGCAATGGAGATATTACAGTCATAGGGGAGTTGCTGTTTATTATTAGGCTTCACAATACACTACTTGTTTCTGAATCTCATATGTCGTTCATCTACTGGAAGCAAAATATGGATACAGCGCAAGAATTTCAGGTATTTTACCCTTGGTAATAAGATAGGTTGCCATATCATGCAGTGTCAGCTTAGATTTATCTCTAAATGGCTCAATTTTACTACAATCCAAAATATAGTGTTCGAGTGTGTGTCCCTGTCTTTGTCCACACACTTTACACTTTACTTCATCTAGATCCCTATACAAGCCGAACTGTCAGAGATACTTGTAGCCAAGTCTTATACGAGCTGTGACAACATCTGTTAGTCTACTGACTTTGTTACTTGCCCCATACACATGTTTTACTTCACACATTTCATTGTGATAAACAATGGACCTGCTAGTTCCAGTTTGCACTGTTCTACTTTCTTCAAATCCATCCAGGAGTTCTCGTCTAATGACACTTTTAAGGGACCTATTTGATAACTCAAGATTCCGTTCAATACTGACTTTATTTACTGCAGCCTTAGCAAGGGCGTCAACTTTATCCTGTTCCTACAGGCCAATGTGAGAAGAAATCCACAATAATTTTATATTTACCCTCTTGCTAAGTATTCTTATATATTTATTTCTGGCTTCTGAGACAAGCACGTTATTATTTGATTGCAAACCCTTTATTGCTAGCAGTGAGGAAAGGGAGTCGGAAATAATTAAGCTGTCTACTTCAGTGTTGTTAATAATTTCGAGTGCTAACAGTATTGCTACCAACTCAGCTTGTATTGTGGATGCCCAGATACTAATTCTTATATTCCTTTGAATTGTGCTGTCATCGGGCTGATGAGCAATAACAGCACTTCCTGCCCTCCCTGTAGCTGTATTGAGTGATCCGTCAGTGTATATGGTCTGTGTTATGTTGTTTTCAGTTTGTATATGTGAATGTGTTCTATGGTGCTTAATTTAGCAGCAAGCTGAGCATGAGGGTTGTTTGTGATTAGTTCTTGGTAGGGTATGCAGGGGTCAGGATGTCAAAAGGTACTATCGCCAGGGTGGAAGGAAGTGCTGTACTTTTTCATCTGTATATACATCGTGCAGTCCATCATTTTAATATGATGGCTGTTTTTTAATCCACTTAGACTCGCTGGTTCCATTACGTATGTGTTCTAACAGTGCAACTGACACAATGTTGCTTTTGTTATCACGCAGAAGCTTTAGTCCCATCATAAGATTGAATGTGTGGATGGACCTTGAACCGGGCCAAGTACTAGTAGCTTTCAGCGACTACGCCCTTTACCACCTTCACCTTCAAGAAGGTCTCAGATTCCAGGGCATAGCAATTACTGCTGAATTCAAGTGCCAATTAGCATTTTAATTCCTTCTTGAGCTTTCTCCTCATCCACTTTCTTGCACATTTAACCTCTTATCCACTTATCTTCCCCTTCTCACTTGGCCTCCCTAACACCTTCCTCCCTTCAAGCCTCAGTGGCTTTATCATCTTTCCATGTTAGAGCACACAATTCTAAGGAAACATTCCGAGAACATCAAACCGGAACAAGTTGGTCCTGCTCGAAGAAATTGTGAGAAGCAGCTCATTCCTGGGAGGTT
>WNGS01165339.1:2305770-2310770 GCA_020271785.1 Procambarus virginalis
AGTGGTGATGCACACGCACGCACGTGCACGCACTCACGCATGTACACACACACACATGTACACACACACACACACACACGCTACAGTTGAGAGGCGGGACCAAAGAACCAAAGCTCAACCCCCGCAAACACGAATGTGAGTACAAATGTGAGTACACACACACACACACACACACACACACCTCAAAGCGTTATATGACAAAGAGTGCTGGGAAGACGGGACACCACGAGCGTAGCTCTCATCCTGTAACTACACTTAGGTAATTACACTTAGGTAATTACACACACACACACACACACACACACACACACACACACACACACACACACACACACACACACATACACACACACACACACACACACACACACACACACACACACACACACACACACACACACACACACACACTGACCGTGGGGCCAGGTAGCCTGGTGGATAGCGCGCAGGACTCGTAATTCTGTGGCGCGGGTTCGATTCCCGCACCCGGCAGAAACAAATGGGCAAAGTTTCTTTCACCCTGAATGCCCCTGTTACCTAGCAGTAAATAGGTACCTGGGAGTTAGTCAGCTGTCACGGGCTGCTTCCTGGGGTGTGTGTGGTGTGAAAAAAAAAAGTTAGTGTAGTTAGTAAAAACAGTTGATTGACAGTTGAGAGGCGGGCCGAAAGAGCAAAGCTCAACCCCCGCAAATACAACTAAGTGAATACAACTAAGTGAATACAATTAAGTGAATACACACATAAGTTCCACTTATGTGACAGAGGACAGAGTTCCACATAAGAGGTTGTTCTGGAAACTGGAAAATATTGGAGGGGTGACAGGTAAGCTTCTAACATGGATGAAAAATTTTCTGACTGATAGAAAAATGAGGGCAGTGATCAGAGGCAATGTATCGGACTAGAGAAATGTCACAAGTGGAGTACCACAGGGTTCAGTTCTTGCACCAGTGATGTTTATTGTCTACATAAATGATCTACCAGTTGGTATACAGAATTATATGAACATGTTTGCTGATGATGCTAAGATAATAGGAAGGATAAGAAACTTAGATGATTGTCATGCCCTTAAAGATGACCTGGACAAAAAAAGTATATGGAGCACCACTTGGCAAATGGAATTTAATGTTAATAAATGCCATGTTATGGAATGTGGAATAGGAGAACATAGACCCCACACAACCTATATATTATGTGAGAAATCTTTAAAGAATTCTGATAAAGAAAGAGATCTAGGGGTGGTTCTAGATAGAAAACTATCACCTGAGGACCACATAAAGAATATTGTGCGAGGAGCCTATGCCACGCTTTCTAACTTCAAAATTGCTTTTAAATACATGGATGGCGATATACTAAAGAAATTGTTCACGACTTTTGTTAGGCCAAAGCTAGAATATGCAGCGGTTGTGTGGTGCCCATATCTTAAGAAGCACATCAACAAACTGGAAAAGGTGCAAAGACATGCTACTAAGTGGCTCCCAGAACTGAAGGGCAAGAGCTACGAGGAGAGGTTAGAGGCATTAAATATGCCAAAACTAGAAGACAGAAGAAAAAGAAGTGATATGATCACTACATACAAAATAGTAACAGGAATTGATAAAATCGATAGGGAAGATTTCCTGAGACCTGGAACTTTAAGAACAAGAGGTCATAGATTTAAACTAGCTAAACACAGATGCCGAAGAAATATTTGAAAATTCACTTTCGCAAACAGAGTGGTAGACGGTTGGAACAAGTTAGGTGAGAAGGTGGTGGAGGTCAAGACCGTCAGTAGTTTCAAAGCGTTATATGACAAAGAGTGCTGGGAAGACGGGACACCACGAGCGAAGCTCTCATCCTGTAACTACACTTAGGTAATTACACACGCACACACACAGAAAGATCTACGAGTTGATATCACGCCAAACCTGTCTCCTGAAGCTCACGCACGTGCACGCACCTTACCTTTAAAGAACACAATAAAGTAGCCGTCACAACTGCACGAAAAATGACAGGTTGGATAACAAGAACTTTTCACACTAGAGATGCTATACCGATGATGACACTTTTCAAAACGCTTGTGCTCTCTAGAGTGGAGTACTGCTGCACAATGACAGCCCATTTCAAAGCTGGAGAAATTGCTGACCTGGAGGGCGTGCAGAGATCCTTTACTGCTAGAATCCACTCAGTAAAACATCTAAACTACTGGGACCGACTAAAGAGCCTAAATCTGTATTCCCTTGAGCGCAGGCGGGAGAGATACATAATAATTTACACGTGGAAAATATTAGAGGGGCTGGTCCCAAACCTGCACATAGAAATAACATCACATGAGACCAGAAGACATGGCAGGATGTGCAGAATACCCCCGTTGAAGAGCAAAGGTGCAGCAGGTACTCTGAGAGAGAACTCTATCAACATCAGAGGCCCGAGACTGTTCAACACGCTTCCGCTACACATAAGGGGCATAACTGGCCGACCCCTCACAGTGTTCAAGAGAGAACTGGATAAACACCGCCAAAGGATACCTGATCAACCAGGCTGTGACTCATACGTCAGGCTGCGAGCAGCCGCGTCCAAGAGCCTGGTTGATCAGTCCAGCAACCAGGAGGACTGGTCGATGACCGGGCCGCGGGGACGCTAAGCCCCGGAAGTACCTCAAAGTAGTCAAGAAGGTAGGAAGCCCACATCAAAAGAATAACATCGGCGGCGTATGCGAGGCTGGCTAATATCAGAACAGCCTTCAGGAATCTGTGTAAGGAAACATTCAGAACCTTGTATACCACATATGTAAGACCAATCCTGAAGTATGCGGCCCCAGCATGGAGCCCGTACCTTGTCAAGCACAAGACGAAGCTGGAAAAAGTTCAGAGGTATGCCACTAGACTAGTCCCAGAACTAAGAGGCATGAGTTACGAGGAAAGGCTGCGGGAAATGCACCTTACGACCCTGGAAGACAGAAGAGTAAGGGGAGACATGATCACCACTTACACAATTCTCAGGGGAATTGACAGGGTAGACAAGCAAGCCGTCCTCTAAAAAATAACGTCACTTTTGGCTCGTATGCGCGCTGTGGCCAAATTTGGACGTAATTTGAAATGAAATCGACTCACAAAAGTGACTTACTGTCCCGTTTTCTGTTTGAGTCGTCCGGCTTACTCGGTAAGGTTAGAAAAGGAAACTTTCCATTAACGTTTTTCATAACGTTTTGAAACTTTATGAGAATTTCCTGCCCACCTAACCTACCAGAGGACCCTTAACTTACTGGTGTGGAAAAAAAAATCCCAAATTAATGTTCAATTTTTTTTCATTTTCAAATTACGTCCACTTTCGGCCATACGGGCCAAAAGCAACGTTATTTTTTAAGAGGACAGGTTGTTTGATTATTTCACACGGGTGGTACACGCACAAGGGGACACAGGTTGGAGACTGAGTCTCCAGCTGTGCCCAAAGAGTCTCCACCCAGATGAGCCACAGAGACATTAGAAAGAACTTTTTCAGTGTCAGAGTAGTTAGTAAATGGAACGCATTTGGAAGTGATGTGGTGAAGGTTGGCTCCGTACACAGTTTCAAATATCGATATGATTGAGCTCGAGAAACTCAGGAATCTGTACACCAATTGATTTACGGTTGAGAGGCGGGACCTAAAAGCCAAAGCTCAACCCCCGCAAGCACAACTAGGTGAGTACACACATATGCAGTAAACATAATAGTTAAAATATTTTGGTTAAAAAGGCGGGGTCCAAGAGCTAATAGCTCGATTCTGCAGACAAAAATAATAAATAATAATCATCATCATCAGTGGTGTATGCGAGGCTGATGAACATAAGAACTGCCATCAGAAATTTGTGTAAGGAATCATTCAGAACCTTGTATACCACATATGTTAGACCAATACTGGAATATGCAGCTCCAGCCTGGAGTCTACATCTAATCAGACACAAAACGAAGTTAGACAAGGTTCACAGGTATGCCACCAAGGTAGTCCCCGAGCTGAGAGGAATGAGCTACGAGGAAAGATTACTGGAATGAAACTCACGACACTGGAAGATATAAGAGTTAGTGGAGATATGATCACTACCTACAAAATTTCTCAGAGGAAACTGTCAGGGGTAGATAAAGACGCCTCCATCTATAACTTTAATTCCAGATTCAACAATGAATTGGAACGTCAGAACAGTTAAATTGTAGCGCAGTAGGTACATCAGGCGGGGACAAGAGCTAGAGCCCACTCCCCCTTAGATAAGCCCACTACAACTCCACTTCTCCCGTCCCATGCACACCTTTCCCAGATATTCCTCACCAGCACCCACCTACCCCTTCCCACACTGACATCTACTCCCTTTTCCACATCATTTACCCACTGCTTGTCCCCCCTGACTCTTCCCCCATTCCACCCGTCCCTCACACCTACACTTTTCTCCCTGTCTCCTCTGAATGACAGTCCGGACACCTGCAGACGGGGCCGCTCCGGTTTTTTCCTTCGTAATCAATTTAAAGTTAGCGTCCAGGTATGGCCGCTCTCATAAAACTTTCCCGCCGATAATGGCGCCACGAAGAAAACGGGACGCGGGTGACGCTGCCAGAAGGGAATTTGGGGAAGGCGGGAAAGCTTTTTTTTTGTTTTTATTCATTTTTGTCTCCTGATTCTGCTGTTTTTGTGATTGATGGTTTTTGTCGTGATTGAATTTTAGATTTATTATGTGTTGGAAATTCATAAATTTGGTTAATTTTGACTGTTTTGTTAGTGTGGACCCAAAGCCTCCAGGAAGAGAATGCCTTCTCCAAAGGTGTTCTCCAGAGCCTATATAGAATGCCTTTGGAGAAGGCGCCTCCAAAGGTGTTGTAGGAAGCCTTGTGAGCACCCACGTGTCCTTCTGTATATTGGGCTCTCATACCACCCCATTTTATTGTATGATTTATTATACAAAAAGATTAGTTTTAAAAATACAACACAATAAGATCTCTTTCTGACCTGTAGGGTTCTTGGAGTTCCTCCGTCGTTGTCGGCCAGGAGACAAGAA
>WNGS01165339.1:2315770-2316799 GCA_020271785.1 Procambarus virginalis
TGTATTAAAAAAAACAAATTTTCAGTTGTAACCTACATCCTTTCTCAAGATACTGTATACACTGAACATTGTATACAGTACCTTGTTTACAGTATGTTTCCCACTCCTTAAGGGAATGGGAAACCCTCCACCGGCAAGCCAGTAACGCCTGAGAGGAGTGTAACAGAAGCCACCTATCATTCCACCTCAGAACTTCCTCCTCCAACCCTAACCTAACCTACCAAAACCCTTAGGGGCCCACACCAGCCCATGCCCTCCCTGTTCCCCTCACCTCATGCTTCCCCCTGCCCCCCCCCTGTTTCCCTACTCCAGGCCCCCTTTATTCCCCCATCCACTACCCTCCCCACTTCCCCATTTCACACCATTCTCCCCCATCCTATGCCCTCAATGCCCTCAACCAAAACCCATCCAGTCCCCCTATCCCAACCCCTGCATGTCCCCCCCAACCCTCCCATCCGAGCGATACCAAGGGTAACTGAGACTGGACAGAAGAGAGCATTTGCATTATCAAAATAATGTACACAACACAGATGGTATCACAAACAAAGCAAGTGAACTTGGGGAAAGAGCACAAGAGATGTAATAGCGCTCGCTGAAACAAAACTGTCAGGTATCCTAACAAATGCAGTGGTTTGCCCTGGACTAAACAGTAATAAGGAAAATGAGAGAGAAGGGGATTGCAGGCAGGCATTGAATGTGGTTAGAGTGAGTAGTGAGTGAGTGAGTGATGATTTATGAGTGAGCTCACACTTAAAGAGAAATACAGACAAAAGGTGGTACAGACTTTTAAGATCGCTGTATTGTGGTAGGTGCTGTAATTGAGTCACTTGAGAGCGAGGGGGTGAGTGGAATAGGCAAGATAGGGTGAAAACGCTGTAAATTAATTCACCATTTATTTTCAAAGACTCTACGACTCCTGCTTGATGGTGGTGGTGGTAGGGGAGGGAGCGTGTGAAGTGGAGGGTACTGGGTGGAAGGGGAGAGATGGAATGGATGTGGGAAGGGAGGGGGTTTTAAAGTGTGTGTGTG
>WNGS01165339.1:2332872-2345372 GCA_020271785.1 Procambarus virginalis
GCTTTATTATATATTTAAAGGTTGCAAGATATACATTGGTTGATACAAAGAGTGATTAAAGGTTATGGATCTTTTGAAGCTCTTCCGCTTTCAGACGGGAACCGAGGATGCAGCAAGCGTTTCCCCTCTGGATCGCCACACTGAGGCGCTGAAACGAAAAATTGGCAGCTCTTGGGTCTCTGGTGACGTCAATGAGCTTGGAGCCCAATTCCTTGAGAAATCCCAAGGCATTCTTGCCCCAGGGGCCATGCGTCTCAGACGCTAAGGGAACAAAGGTGTATTGACTTTCCAGTCGCCTGTATTTGGCTGATTATGTTATTTCCCTGTGGTTGGCTGCCCCACCTGCTTGATCAGCTCCGAGGTGTACATAGGTGTCGGCCAGGGTGGATACACATGTGAAATCCCACACCAACTGTCTACCCTCCTTCCAGGAGTATATGATGATGCCATCAGGGCGAAGTGCGGGGAAATCCGGGTTTTGGTCCTCTAAGATGCGAGGTTCTCTCTCCGCTGGGCACTGAGCTGAGACGAGGCTCCTCTTGATGATGTCACTGACCTCGTTGTGTCTTGCATGCCAGCCCTTTGTGCTTCCGCAATGCAACCCATGCAGTCCATATTGGCCTGCTTCCACCCTGTTGCAAATGCACTTGTATTCAGTGTGAATTGGGGCACCAAGGCGGAGGGCCACTGCTACACGAAGGGATTCTGAATCTAGGCGCGTGCCCATTGCTGACATGGGTACTGCCAGGAGGAAGTCTCCTGCATGGGGGGCACGCACTGCTCTGAGGCGGACTTTCTCCTAGTCTGATGTTGCGGCGCTGAGCATGGCATCAGCTACTTTTTCTACTAGTGGGTAGTCCCAGCTGGATTGCTTGTGTTTTTTGTTGGTTCTATGATGGGTGCTGGGGTTACAAGAGCATCACACTGATTTGAACATTCAGTGAAAGCAGGATCGTGTATTCCTGCTAAATCACTCAGGAATTCAGGTAGGGATATATCTTACGAGATTGTGCGATGCATAGGAGGAGAGGAAAGGAGGGCTGGTAGAGCAATCTGGGAGGCTGTGCGGACACGAAGGCCGCTGAGTCTAACAAGAGAGGGTTGCTTGCTCCCACTGAGAGTCGTCCAATGGCAGGTTCAGGACTTTCACCAGCATGGACCTCAGAAGGGTGTCATACACATTTAATTTAGGGCTGTTGTAGGATGGAGAACACCTCAGAAAGTAAGTCAACTTAGGGAGAGATAGGCATCTTGTGAGGAGGAAGAGAGCATCATGGATATTGATCTTTTCAATCCTGTCCAGCATTATCCTTTGATCAGTGTTTTATGCATCCAGGACCTTCTTGATGGCTTGCCGGCCAATGGGGGCACCCAGGAGGGTGCAGTCTGGTGGCTCGACAACGAGAATGTCTGGAAGAACATTTTTTATTTGCCCAGTGATGTCTGGGTTGTGGGAGACTATTTCGCATTTGCATGCATTGAGAATGATGCCCGAAGCTGCTCCTTGCTCCTGGATTTTCCTTATATACTCCAAAATGGTTTCCGGGGTTCCAGCGAGAGTGCCATCATCCAGGTACCAGATGTTTAGCTCGCTTGTCAGACTATAAGTGACCTCTTTGATAGCTAAGTAGAAAAGGATGGGGGATAAGGGATCACCTTGTTGGACACCTTCACAGGAGTCTATTTCATGCTCCCCAAAAAGAAGCTTAGAGTCCCCCACTGTAGCACGATCGGATGAATGGGTCAAGGGAACGGAAATGGTTGTGTACAGCCCTAAGGACAGCGTCTCTTCTGATTTGATTGAAGGCATTTTTAAAGTCAAGCTTTACTAGTGCCTTCTGGTCTGAGAGATCAGCAATGTAAGCCCGCGCTGCATGTGCTGCAGCTTCGCAGCCTAGGGGGGATCCCAAACCCGAGATGATTAGGTTTCAGCAAGGTTGCCGCTTCCTTACTGATAGATCTCACTGCAGCCTTAGCTACGAGGCGTCGGAGGGTGTTGCCAACAGCAATGGGCCTGATTCCTCTATCCTTCTTTAGAGCACAGAGTGCTGCTCCATAAAAGAAAGGCCTGATGTCCTCTGGGACACCGCCTGCCAAACACATGTTGGAGAATCTGGTAAGTTCCACTAGAAGATCCTTTGCGGCATCTTCGAGCACCGGGTTCAGCATTTGTTTGATGTACTGGGGTCTTAGGCCTCAAAGCCCCCTGCTGAACCTGTTGGGAAAGACATGTCTGCCTTGTACACCTCAGATTCGCGAACAGTCAAGGGTTCTATGCCAGTATTGTTTGAATTATTGTATCGACATCCATTCAATATTGAATGGATGTCCATGACTGAACAATTTCTGGGTGTCGTACCGTACGAAATGTGCAAAATTAAAGATCTCACAATGGCAATAGATTGGTAAACAAAATATTTTGCCTCGTCAAAAGCTAAACATTTAAAACCTAATAAACTCATTTTACACATTAAATGTAAGGTGCGCTAGGTTTTCCTCTACAGCCCCGCTCCAGTGCCCGCAAAGTCCACTACGGGCTCACCATAGCCCGTGCTGCCTGGAACTTTTTGTTCCGAGTAGCTCAATCTAAAACCACAGTGAAAGAACATCTAGAGTTTCCTTATATACAACCTCATGGAAACCGAATTCTACTGACATTTCAAAATTTAAAAAATCTTATATGAATGACAAGAAATAGTAGTAGGCATCCATCAGTCTCACGAGACTATGGAGTTGCGTTCTGGTTGTCGGTCTGGAGTAGCCTCTCCAGGGCGCAAAGCCAGGGGTACGTTGATACGGAGGAGAAGCTGTTACACAAGCAGCAGGTCTCCCTCTCTCCACGGCGCTGAGAGTCTCAAATGGAAAGGCATACGCTAATACGATTGATTCCAGGGCCGTCGCAGGAGCTATGAGCTCTGGAGTTAACCTCGAAGTTGGTGAAAGAAGGCACAGGTACTCCAAACCTGGAGACCGCCGTGGTTGGGGCCGGAGAAGAACTGTCCCATCAAGTAGAAGAACGACCACAGCCTCCTGAAGCAGAGCCTGGGGGCCGTACGAGCCCCAGGAGGTGGACGGCCCGGTCCCGCACCTACGGGTTCCTGACAGAGATCGTCACAGCCCTCTTTCACCCGAGGCCAACTTCCTTCAAGACCAAACACAAGGAAGAGTGATAATTATTAATTACAACGTTTTTATCATAATTATTATGATAATAATATAAATATAATATTTATATTATAAAATCCATGCAGTGTTAACTGAATAGTATATACACTGCATGGTGTATAACAGTATATACACTGCATGGTGTATAACAGTATATACACTGCATGGTGTATAACAGTATATACACTGCATGGTGTATAACAGTATATACACTGCATGGTGTATATACTGTTTCATGTGCTCACAATCAGCACAGTTCCACACCATCACCACTGTACCGTGTTTACATAGGCGGAACATATAATTATGTAAATTATGATATCAACAAACTCAATGGCTTTCACGAGGGAGATCTTTAACGGTAATTATAGCGTATAGTCAAATTAGTTTAACAAAATCAAAATGCGCAGAATTTTCATTCAGATATTGATTTCTAGAACATTTGTCTATGCAGTTAAAGATCGTGACAGGATTGCTTATCTACACCTAGGAGAGGTTAAGTTTTTTTTTGAGATTTTTTTTTTTTTGAGATATATACAAGAGTTGTTACATTCTTGTACAGCCACTAGTACGCGTAGCGTTTCGGGCAGGTCCCTGGAATACGATTCCCTGCCGCGAAGAATCGTCTTTTCATCCAAGTACACATTTTACTGTTGCGTTAAACAGAGGCTACAGTTAAGGAATTGCGCCCAGTAAATCCTCCCCGGCCAGGATACGAACCCATGACATAGCGCTCGCGGAACGCCAGGCGAGTGTCTTACCACTACACCACGGAGACTGCTGAATCATTAAGTTAGGTTGTCTATATTTACTGTTCCTGTAATTTATTCCCGTCAAGGTATTCAAAGAGTACAAAACGCGTAACTTTTTGGAAAGTTAATTTTTTGTAGGTTCCTCCAATAGTTGTCATAAGTCACTTTTGGAGGACGTGTTGACATATTTGTTGTTGTCTGGAGTTCACTTCGTAGAGGAAGTGCTGTCGAATTGAACACTCGACTCACGCCTTGTTTTATAGTGTATCAAGGAGCCTCACACTCACCCCCCCCCCCCAAGAGGTGCACAGAATGTACCAAGGAGCCTCACCTCCCCCCCCCCCACCCCCCGGCAAGAGATGCAAGAACTCTTGACATATTTCGTGGTTGATTAAACAAATAAAGAAGCTATGTTTGCATGTTGAAATAATATTTTCAATGATATCAACATTGTGTTCATGGTTCTATCATTGTTTTCATGGCACCACCACTGAGTTTCATCTTGGTAATTGTAATGTTGTCTAAACGCATGTAAAACATTCATCAAGAAAGTGATACCAAGTTTGAACTTAAGACAAAAGATTCTCATCTTATTTATGATAACATTATTATTAATAAAAAAAATCTATTTAGGCTATGAGGTGGACGCGAACCTGTGATCCTCAGTATTGCCAGTCGCGTACTCTACCACTAGACCACCGCTGATTATCATTATAAATAATAACAATGTTGTCATTATTAATATTATCTTAACATTATCCCCAACATAATTCTATTTGTGTACGGAACACGTAACCCAAAGCGCAGGGGAAAAATAATGTATTTCCCGAGTCTCACAGGTGAAAAGAAAGCTCCGTTGACACACACTCCTGTACTGTATTGACTCCTGTTGAGTGAACAACAGGCGAACATTACGAACTATTGTTGGAGAAACGGGCATCCATAGGGAACGTTGTGTGCTGTTGATTTAGCAAAAGGCGTCCTTGGCGAATTTGTGGTCTGTTGAATGAGCAACAGGCGTCCATAACTAATATAGCGTCCTGTATAGTGAGCAACAGGCGTCTGTAACCAATATAAAGTCCTGTTGAGTGAGCAACAGGCGTCCGTAACCAATATAAAGTCCTGTTGAGTGTTGAGTGAACAACAGGCGTCCGTAACCAAAATAAAGTCCTGTTGAGTGAGCAACAGGCGTCCGTAACCAAAATACAGTCCTGTTGAGTGAGCAACAGGCGTCAATAACTAATATAAAGTCCTGTTGAGTGAGCAACAGGCGTCAATAACCAATATAAAGTCCTGTTGAGTGAGCAACAGGCGTCAATAACCAATATAAAGTCCTGTTGAGTGAGCAACAGGCGTCAATAACCAATATAAAGTCCTGTTGAGTGAGCAACAGGCGTCCGTAACCAATATAAAGTCCTGTTGAGTGAGCAACAGGCGTCCGTAACCAAAATAAAGTCCTGTTGAGTGAGCAACAGGCGTCAATAACCAATATAAAGTCCTGTTGAGTGAGCAACAGGCGTCCGTAACCAAAATAAAGTCCTGTTGAGTGAGCAACAGGCGTCAATAACCAATATAAAGTCCTGTTGAGTGAGCAACAGGCGTCAATAACCAATATAAAGTCCTGTTGAGTGAGCAACAGGCGTCAATAACCAATATAAAGTCCTGTTGAGTGAGCAACAGGCGTCAATAACCAATATAAAGTCCTGTTGAGTGAGCAACAGGCGTCCATAACTAGCACATCGTCCTGAAAAAGTTAAGTGATGTTAATAATAAGAGATTCATTAATGGTTATTTCTTCTTCATGCACGATAACCAGTGTTGTCAACCCCCCCTTCCCCCTTCCCAACATCCATGCACGATAACCAGTGCCGTCCCCCCCAACATCATGCACGATAACCAGTGCCGTCCCCCCAACATCATGCACGATAACCAGTCACGTCCCCCCAACATCATGCACGATAGCCAGTCACGTTCCCCAACAACATGCACGATAACCAGTGCCGTCCCTCCAATATCATGCACGATAACCAGTCACGTCCCCCCAACATCATGCACGATAACCAGTCACGTCCCCCCAACATCATGCACGATAACCTGTGCCGTCCCCCCAACATCATGCACGATAGCCAATCACGTCCCCCAACAACATGCACGATAACCAGTCCCGTCCCCCCAACATCATGCACGATAACCAGTCACGTCCCCCCAACATCATGCACGATAACCAGTGCCGTCCCCCCAACATCATGCACGATAACCAGTCACGTCCCCCCAACATCATGCACGATAACCAGTGCCGTCCCCTCAACATCATGCACGATAACCAGTGCCGTCCCCCCAACATCATGCACGATAGCCAGTCACGTCCCCCCAACATCATGCACGATAACCAGTCCCGTCCCCCCAACATCATGCACGATAGCCAGTCCCGTCCCCCCAACATCATGCACGATAGCCAGTAGCGTCCCCCCAACATCATGCACGATAACCAGTCCCGTCCCCCCAACATCATGCACGATAACCAGTGCCGTCCCCCCAACATCATGCACGATAACCAGTCCCGTCCCCCCAACATCATGCACGATAGCCAGTAGCGTCCCCCCAACATCATGCACGATAGCCAGTCCCGTCCCCCCAACATCATGCACGATAGCCAGTCACGTCCCCCCAACATCATGCACGATAACCAGTCCCGTCCCCCCAACATCATGCACGATAGCCAGTCCCGTCCCCTCAACATCATGCACGATAGCCAGTCCCGTCCCCCCAACATCATGCACGATAACCATCAATCACCTCTATCTCCACCCGTCACAGCATCCCTACCTCACTTGCTCACCTCAAACCTTCAATCTCAAGAACTTGTGCCTGAGCGCTTTCGTATAACATGGCTGTGATTCTACCACGAATCTTTCTTCACATGAGAAGGAAGTTGAAAAATTAACTCTCCAAAGTTCATTTTGCAGTTTTATTGTGACAGACGCTACGGGATGCGTTTCATTGACCCCTTGTCAACATTTATGCTTGTCTGTCAGGACATCTCTGGTGACGAGCTGATTGCGTGTGGAGACTGTGTTCATTGACATGGCTTTGCTGTCTTTGCCTTGTGTAACCTGACAGAGTGTAACATGGACACATAAGCTGGTTACCCAGAGTGTAACCTGGGTGGTAGTTGGTTGGGTATGTTTGATGTGTTGTGCTTCGTCAATGTCGAATCGTCTTTTGTCCCTGAGTCTGTCGATTATTTTTGTGTTGTTCATCAGAATATCTCCGGTGATGATCTGGTTGTGTGTGTGTGTGTGGAGACTGTGTGTGTTCAGTGACACTTGAGTCTTAATATTTATGCACAGTCAGACAGCCCGTCGTCCTAATAGCAAGTCGCATTTTGACGTATACTGTACCTAAAGTCAAAAATCGTCGTACCAGAAAATTGTAGCGGCTGGCAAAATTGACACACTTTCCCGTTTTCTGCTTTGGGTCCTCTGGTAGGTTAGGATAAGGGCACTTTAGTACGACAGTTTCTTGACGTTGGGGATGGACTGTGTCAGGCACCTTGAAAGAGTGACTGTTTTCTTGCCTCTAAACTGAGATTGTTGGGGCGGACATCTTCCAAATGGCTATGTGAAGACAGACGATATTCGTCTCTTTCAAGGTGTTTTGCTTGGTGTCCGGAGAGTTTTTCATAAGCAAGCTGGCAATCTTCTTCCTCAGTATAATATTAATTCAGTCCCCTGGTTGTGTCGGTAAGGGTTTAATATATTAAAAGAGCAAGATGACTGCCAAGTTCCCCATGAAAAGTTTCCCTCTCGCCAAGCACCCTTGAGAGAGACGAATATCGTCTATGCCTTCACATGCCCACTTGGAAACTGTCAGCCCCAACGATGTCATTATACAGGCAAGGCAAAAACATCTCTTTCAAGGCGCTGACAATGCACAAACAGCTAGGCCCTCTATCATAAAACAAACAGTCTCCACACATAACCAGAGATATCTGTGGAACAGCACTAATATAATCGACAAATGCAGTCACAACAGAAGAGTGGACACTGGCGAGGCACTATACATCAAACATGCCCAGCCAACTATCAACAAACAGCTTCCAAACCAAGATGAAACATCCCTCATACCATCTCGGCCTTCATTGAAACATAAGAGATTGGTGAGCAGCAGTGGGTGTATTAGCCCATACTGAGGTGCATCATCTCATTCCTAGTTATATACTCGTCTGTTCTGAAAATTGCTGCCAGTTGTACTCGACTTTTGAAAATGTTTACAATGGTCAACGAAACATCAGGATATAATTAAACTGACGAGCTTAAAAGAGTTAATTTTTCAACCTCTTTCTGAAGTCAGGAAAAATAGTGAGGATTTGTAATAGAATATTGATCTTGCCCTCCTGCCATTCTGAACAGCATATGTGTACAAGAGAGACGTTCTCATGCTAAAGTTATTAGATCGAGACACCAACCACCCTCTCTGACCACCTGGAGAGTTATCTAAATATTTATGATGGTCTGAAAGTCTATTACGGTTTCAATATTAGTATACTGGTAAACAGGGGAATGAATAATTGTCTTAAACAGAGTATATTCTCAAGTTGTACCTTTATTGTTTTATAAATTCAGTGTTTAAATTATAAAACGTGTAAGGTAAACTTGTTTTATGTATAAAGTTCTGAGGCAGACTTTTTTAATCTCAAATTCGTAGGAAATGCTCAAATAGTTTTTGAATTTCATATTTTACATGTTTGAGAATAATACACTGTTTTAACCAAACCAAACCTAACCTAACTTAACCAAACCTTGACCTAACCTAATCATGGATAAACAATAGCACTAAATATGTTGTG
The DNA here is from genome assembly GCA_020271785.1 of Procambarus virginalis. Lineage (NCBI taxonomy): Eukaryota > Metazoa > Arthropoda > Malacostraca > Decapoda > Cambaridae > Procambarus > Procambarus virginalis. The sequence goes on from WNGS01165339.1 coordinate 2,341,639, forward strand.
GTTTTGAAGTCATTATGTGAAGGAAATCTCAGCCCTTAGGACGGGATGATCAATGTATGTATATGTATATATGTATATATGTATATATATATATTATATATATATATATATATATATATATATATAACATATGTAATATATATTTTCTTCAGTTCTGTTATCAGGAAAAAATTCTTCCACCCCTAGTCTTTTATAGTTGTTGCTTTTTCTTATATATTTATGTGTATGTGTAACTCGCAGGCGGAAGATCAAACACGTCTACTACACAGGCCTCTCTCCCACGACTGACTGTCCACTATTGTAGTTTTCACATCGTCACATTACAACCTGGAAATACACTTTCCCCAACAGAGCCTCACAACATTACCTGACCGTGGTTCTTGTGCTATGTATAGGTTATGTACTTGTTTACACTGCACATGTAATTCAGTTTCCCCGACACTGCATTGGCACGATAGCTGTGTAGGCCGTCTGTGTGTGTGGGGTGTGTTCTCTGAATACCCATAGTCACTGTTGATTGTTGCTTCTTTTGATAATTACTTACTTACTGTTGATTGTTTTGTGGTGCGTGTTAGCGCAGGAGGCAGGTTGTAACCGGTGCACAGTGGCATGTATTCTCTTGATTTAACTGCGCTTTTGCGCCTGCAGTGTACATACTGTTTCACGTGCTCACAATCAGCACAGTGCCACACCACCACCACCACTGTACCGTGTTTACATAGGCGGTACAGATCCCCGAATTCATCACTGAACCGCATCTAGTCCGCACTTGGGGGGTATAATTCCCCGACACCCCTCACAGTACCGCATATATACACAAGCGGTACAACCCTCCGCCACTACCACTGTACCGCGTACACACTGGCGGTACAGTGCTACACCCCTCACTGTACCATTCCTTGTCCCCGGCCCGGTCGTAAGTCTGGCATTGTTCCAGGAGGTTCGGTACAAGCTGCACGATCCGAAGGCTCACTCCAAAGGAGGTACTCTTGAAAACACCATCAATGGCCGCGCCGACGAAGAGGCTCCGCCGCCCATCGCCAACTTGTTACCGCACAAGGATATCAACAAGGTACAGTGCCGCCCCCTAGTCCTTACCTACGGGACCCCCTAGCGCCGCCCCTAACGCCTCCTAAACGCTCCTTGCGCCCTCCCCATCCCTCTTTCCCTTCCCATTCCTTCTTAATCCTCATTTCCCTACCTTTTCCCAAACATATCATGCTAGCTTGTCAAACCCGTTTGGCTTCTTAAACCCTCCCATGTGTTCGTTACGTTTCTGCTCGCTTTCGTTACGTCAGTGTTCCGTGTTCCGTAATTATTCTTTGTTGGTCTTCATTATGTTCTTCAGCACCAGGTAAACTCTCCGTTTGCGTCTGCTTGTCATCGTTCGTCGCCCCTTCATCCACCTTCACTGCACATCACTATCCAGTCCCTTTTCACTCACCATTCTCCATTGCTATTCTTCCAGTGATCGTCACCATTATATAAGTCTAACACCATCCGATATCTTATAAGGTTATCGTCACAGATCCTCACTATCAAAGCTCCTCGCCATTACACCCCTCACAGTCACGGCCCTACCATCACAACTCCTCACCATCACAACCCCACACCATCACAACCCCTCACCATCACAACCCCTCACCATCACAACCCCTCACCATCAAAACTCCTCACCATCACAACCCCTCACCATCAAAACTCCTCACCATCATATCTCACCATCACAACCCCTCACCATCACAAAACCTCACCATCTCAACCCCTCACCATCACAACTCCTCACCATCACATCATCTCACCATCACAACCCTCACCATCACAACCCCTCACCATCACAACCCCTCACCATCACAACCCTCACCATCACAACCCCTCACCATAAAAAACCCTCATTATCACAACCCCTCACCATCACAACCCTTCACCATCACAACATCTCACCATCACAACCCCTCACCATCACAACCATCACCATCACAACCCTCACCATCAAAACCCTCACCATCACAACCCCTCACCATCACAACACCTCACCATCACAACCCCACACCATCACAACTCCTCACCATCACAGCCCTCACCATCACAACCCCTCACCATCACAACCCCTCACCATCACAACCCCTCACCATCACAATACCTCACCATCACCACCCCTCACCATCACAACCCTTCACCATCACAACACCTCATTATCACAACACCTCACCATCACAACCCCTCACCATCACAACACCTCATTATCACAACCCCTCACCATCACAACCCCTCACCATCACAACCCCTCACCATCACTACCCTCCACCGTCACAGTTAATCAGCAGGTCCAGCAGCACAACTCCTCCAGCCTGGAGCAGAAGGTATATCCTCCAGGGCTCATAAATATATATATATATATATATATATATATATATATATATATATATATATATACACTTTGATACCTTGACGCTCTGGTGCACTCTCAGGTGATTAAGCATACTGTAAGTGCATTATAATCTAAGCATACCCCTTGGTGTATATTTTCTTGGTATGAATACAAGATAATATGACAGAAGTGTTTGTTAAAATGTAAATGAAAGTGGGAATTCGATACTGACTTGAATGGCATTATCTTCTTCGTTCATAACCTTTTTGGCTGATTAATGAATCTGGGATCCACTCTCTAGTGAAGATTTTTTTCATCAGACAAATGTTAACATTTTATATTTTACTTTTTTGTAAATTCCCACGAAGAACGTGGGAATTTCGGAAAAATAGAAGATATTATTCCAGGTATTATTGTGTGGATGTAGTGATGTAAAAAGTGAGGTTAAAGCCGCTGGGAGCCCATTTTGATTTATAGAGCAAATAAAAATATTTATAGGTATTTATAGATATTTATATAAATATCTATAGATATTTACAGAGTATATAAAAAAATATTGAAGTAGTTTTTCCTTATGAAGATGTTGTAAATAAGACAGAGGCTGCAGAAAATGAGGCAAAAAAAATAGTTAACATAAACTGTATGGGGGAAAATGAGAAAGGAAAATGCTGCCTGTAATTCAATGAAGAACAAAAAAAAAAGATATGGAAATATAACGAACAAATTCGTAATTGCTATTTCTTTAGTGTAGCAAGATATCCAAAACGAGTTTACCCCGATCCACACCCCCCTCCCCCTCCCCTCCCAAAAAATGAAGTTCCAAAATTATTGATATAATTAAATAAAAACATGAAGATCCATGAACATTACGAAATACAATTTAGTTTTCTTTGTGTCTGTAAAGGTGAGACAATATGTCTCTTGTCCAGACCACACCCTCTTGAGCCTCCCTTACATCGTCATAATATGTTGATGCTACTCTTCCTCTCTATGTTTATTTAGGGAGAGACTCTGTTGTCATAAAAAAAATAATTAAACTCAAATATCTAATTTAAATATCGTGTTTGTTAAATGTCTGAGGCTAGGATTTGTAGACTTGGTAAGCGGAGGGCAGACCACATACTCTCCTCACAGTGGTCTTGTGAGCACTGAGGGACTAGCAACTTCATCACTTGGTTACTCTATCCCAGAGACCTCTGCCGGTTGAAAGCAAAAGGTCAAACAACAGCTGATGGGCCATAATTCATCACGCATTTACGTGTCCACTTGCTAGACCTGCACGTCTCTCCTCCATCATGGCTGCTTTGTATTTACTAAACAGTTTTCGAGCTCGGAAACACTGCGAGGTCGTTCTAGTCCTTAA
>WNGS01165339.1:2350372-2357132 GCA_020271785.1 Procambarus virginalis
GAAGCTCCTCCGCTTCCGGACAGGAACCGAGGACGCAGCAAGCATTACCCCTCTGGATCGCCACACTGAGGCGCTGAAACAAAAACTGCAAGCCCTTGGGTCTCTGGTGACGTCAATGAGCTTGGAACCCAATTCCTTGAGAAATCCCAAGGCACTCTTGCCCCAGGGGCCATGCGTCTCAGACGCTATGGGAACAAAGAGGTATTGACCTGCCAGTCGCCTGTATTTGAGAGATTTTGCTGTTTCCCTGTGGTTGGCTGCCCCACCTGCTTGATCAGCTCCGAAGTGTACATAGGTGTCAGCCAGGGTGGATACACATGTGTAGTCCCACACCAACTGTCTACCCTCCTTCCATGAGTATATGGTGATGCCATCAGGGCGAAGTGCGGGGAAATCCGGGTTTTGGACCTCTAAGATGCGAGGTTCTCTCTCCGCTGGTACTTAGCTGAGACGAGGCTTCTCTTGATGATGTCATTGACCTCGTTGTGTCTTGCATGCCAGCCCTTTGTGCTTCCGCAATGCAACCCATGCAGTCCGTATTGGTCTGCTTCCACCCTGTTGCAAATACACTTGTATTCAGTGTGAATTGGGGCACCAAGGCGGAGGGCCACTGCTACACGAAGGGATTCTGGATCTAGGCGCGTGCCCATTGTTGACATGGGTACTGCCAGGAGGAAGTCTCCTGCATGGGGGCACGCACTGCTCTGAGGCGGGCTTTCTCCTTGTCTGATGTTGCAGCGCTGAGCATGGCATCAGCTACTTTTTTCACTAGAGGGTGGTCCCAGCCGGACTGTTTGTATTGTTTTGTTGGCTCTATAATGGTTGCTGGGGTTATATTATATATATATATATATATATATATATATATATATATATATATTATATATATATATATATATTGCATCAGAGGTCTGCAATTGCACCAGAGGTGCATCAATTGCACCAGAGGTGGTACCCCCCTATATATATATATCTTAGGGAACTTAGATATAGCAACTTAACAGGCCAAGAGACACTTTTTACGGGACGGTAGAGATAGTCTAAGCTACTCCAGGAGGCCTGGCCAACGACCGGGCCGCGGGGACGCTAAGCCCCGGAAGCACCTCAAGGTAAGGTAAGCTACTCTATCCCTCTGATATATATTTTATTGTCTCAATAAACGCATATTTAAATTTTATTGTCAATAAATGTTTTTATCTCAATGGCACTCCAGACATCTCATCTACCACCATCTACGGGGCTGGGACACCTCTCGTGGTGGCTTAATCTTCATCAATCAATCTACTGCGAGTTGAGAATCGACTTGAGAGTGGTCCAGGACGGACCGAAACGTCGTTGTCCCTTTATTTTCTAGTGTGTGGTCTGGTCAACATACTTCAGCCACGTTATTGTGACTCATCGCCTGGATCTATTGCAACTTTTCTCTCGTTTCTGTATTGCGGGGTCAAAAGTTTTATATATGAACTAGCTGTCGCAAATTAGAGAGTACTCAACTCATTCGTTGGAATGAGTATAGAGTACTGACTCCTCTTGTGGATCTTCATCCTGATATTCCTGCCTGGGAGGGGAAAAAAAAATAATTATTCGATTTATAAAGATTTAATTTAAAAAAGGATTGAATTATTCGGCATTTTTCCCCATCTTGCTCCTGACTCATTATATGAGTAAATGATGAATGAAGAAAGCTATATATCGCTTTACTTTAAAAATGCTGAAATAACTTCTGACTTTTAAAGTGTAAGTCAGAAACTTACAGCATTGCTGACAGGTCGTCTGGGTTTCCTTCTTAGTGCATTTATGGTTCTCTAATTGTTCCACCTCGTTCATGAGGAGCGGCTGTATCTCAAGTTAGATAATAGGGCGTCTTGTAAGACAATGCTTCAAACAACACCTAAGATGTTTCAGTTTGTCATTAGCGAATGTTAACGATCAAACAACCTAGGGTTTTCTCCTAATTGTATCTTGATTCATTCTCTCTCTCTCTCTCTCTCTCTCTCTCTCTCTCTCTCTCTCTCTCTCTCTCTCTCTCTCTCTCTCTCTCTCTCTCTATTTTTTTCTGGTACTCCCACGTCTCCCCTTCAACCTGGTGTTTATCATGTCTTTCCCCTGTCTACCAGTTATCGCTCTTTTCCCTCCTCCTCCTCATTATTTTGCTCCCCTTCACGTCCTGTTTTCATACTCGTGGTTATCAATCATCTCTTTCACCCTTCTCGCTCTCCCTTCTTTACTGCCCTTTGCTCTTTTTTTCCCCCTATTTATCTTGCCTCTTTGCTGGTATAGGATATTTCTTTGTATACATTATTCTTCAATCTTCCTCCTCCTCCTCCTCTCTCCTCTTCTTCCTCCTCCTCCTCCCCCTCCTCCTTCTTGGTCGTCTCTTCTCATTTATTTGTGTCTCCTGTTTATCCTATAATCAGACTTTTCCTGAATATGTTTTTACATCTCTTCTCCTTTTTTCTCATTCTTCTTTTTAGCATTTCTATTTTCTCCTGCCTCTGTTTATTATTACCCCTCCCCCCTCCCCTCCCTTCCTTCCTTCTCTCCCCTCCCTCCCTCTCCTCCTCCCCCCTTCCCCTCCCCTCTTCTTCCTTGGCTGGGGCACGGCTGTTGAAGGAGGGTATCTTGAGTGAGGGGAGAGAGAGAGAGAGAGAGAGAGAGAGAGAGAGAGAGAGAGAAGAGAGAGATATTATATAATATATATATACACCTATTATATATACTATATATAGGTTTATATATATATATATATATATAGATATATACTAATATATATATATATATATGATATATATATATACTATATTATTATAATATTTGAGTTGTAACACATAGCCAGTAATGGTCCTGAAACCTGGTCCACTAAAAAAACTGAACACATGATCAGGACAATATGATTTTCCAAAGATATCATTGGTCTTTGACAAAGAATTGTAAGACAATCCGAAAGCGCTCAGTGCCTATTTTTTTTTTTTTCAAAAGTGGCAATGAGCATTTTGTGTTATGAGTGGTTGGCCGGTAAACAGCATCGAGGCCTTAATCACCCTCAGGGGTTGATAAACTTCAAGTCCAACACCCATCACAAATTACAAAAGACTGCCATATTATTTTCTCGGTACACAATATTAATATATCTTGATTTTTCTATAATGTGCATTTCTGTTTGCTGTTAAGAATATATTTTGAGACGCTTGATTTTAAAGCAACAATTCCACAAGACAATTTAACTGATAAACTAAACTTTGACATGTTCAGCCTGTTAAATAACCAGAAAAATTCACCTGTTTCAAAGACGAGGAAGATTAACCAATAAGTTTGTAAGCTCACAAGGAAAGTATAATCCAGCGGTTTTCAGTCTCAATTGGTTCATGTTGGAAATTACAGGCACAAGCTATATACGAGAGTTGACGGGAGAGAGAGGAGAGAGAGAGAGAGAGAGAGAGAGAGAGCAGAGAGAGAGAGAGAGAGACGAGAGAAGAGAGAAAGGGACAGAGAGAGGTGGCGCGGGAGAGTTGAGGAGGTCGAGAGGAGGGGAGAGGGAAGAGAGGAGGAAGGATGCTAATAGAGTGAGGCATAAGGGGAAGAATGGAGAGGTGGGGTATGGGAGAGAGGAAGGAAGGTAGCTTAAGTTAACCAAGGAAAGGGGGGGAGGATGATGATTAGATTAGGCGATAGAAGTATAAAGTAATGTAGAAATGGGGGAAAAGGTTAAGAGGTAGCAAGAGGTGGGACATTATTTAAAATACTGATTAATATAACTAAATAAAAACAACATTGAACGACTGAAATTGTTTTCAAAATCTTCAAGTTTTTTCCATAAAATAATTACAGAACCTCTATTGAAGTACTGGACAAAGTAACTAATGAACCCCACACCAAGTTATCCTCTGAAATTTTGGATAAATTACAGTAAACGTTTGGATATCTTACCTTTCTAGAGGCTTTTGAATAGATGGGTATGTTAGAGTATAATGAGAAATGGAATAAAAGAGGTGAGTGTCCACTGAAGCCCATTAGAATTGGTTTTTAAGAGTTTGGATCCATTTAAAATGGCCAGCTAATGCTCTGAGATAGTGTGTGGCCAATTTGAGTTCTAACAAAGAACCAGATAAAGCCTGAAACTGGTCCACTAAAAGCTGAACAAAGAGAAGGCAAATGTTATAGAATTGAGCCCTTGCTACGGGTCCATCTAAAGACCTGTAATATGCCATGCGAGCTATACAGAAGGCCAAATTAGGCGCTAATAAATGGCCAACATGATCATGTATTCAAAATAAGTATCTGAGAAGCCTTGGATATGTGGCCAATAGATCTCTGTGATCAGGTCAGAGCTGGACAGATAGACCTTTATATGTCTTGCTTAGATTGGATACCTTAGTGCGCATAGTGATGAAAAACGAGCCTGTACAACTGAGCCATCGGCGTTTTACTCACTGTCTGCTTGGGGGCCGTGGTCGGGATGCATCTGGGACGGCGTGGAGTGGTCCAAGGGGGCCGCCTTCCGTGTTCTCTCGCCATCTTTTTGGATTGCTAGGCTACGATTCTTCCCATCTGGATCCTTCTCTTCCTTCCCATGAATAGCCCACTGTGCGGGTCGGTATGATTCTGTCAGGATGGAAGGAAACGTTCAAACCCAGATCAAGAGGATGGAAAACATGATGGAAAGGCACGAATGGTGCGGTGGGGGCGGTGGAGTCTGGATGGTACATGTGAATGTAATGAGACGAGGAGGGGAGGGGGGGCAGGGCAGAGGCAAGGAGGCAGAGGGCATGAGGGCTATGAGGATGCAAGGAGGGCCAATGAGGGTAAGGCGGGCCAAAGGTGCCAATGAGGTGGCAGGCAGGAGTGCAAGAGATTCAAGGACGAGACAGGCAGGGGGATAGGTGGGGGGGGGGGGAGAAGTAGCCCAAGGCTAAGAGAATAGCTGGCAAAGAGACAGAGGAGCTGCATGAAAGTGAGAGGATAAGGGTACGGTGAAGTGGATGGAGAGGATACAGAGAAAGAGGGAGGACAAAGTGGGAGGAGGGAGCACACGAGAGGCAAGTAGGAGTAAGAGGGAAGGAGCACCGTCCAAGCCTGACGCGTGGATCTACACTTGGGAGTACAGAAGCCCTTCACTTTAGGACCTTTTACCGACTCTGCCATTTTCAAGCGTTTAAAACTTGTTTCTCAATGTTTCCTCAAGCAATAAAACCATTTGACTTGCTCCCGCTGACGACTCAATCCCCGGGTCGTGCCACGTAAAAGCTAGGATCCAACAGCGCCTCTTAACCTGATCACTGACGAAGAACGGTGGAATAGTCACCCTTAACGACCCCGAGATGCTTGAACTATTGTCCTTTCCAATTAAGACGTGTTGGAAGCTTCATTACTAGAATGTTAGTTGACGCCGGCTTTTAGTGCTATTGTCGGAGGGAAGAGGCAATAATTGGTGATGGGAAATGGGATGGAGAAAGGTGAGAGAGTGAGGCATAAGATGGAGAAAGATGAGTGGGATTGAGGAGAGCCCTCAGCCCCCTCTTCCCGTACCTAAACTCAAATCATCCGGAATAAGCGAGGTTTGTGTTAGGTCTTCGGTCATGGAGACACTTGTAAAAGTGGTAGAAAAATGTTAAAAAAAACACGAAATACTTTTTGACAACTATTAGAGTGTTGAGAGGCGTGACTGGAGACATGGAGACTAGAGGAGGGGGAGACCTGGTGAGATCTGGGCGACCTGGAGATAACAGGCAGGGGATCAGGAGGTTGTAAACCACCTAGCCAGACGACCTGAGTGATTATAGTGAATTGTCCCCATGATCGTCTACCACCTACCTTCATCCTTTCATAACCCCTTTCCATCACGATTCTACCAGCAAAAATTCTTTCATCTTCCCCTCTTTCTGTCATTTTCCCAAACCAGATTTTCTCTTCTCCGTTCTCTCTATCTCTCTCTCTCTGTCTCTGTCTCTCTCTCTCCCTCTCCCAGCCACCGTCTTCTCAACCTTCTCATAATTCCTCCTGGTCTTCTCAGATTCTCATATCCTTTGCCTCATAACCCTCATCCTTCCATAACATAGACAGTTTGGACTTACCAAGAAGCAGCCGAAGCAAAAAACCATAATCGAAACATGTCCCAAGGTAGACATCGATGGACTTGACATATGATATCTTGGGCAGGGCAGTTGGTTGAAGCCATGAGCAGTGGTCAGGTAAGAACAGTGGTCCCGCCTATGGACACTCTGGCAGGAGTTGCTGTGGGCGACGAGCAGCGACACCAGCGGCAGGATCGGGCGTGGGAGAGAGAGATACGGCTTAGTTAGTTAAAATGATGTGGAATATGCGAGGCGTGGTGGGTAGAGAGATAGTGTAGTGTGGTGGAGAGATTGCTGTGTGGTGAAGTGATGGTGAGTGTTGGGAGCGAAGAGAAGGTTGGTGTGGTGGGAGATATGTTGTTGGTGGCAGTTGTGGTTATGGTGGTGGTGTTGATGGAGGTAGTGGTGGTTTTTGTGTGTTGGTGGTGATTAGTGTGGTAGCGGTGGTAGCGGTGTGGTGATGGGTTGTTTTTGTAGTGTGGTGGAGTTAAGAGAAATTATGGGGGGGAAAGTGTGGTAGCATTAATCTAGTGATGGTAGTTGGTTAATGATTAATTTACAAAAAATTAAAAAAAAATAAAAAAAATAGAGGTGGGTGTCTGAGATCGGTTATCATTTTTATCCTAGAATAGAGAATAGAGACAGATAGAGGAGAAAGCTAGAACCAAATAGAATGGGTGAATGGAAGA
>WNGS01165339.1:2369211-2389498 GCA_020271785.1 Procambarus virginalis
GTGCTAGCCTTCCTCTGCTTCCTTCACTGTTGCCAGCACACAGGATCCCAGGGAATGTTGCCGGGTTTTGAAATATAACAATAACAATTATCGGCAATTACAAGCCTTGCACATATAACCTTCGTTGTTTCTATGTTTAACCGATGAATGGTAACTCTAGCCAGACAAATTTTTGGAGGAATCTTTGATCTGGCCACACCTGCTTCCCCCAACCTCGCTTGGTGAGGTCTGGTGGAGAGGTTCCCCTTCAAGAGTGGTGGAGTTATGGTGATCAGTGGTGGGGGTTGTGGTGGTGGTGGTTGTGTTGGTGGTGGTTGTGGTGGTGGTGGTTGTAGTTGGTGGTGGTTGTGTTGGTGGTGGTTGTGGTGGTGGTGGTTGTGTGTTGGTGGTGGTTGTGTTGGTGGTGGTTGTGTTGGGGTGGTGTTGCGTTAGTGGCTGTTGTTTGTGGTGGCGGTTGTTGGGGGTGGTGGTGTTGGCGGTGGTAGTTGTGGTGGTGGGTTGTTAGGGTGGTGGTTGTTTTTGTGGTGGTATTGGTGGTAGTTGTGGTCGTGGTTGTTGAGTTGGTGGTTATCTTGAGATGATTTTGGGGCGTTTTAGTGTCCCGGTCCTCGACCAGGCCTCCACCGCCCAGGAAGCAGCCCGTGACAGCTGACTAACACCCAGGTACCTATTTACTGCTAGGTAACAGGGGCATAGGGTGAAAGAAACTCTGCCCATTGCTTCTCGCCGCGCCTGGGATCGAACCCAGGCCACAGGATCACGTCCAGCGTGCTGTCCGCTCGGCCGACCGGCTCCCATGGTGTGTTGTTGTTGTGGTGGTTGTGTAGTTGGTGGTGGTGGTGGTTGTTGTTGTTGTGTGTTGTTGTTGTGTTGGTGTTGTGGTTATGGTGGTGGTGGTTGTTGTTGTTGTGGTTGTTGTGTTGGTGGTGGTGGTGTGGTTGTTGTTGTTGTTGTGTTGGTGGTGGTGGTGGTGGTTGTTGTTGTGGTGGTTGTGTAGTTGGTGGTGGTGGTTGTGTGTTGTTGTTGTGGTTGTTGTTGTGTTGGTGGTGTGGTGGTGGTTGTTGTTGTTGTTGTGGTTGTTGTATGTGTTGTTGTTGGTTGTTGTTGGTGTTGTGGTATTTGTTCGTTGTTGTTGTTGTTGTGTTGTTGTTGTGTTGGTGGTGGTGGTAGTGTGTGGTGGTTATTGTTGCGGTGGTGGCTGCTGTTGTTTTGGTTGTCGTTGTGGTGGTTGTTGTGTTGGCGACTGTGCTTGTTGTTGTTGTAGTTTAAGGTTGTTGTTGTGGTGGAGATTGTTATGGAGATTGTGTGTTGTTGTGGTAGTAGTTGTGGTGGTTGTTGTTGTTGTGTTGTGGTGGTGGTGATTGTGGTAGTTGTTGTTGTGTTGTGGTGGTTGTTGCTGTTGTGGTGGTGTGGTAGTGTGTGGTGGTGTGGTAGTTGTGGTTGTGGGTGGTTGTTGTTGTGTTTGGTTGACGGTGTTGTGGTGGTGGTGGTTGTGGTGGTGTGGTTGTTGTTGTGTGGTGGGGTGATGTGATGGTGTGGTCGTTGTTGTGATGGCGGTTGTTGTGGTGGTTGTTGTCCTTGGTGGTAGTTTTCGTGGTGGTGGTGGTAGTTATGGTGGTGGGTGTTATGGTGAGGTAGTTGTGAAGGTGGGGGGTTGTTTGTGGTGGTGGTTGTTGTGGTGGTGGTTGTTGTGAGTGGTGGTGGTGTTTAGTGTGGTGGTTGCCGTGTGGGTTGTCGTGGTTGTGTAGTGGGTGTTGTGGTGGTAGTGGCTGTTTGTGGTTTGATTGTTGTGATAGTGGGGGGGGGGGTGATAGCGGTGGTAATGGGTGTGGTGGTGGTCATCTCTCGCAGTTCTCGGACAAGCCTTGTTGGAAACTTCTAAACCGTTTCGAGTTTCCTTATGTGCTTCTTTAGATAAGGGCTCCGTGATGGGGCTGCATACTCTAAGACTGGTCTCACATCTCCTAAGACGGTCTCACATACTCTAAGACTGGTCTCACATACTCTAAGACTGGTCTCACGTACTCTAAGACTGGTCTCACATAGGCGGTGTAAAACGATCTAAACGCCTCCATTTTTTTGGTTCCCAATTGTTTTAGGAACTAAATAATGGACTTAATGGACTGGAACTTTTGCAAGTGTGGAGTATGGTGCTGACGTTGTCCTGTTTACAGTAGTGGAGCCTCTGGGTCAGGCCTGGTGTTATGTCCTCCTCAGGTCTTTTACTCTAGTCGTTAATGGGAGGTCGTTCCCCTTCATCGTGTAATGGGAGGTCGTTTGCCCATCATCGTGTAATGGGAGGTCGTTCCCCATCATCGTGTAATGGGAGGTCGTTCCCCTTCATCGTGTAATGGGAGGTCGTTCCCCATCATCGTGTAATGGGAGGTCGTTCCCCTTCATCGTGTAATGGGAGGTCGTTCCCCATCATCGTGTAATGGGAGGTCGTTCCCCTTCATCGTGTAATGGGAGGTCGTTCCCCTTCATCGAGTAATGGGAGGTCGTTCCCCATCATCGTGTAATGGGAAGTCGTTCCCCTTCATCGTGTAATGGGAAGTCGTTCCCCTTCATCGTGTAATGGGAAGTCGTTCCCCTTCATCGTGTAATGGGAAGTCGTTCCCCTTCATCGTGTAATGGGAAGTCGTTCCCCTTCATCGTGTAATAGGAGGTCGTTTGCCTTCATCGTGTAATGGGAAGTCGTTCCCCATCATCGTGTAATGGGAAGTCGTTCCCCTTCATCGTGTAATGGGAAGTCGTTCCCCTTCATCGTGTAATGGGAGGTCGTTCCCCTTCATCGAGTAATGGGAGGTCGTTCCCCATCATCGTGTAATGGGAAGTCGTTCCCCTTCATCGTGTAATGGGAGGTCGTTCCCCTTCATCGTGTAATGGGAGGTCGTTCCCCTTCATCGAGTAATGGGAGGTCGTTCCCCATCATCGTGTAATGGGAAGTCGTTCCCCTTCATCGTGTAATGGGAGGTCGTTCCCCTTCATCGAGTAATGGGAGGTCGTTCCCCATCATCGTGTAATGGGAAGTCGTTCCCCTTCATCGTGTAATGGGAGGTCGTTCCCCTTCATCGAGTAATGGGAGGTCGTTCCCCATCATGGTGTAATGGGAAGTCGTTCCCCTTCATCGAGTAATGGGAGGTCGTTCCCCATCATGTAATGGGAAGTCGTTCCCCATCATCGTGTAATGGGAAGTCGTTCCCCTTCATCGTGTTAATGGGAGGTCGATCCTCATCATCGTATAAAGAGAGGTCGTTCCCCATCATGTAATGGGAAGTCGTTCCCCTTCATCATGTAATGGGAAGTCGTTCCCCATCATGTAATGGGAAGTCGTTCCCCTTCATCGTGTAATGGGAAGTCGTTCCCCTTCATCGTGTAATGGGAAGTCGTTCCCCATCATCGTGTAATGGCCTTCTGGTCTCCTGATACCTGTTCCCATTTTCATTACTTGACACTTGCTGGTGTTGAAGTGCAATTGCAATATGCCGGACCAACTCTGCATCTCTTCAAAGTCGTTCTGGAGAATCTTACAATCCTCCTCTGTCAATGAAATACGGGCTCACCATAGCCCGTGCTACTTGGAACTTCTTGTTCCAGGTAGCGAATCTTTAACAACATGTCATTGACTCTCCTCGTTGAATCGCCTTCACACATATTGACATGTAAGACTCCGCTCCAATAGATCGGTCATTTATATATAAGAAACAGTACTGGTTCCGGTACTGATCCTTGAGGTACTCCGCATATTACTGTGCGCAGCATTTCATGCTGTTATTCTCTGGCTCCTGCCTGTTAGGTAATTCTTTAACCTTGTTAGGGCTTTCCTGCTTACTCCGCCTGTTTCTCAGGGTAGTATAGTAATCTCTTGTGGCGTACTTTGTGTGTGTGTGTGTGAGTGTGTGTGAGTGGCGGTGAGTGTGAGTAGCAGATGGCCACTCACTCACTTAGTTTTACTCACCTAGTTGTGCTTGCGGGGTTAAGCTACGGCTCTTTGATACCGCCACTCAGCCGTCAGTCTACTGGTGTACTGAGCTTCTCGAGCTCTATCATATCTGCATTTGAAACTGTGAATAGAGTCAGCCTCCACCACATTACTTCCTAGTGCATTCCATTTGCTAACTTCTCTGACACTATGTGTATTTGTGCGTGTGTGTGTGTGTGTGTGTGTGTGTGTGTGTGTGTGTGTGTGTGTGTGTGTGTGTGTGTGTGTGTGTGTGTGTGTGTGTGTGTGTGTATATCTGTGTGATGTAGGTCTCATTAACCATCACATCATTAAAGTTTGTCCCAAGTCTTCATCAGCTAATTTTACAAGCACTAATATAAATTACATCCATTAAAATAGCATGAATCTACAAGCACATCCTTTATCTTTCAACATAAATCCTCCTCCCCCCCCCCCCCATCCCCATCCTTTATCAACATACCTCAGCTCTACTACCAGATCTTACATTCATCAACGTACAAACCCGTTACTCATACAACGTAACTAACTTTCATCAATGCAGCAATTATCTTTAATTAAGACCACTACTTCCGTGCCACAGCAGAAACAAATGTTTTCTTCTATTCTATCTCTTAGTTATTCATTGTTATTAATTTCGACATTCTTCCTGATTTCTAGTTCAAGGTATCTTATTGCTATATCTGATTTTCACCCATTTACTACTGTCTATTTTGTGGCTTTTACTTTTTGGGAACTTCTAGTTGCTAGTCTCTTCCGGGTTTCTAATTCTCAACCTCTTCTTACTTTCCAGGAACCATCATCCTGTTTTTTATTTTTTTTTTATATCTCTTCCTTTTTTATTTCTCTTCCTTCTTGTCATTTCACTTCCTACATTTTAGATATCTTCTTTTTTTCCTGGGATTTTTTCTATTTATTGGTCTCCTTCTGCTTTTGTGCATTTTCCTACATTTTTAGGTATCTTCCAACTTTTTTGGGGGGTATCTTTTTTTTTAGGTTTCTTCCTACATTTTAGCTTTTCTCTTACTTATGGGTCTTTCCTTAAGGTATCTTTGCAACTTTTTAGGTATCATCCTACTTTTTTTTCGGTATCCTCTTCAATTTAGGTCTCGTCGTTCTTTTTTAGGTATGTGTCCATTTTAGGCATTTTTCCTTTAGTTATATTTCTACTTTTAGCTGTCTTTCTACCCAACCAATTGGGCTGGACGGTAGAGCGACGGTCTCGCTTCATGCAGGACGGGGCTCAATCCCTCGACTGTCCAAGGGGTTGGGCCCCACTCCTAAACCCCCCCCCCAATCTCCCCCCGTCTCCTCCCGAATCCTTTTATCCTGATCCTTTTCTGAAAGTTGTAATGGCTTGGCCCTTTTTCCTGATAGTTCCCTTCCCTTCCTACCTTTTTTTGGCTTCCTCTTCCTTTCACGTTTCTTCCAGCTTTTTAGGTATTTTCCTGCTATATTAGATATCTTTCTAGTTTTCAGATCATTTAATCCTTTTTGGTATCATACTACGATTTTACTACTTATTTAGGTCTCTTACTGTTTAGATATCTTTCTATTTTCTGTATCTTACAGCCGTTTAGGTATCTTCTTAATCTTTAGGTATCTTCCTCCTTTTTAAGCACCTTTTTACTTTTAGATATCTTCTTGTATTTAAAGTATCCACTTACCTTTACGTCTCTTCCTACTTGTAAGCTATCTACTACTTTTTAGCTATCTAGTACTTTTTAACTATCTACTACTGTTTAGCTATCTACTACTTTTTAGCTATATACTACTTTTTAGCTATCTACTACTTTTTAGTTTTCTTACTTTTTGGTTTCTTGCTATTTGTTAGGTGTCTTCCTATTTTTCTTTTTTTATAGATATCTTCAAATTTTTTAGGTCTCCTACTTCCTTGGCTTCCTTACTTTTTTAGGTATCTTCTTACTCTTTATGTCCTCCTTCATTTTTGGGTATCTTCCTATTTTTTAGGTATATTCCTGCTTTCTAGGTCTCCTTTTATTTAGGTTTATTTCTACTTTTTGATCTCCTCTTACTTTAAAGCAGCGTCCTTCTTTTAGGTATTTACATACTTTTTAGGGCCATTCCTAATTTTTGATCGTCTCTTACATTTTAAGAATCTTTCTACTTCTAAGTTGTCTTCCTAACTTTTAAGGAATCTTTCATCTTTGTAGGTATCTTCCTACTCTTTATGAATTTTCTGACGTTTTGGTCTCCTCTTAATTTTAGATGTCTTCCTACCATTTAGGTATTCTTCTACTTTTCGATCTCCTACGTTTTAAGTATCCACTTACTGTTTGGTCTCATCTTAATTTTTAAGTGTCTTAATCCTACATTTTAGGCATCTTCCAACTTTTAGGTATCTGCTTACTGCTTAGGTATCTTCCTACTTTTTAGGTATCATCGTACTTTTTAGGTATCGTCGTACTTTTTAGGTATCGTCGTACTTTTAGGTATCTACCTACTTTTTAGGTATCTTCTTACTTTTTTTAGGTATCTTCCAACTTTTTAGGAATCTACCTACTGTTTAGGTATCTTCTTACTTTTTTAGGTATCTTCCTACTTTTTAGGTATCTTCTTACTTTTTAGGTACCTTCCTAATTTTTTGGTATCGTCCTACTTTTAGGTATCTTCTTACTTTTTAGGTATCTTCCTACTTTTTAGGAATCTTCCTACTTTTTAGGTATCTACCTACTTTTAGGTATTTCTTACTTTTTAGGTACCTTCCTTCTTTTACGTGTCTTCCTACTTTTTAGTATCTTCCTACTTTTTAAGTATCTTCCTACTTTTTTTTAAGTATCTTCCTACTTTTTAAGTATCTTCCTACTTTTTAAGTATCTTCCTACTTTTTAAGTACCTTCCTACTTTTTAAGTAACTTCCTACTTTTTAAGTATCTTCCTACTTTTTAGGTATCTTGCTACTTGTCATGCCACCTTCAACAGAGATACCAGTCTTTTTNGTGGTTGGTTGTTGGCAGGTGGTTGGTTGTTGACAGGTGGTTGGTTGTTGACAGGTGGTTAATTGTTGGCAGGTGGTTGGTTGTTGAAGGTGGGTAATTGTTGGTAGTGGTTGTTGTTGACAGGTGTGTAATTGTTGGTAGTGGTTGGTGTTGGCAGGTGGTTAATTGTTGGCAGGTGGTTGGCTGTTGGCCGGTGGTTGGTTGTTGGCAGGTGGTTGGTTGTTGGCTGGTGGTTGGTTGTGACAGGTGGTAATTGTTGGCAGGTGGTTGGTGTTGACAGGTGGTTAAGTTGGCAGGTGGTTGGTTGTTGACAGTGGTTAATTGTTGGCAGGTGGTGGGTTGTTGGCTGGTGGTTGGTTGTTGGCAGGTGGTTGGTTGTTTGGCAGGTGGTTGGTTGTTGGCAGGTGGTTGGTTGTTGGCAGTGGTTAATTGTTAGCAGGTGTTGGTTGTTGGCAGGTGGGTTAATTGTTGGCAGGTGGTTGGTTGTTGGCAGGTGGTTGGTTGTTGGCAGGTGGTTGGTTGTTGGCCGGTGGTTCCTTGTTGGCAGGTGGTTGGTTGTTGGCCGGTGGTTGGTTGTTGGCAGGTGGTTGGTTGTTGGCAGGTGGTTGGTTGTTGGCAGGTGGTTGGTTGTTGGCAGGTGGTTGGTTGTTGGCAGGTGGTTGGTTGATGACAGATGGTTGGTTGTTGGCAGGTGGTTGGTTGTTGGCAGGTGGTTGGTTGTTGGCAGGTGGTTGCTTGATGACAGATGGTTGCTGGTTAGCAGGTGTTAATTCCCTTTGGGGTCTGTGACGTCACTAAACAGCTGACTGATTTTCCCTTCTCATTTATTTCTTCATTTACCGATTTGTTTGATTATTTATTTTATTATATTTTTGTATTGTTTAGGGAGATGTTAGGTTACCTAGGCTGGTGTCTCACCCTCCCACCATGGCGCTGCTGACCACCTCACTCATGCCTCATGGTAGTGACGATGGTTCGATCCCTCGCTACTGCACCCTCATGGCACCCAACTGAGCCAAAAGCGGACAACGAACGATTATAAGGTAGAAGTGAGAGATGAGGTGAGAGGAGGTGAGGGGGAGGTGAGATTAGAGGTGATGAGAGGAGATGAAGGGTAAGTGGACAAGTCATGAACGGAATCCGTGCTAAAGGCAGCAGATCTCTACGACAACAAAAATCAAAACAAAGCAAAGCAAGCAGAAAAAGGCAGGAGAGTACACGCAGAAAGTAAAGAGAAATCAAATCAGACCGAGAGCCAAACTAGAAGATAGAGACTGGAGAGACAGAATGTCGAGGAGATAACAGCTCACGCTTGCTATTGGAGCATTTATCTAGGTAACGAGAAAGGCAAGAGTCAATAGCAATCAAGCCAGGTTCAGGTTGGGTATGTTGTATATGTTGCATGCGGTGTATGAGAGCATGTGGTGTGTGATAGCATGGGGTGTAAGAGAGCATTTGGTATATTAGAGCGTGTGGGGGCATGTTGTATATGGCTGCTCTGTTCAACATGACAGTATTTGTGGAGAGCTGAGGCAGGAGAGATTATTTTTGAAGAGGATCAGTATATCGGATGATTGGAGTTCTGATCATGACGGAAGAGATTATTGATCTCTCAACAAGTTTTAACCATTCTTTGTTTTTAAGTCTGTTTGTAAGATTGTTGCCAGTTTCACCCTGTTAGTAAGAGTGTGGCCAGTTTCACCCGGTTAGTAAGATTGTGACCATTTCACCCTGTTAGTAAGATTGTGGCCATTTCACCCTGTTAGTAAGAGTGTGGCCAGTTTCACCCTGTTAGTAAGATTGTGGCCAATTTCACCCTGTTAGTAAGATTGTGGCCAATTTCACCCTGTTAGTAAGAGTGTGGCCAATTTCACCCTGTTAGTAAGATTGTGGCCAGTTTCACCCTGTTAGTAAGAGTGTGGCCACTTTCACCTGTTAGTAAGAGTGTGGCCAGTTTCACCCTAATAGTAAGATTGTGGCCAGTTTCACCCTGTTAGTAAGATTGTGGCCAGTTTCACCTGTTAGTAAGATTGTGGCCAGTTTCACCCTAATAGTAAGATTGTGGCCAATTTCACCTGTTAGTAAGATTGTGGCCAATTTCACCCTGTTAGTAAGATTGTGGCCAGTTTCACCCTGTTAGTAAGATTGTGGCCAGTTTCACCCTGTTAGTAAGAGTGTGGCCACTTTCACCTGTTAGTAAGAGTGTGGCCACTTTCACCTGTTAGTAAGAGTGTGGCCAGTTTCACCCTGTTAGTAAGATTGTGGCCAGTTTCACCCTGTTAGTAAGAGTGTGGCCAGTTTCACCCTGTTAGTAAGAGTGTGGCCACTTTCACCTGTTAGTAAGAGTGTGACCACTTTCACCTGTTAGTAAGAGTGTGGCCAGTTTCACCTGTTAGTAAGAGTGTGGCCACTTTCACCTGTTAGTAAGAGTGTGGCCAGTTTCACCCTGTTAGTAAGAGTGTGGCCACTTTCACCTGTTAGTAAGAGTGTGGCCACTTTCACCCTGTTAGTAAGAGTGTGGCCAGTTTCACCCTGTTAGTAAGATTGTGTGGCCAGTTTCACCCTGTTAGTAAGAGTGTGGCCAGTTTCACCCTGTTAGTAAGATTGTGGCCACTTTCACCTGTTAGTAAGAGTGTGGCCACTTTCACCCTGTTAGTAAGATTGTGGCCAGTTTCACCCTGTTAGTAAGAGTGTGGCCAGTTTCACCTGTTAGTAAGAGTGTGGCCAGTTTCACCCTGTTAGTAAGAGTGTGGCCAGTTTCACCTGTTAGTAAGATTGTGGCCAGTTTCACCCTGTTAGTAAGATTGTGGCCAGTTTCACCCTGTTAGTAAGATTGTGGCCAGTTTCACCCTGTTAGTAAGATTGTGTGGCCAGTTTCACTAAAGGATTGCAAGAGAAAAAGAGAAGCAGGGTATAGAACTCGCCTTTCGACAAACCGACACATTTCATGGTCCGCTCCTCCATCTTCTTATAGTTCCCGTTCCTCTTGTTGTCTCCAATACTCTGATGAAACTGGCCGTACTCTTCGTGACAGACTTAAAGAATAAATTGTACAAATATTAAACTTACTGGCGCGATCAATGCTGTGTTATATCATATTAATGACTCCAAGCATCCTATAGCTTGGGCTGCCTCCAAAATCTACACAGATGCCGTCTTCTTACAAGGTTGTCATACACAACGTGTCTAATATATGCTCTCTTATACAACATGCCTAATATATGCTCTCATACACAACATGCTCATATACGCAACATGCCCTCTTACACAATATGCTCTTATACACAACATGCCCAATATGAACCTTAACTCTGTCTATATTGCTCTATGTAAAGTACATAGTTAAAGGTTCCGATAGCAAGCGTGAGCTGAGATTGCTATCTCCTCTAAGTTCTGCTATCTCTTCAGTCACTTATCTTCTGTGTTTCTAGTTTCGTTCTCTGTCCCATATTACCTTTATTTACTTTTTCGCGTAAACTCTCCTTGCCTTCGCTGTTGGCTTTATTTAGCTTTCGTTTCCAGTTCTTTGTTTCGTAGGGAGCTGATATTAGCTCGATTCTCATTAATTACTTTTCCACTAATCCCTAACCTCCTCTCCACTCACCACCTCTCTCTTTACCTCTTCTCCTCTCACCTCTTCTCCTCCCTGGTCTTATGGTCGCTTCTTGTCCACTTTCATCAGTTTCACCCTGATAAGGGTCCAGGACAGACCGAATCCTTGCCACTCTCATTCCATATGTGTGGGTTGAGATATTAGTGTTCAGCCACGCTATTGTGACTTATATCTGGCATAATGCTCGCATGGTGCATCATCTGTCACTATAATTCTAGCATGGTGTATCATCTGTCACCATAATATTTGCGTTCTTCTTGTATAAGAATTTGATAATTGACAGCATTTATTTTTGCTCTCTGCTTCAGCACCGAATAAAAAAAAAAAAAAGTGTTGTCGGGCTCATATATATATATATATATATATATATATATATATATATATATATATATATATATATATATATATATATATATATATATATATATATATATATATATATATATATATATATATAAAATTTTATTTTTAGATAATAAAAAGTGTATGAGTAGCCACGAAAATATAAGCACCAAACTGTACATAATTTTATATTATCTTTATCCTCTAGAGAGAGAGGGAGAGAGAGGGGGGCGTTGGAGGATGATGCTGTTTTAATTTTTGTTGGTGTTTTTTTTTTCAAATTTTTTTGTTTGTTATTTTTTGTCTCATGCCGTTGTCTAAATCTTTCCTTTATAATCATATTGCCCTCGCTACCACTGGGGGAAGCAGCCCCAGGTACGTAGGTGAGATCGCTTGTAGGACAGGTTTGGGCGTCTCTATCCTGTACACACTCGTATATATATATTTATATATATATATATAGTCTTCTCCAAGCCTGTCTGTCTGTCTGTCTGTCTCCCTGACTCGCCACTGCCACCACCACCACTACCACCACCACACCTGACCTGTCTTACGTTATTCTGTCCACCGTCACCACCACTACCACCACCACCACCACCGCCACTACTGTCTTGAGATCGACCTATCATTTCTTTGACTAATCTTCTTTACTGTGTCAGCACTCTCTTCCACTCTCTGCACGCTGGAGTTATGCACTCTGGCGTTAGCACGTGCAGTGTGTGTGTGTGCGTGTGTGTGAGTGTGGGGTTTGTGTGTGTTTGTACGTGTGTGTGTGTGTTTGTGTATTTGCGTGTGTGAGTTGTATTGTCACGTACGATCGCGCTCACGAGCACACCAGCACGAAAGCGCGCACGTACAAACACAGGTGTTGAAGGTGTATTCACAGGCGCATATTTGTGAGTGCGTTGTTTGCACGCTGATGAGTTTTTGCACGCACACATGTAAACACAGAGCTTATGCACGCCCTAAAATACATTGAAACGCACATGCACACAAATACACACACACACACACACACACACACACACACACACACACACACACACACACACACACACACACACACACACACACACACACACACAGGAGAATATCACTCTGGGTGTCTAACACAGATTAGATCACGCGTCGTTTCTTAGCCATAGGGGGATAGGAAAAGTGGTCACAAAAGTGGCATATATAAGAAATAGAAAGTAACAATATCTCACAGGGTTCACACCAAAATATATATGGCTTGCTTCACCAAAACTCACAGGGATGCCACTAAAAAACTCACAGGAATGTGACGAAAATTCATGGGCTTGATTGTCACCAAAACTCATATAGGCTTGTGAGCAAAACTGAAGAGTTATCTTAAAATTCACAAGGGTTGTGAGTGAGCCAGCTAAACGCAGTGTCCAATGGTTGCGAGTAAACATATCAGTTTGTTGTGTATTCGCTGTAATTTCTGCCTTCAATCCCAGTAACTTCTGTATTTAATCCCCTGTAACTTATCTCGTCGAATATTGTGTTTTGTCTTTAGGTTAGCAAGATTTATTGAAATTGATCACGACAGGTGGAAGCGACTAAGGTGAACACGACCAAGGTGAACACGACCAATGTGAACACGACTAAGGTGAACACGACTAAGGTGATCACGACCAAGGTGAACACGACTAAGGTGAACACGACCAAGGTGAACACGACCAAGGTGAACACGTCCAAGGTGAACACGACTAAGGTGAACACGACTAAGGTGAACACTTCCAAGGTGAACACGACCAAGGTGAACACTTCCAACGTGAACAAGACGAAGGTGAACACGACCAAGGTGAACACGACCAAGGTGAACACTTCCAAGGTGAACACGACCAAGGTGAACACGACCAAGGTGAACACGACCAAGGTGAACATTGCCAAGGTGAACACTACTACGGTGAACACTACTACGGTGAACACGACCAAGATGAACACGACCAAAGTGAACACGACCAAAGTGAACACGACCAAGGTGAACACGACCAAGATGAACACGACCAAAGTGAACACGACCAAAGTGAACACGACCAAGGTGAACACGACCAAGATGAACACGACCAAGGTGAACACGACCAAGGTGAACACAACCACGGTGAACACGACCAAGGTGAACACGACCAAGGTGAACACAACCACGGTGAACACGATCAAAGTGAACACGACCAAAGTGAACACGACCAAGGTGAACACGACCAAGGTGAACACGACCAAGGTGAACACGACCACGGTGAACACGACCAAGGTGAACACGACCAAAGTGAACACGACCAAAGTGAACACGACCAAGGTGAACACGACCAAGGTGAACACGACCACGGTGAACACGACCAAGGTGAACACAACCACGGTGAACACGACCAAGGTGAACACGACCAAGGTGAACACGACCAAGGTGAACACAACCAAGGTGAACACGACCAAGGTGAACACAACCAAGGTGAACACAACCACGGTGAACACAACCACGGTGAACACGACCAAAGTGAACACGACCAAGGTGAACACAACCAAGGTGAACACGACCAAGATGAACACAACCAAAGTGAACACGACCAAGGTGAACACAACCACGGTGAACACGACCAAGGTGAACATGACCAAGGAGAACACGATCATGGTGATCACGATCAGGGTGATCACGACCAAGTTGAGCAAGACCAAAAGTGAACACGAGCAAGATGAACAAGGCTAAGAATGAACAAGGCAATCAATAACACCTACTAAGAACACGAGAACCTCTCCTCTCCCATCTCTCTTCTGTTCCATGAACTCTTCTGTTCCTGGTAGCACTGAAGGAGGAAGCAGCAGAAGGAGGAGCAGGAGGAGAACGAGGGTATACCGTCGACGGATCGCCAAGCTGGCGAAGTGTCGACGCACCGAGGCACGGGGGCCCTCGAGCGTACGTACGCCAGGCGTCATCCTTCGTGGCACCTCGCTTCAGCCGTCCTCTACGCCGTTACCGGGCCCCTGGAGAGGACCGTCTTGTTCTGGAATTAATCACGACTTCTTTTTTCTATCATGCTTTATATTCGGAGAGGAAAGGAGGGAACAAGAAAAGGAGAGAGGGGGGATGGAGGGAGGGAAGGATGGAGAAAAGAAGGAGAGAGGGAAGGAGGAGAGGGAGGGAGGGAGGGAGGGAGGGAGGGAGGGAGGGAGGGAGGGAGAAAGAGAAGATGTGTTCTTGAATGTGGGATTGATATCAATATAATCACTGTTATCTCAGTCACTGCACATTCAATTAGGCTATCACTGTCACCTCACTATATTATTCTAACGATTGCTGAAACTATCGCTTTCAGTATCCCTGGAACTATGCCAGTCTACTCTCAACTATCAGGAGCTCTCAGAATATTCCCGGTTTCTACTGCGATGGTAAAACACTATTTATGTCCTTATCTATTTCTATAATAGTCAATTTTTCTCTCGGTGTTATTATCCGTCACCATCACGGGCAGCATCCGTCACTATAACGGGCATCATCCATCACCATCACGAGCAGCATGTGTCTTTCCAAAGCATTCTACGTCTCAGTTGTGTATCATCCTCGTCTTTCCACCCAGTTGCAACCCGACCTACTGGATGAGCATCTTTCAAGCACTTGGATGAGCCGCAAACATAATAGAAACGTTTTGTTCAGTGACAGAGTATATAACGAACAAATGGAATACACGAAGAAAAAATGAATAGGTGGAGCTGTACGACAGCTTAGAACATGCTGATTGCGTGTTAAGCTGTCGTACACAGCTTAACATATTGATACGACACAGCCCAGTTGGCTCGGAAACCTTCACGCCTGTGGGTTGAGGCGGGACCGAAGAGCTGAAGCTCATCCCCGCAAGTGCAACTAGAGGAGCAGGCACACCCTGTGTCACACTGGCTGTGATGTCACCTCTACAGACGACAGTTCAATCCCACCCACAACCATCATATTTCCCCAATTAAGTTTTCAAAAATTGGATCACAAATATAAAGACGTAGATTCGAATATATATTGTACTATTGTTTCCAGGTTTTTGGTTTTATAGTAGCATTTATACCGAGAGCTGGGACGTCGAACTGGAGAAAGATAAACAATACCTGGAGTCCCTGGTTCAAACCCAGTGGTTCAGGGTCAAACCCGCTGGTTCTTCATCAGACATGGAGAGGGAGCTTTAAAGTCACATGTGTGTGTGTGTGTGTGTGTGTGTGTGTGTGTGTGTGTGTGTGTGTGTGTGAGTGTGCACTTACCTATTAGTCTGTATGGGGGAGGGAGATCTAGCTCTTTATGCCCGCCTATTAGCCTTGTAAGTGTTGCGTTTTAACCTAACTACTCTGACTTTCAAATTCTCTGTCGAATGGGGCCTTTAAAGTTGTGAATGGAGGTGGCTTCCACAGCTTACTCTGGTAGAGCATCCACAAGTTAACTCCCCGTAAAGAGTACGAGTACTTTCATAGGTCCCTTCGTTTCATTTGCTTTTCCAGCTTCCACTTGTGTCCTTTTATCCTGCTTTCTCTCAGTCTGAAGAGGGGATCCTTGTACACCTGATCTATTTCCTTCAGTATCTTGTAAGTTGTGATCCTATTCCCTCTGTTCCTTCTATCCTCTAGGGTTGTGAGATCTATTTCCATTAGCTTACGTTCGTAGGGGTTTCAATCCCTGTTTCAATGTTTCTGTGTTTCAATCCCTGTTATCTCTGGCACTAATCTTGTTGCAAACCTCAGTACTTTTTTCAAATTGTGGCTTTATATTTCACCGTGTGTGGATTCCATACCGGTGGTGCGTATATCCAATATTGATCGAACAAAAGTTGTGTAGATTGCTTTGAAAGAGTTCTGATTCATGTTCCTAAACGATTTCCTTATATTTGCCAGCGTGCCATCTGCTGCCGATGTTATCCTGTTTGTGTGTGCTTCCGGTTGAAGTGTTGGAATTATGCCGACTGATAGATCCTTCTCTCTGATTCCTGCAGCAACCTTTCCCGTATGGTGTAGAGGCCTTTTGGTCTCCTCTCTCCTTTTCCCATCTTCTTTACCTTACACTTGTTGAGGTTGAACTCAAGCAGTCATTTGTCTGACCACTCCTGGAGATTGTCAAGGCCCTCTTGTAACTTTCTGCAGTCCTCATCTATTTTCACGTTCCTCATCAGCTTTGCATCATCAGCAAACATTGACATGTCTCGCTCACTTCATCGGGAACAGAAGAGAACTATCAGGAGAAAGCGACAAGCCATTATGACTATATAGAACTTGGAGGTTCCCTCTATGATTTTGTTCACAAAAATTACGAAAATCAGTGGTCCCAGGACAGAACCTTGGAGGATCCCACTTGTTACATTCCTTTAGCGTGAAGCCTCCTCTCTGACTGTGATTCGTGGCTTTCTGTCCTTCAGATACTCACTGACCCAGTCCAGTGTTTTCCTAGTTATCCCAGCCTGGTTGTCCAACTTGTACAACAGTCTTTCATGGAGAACTGGGTCAAATGCTTTTTGACAGTCAAGAAAGATATAGTCTACACAGCCTTCCGTTTCATGTCTTATTTTAGTGACTGTGTCATAAAACTCCATCAGGTTTGTCAAGCACGATTTTCCATTTCCAAATCCATGCTGATTTTACGTGACAAGTCGACCCTCTGAAGATGCTCCATCATTCTCGACCTGATCACTTTCTCCATCACTTTACAGGGAATACTTGTCACTGACACTGGTCTGTAGTTTAGTGCCTCTTATCTACCTTGCGGTTACCTTGCGATGTTTTTGTGGCTCAACGTCCCAGCGGCCCGGTTCTCGACTAGGCCTTCTATCTATCCCCCTTTTTAAATACTGAGACTACGTGTGCCTTTTCCCTGACATCTGGGAGACTTCTGGTCTCATGGGTTTTATTACAAATTGTACTCAACGGGTGATAGAGAACTTCTGCAGCCTCCCTCAGCAACCATAACGAGATTAAGTCTGGCTCCATTGATTTTGTCACGTCTAGTTACCCCAGAATTTGTTCACCTCTTCTACAATGACTACAATGCCATCCAGTATTTCTTCTGACCTTTCATCTTACAACCTTGGTCTCCACGCTGGTTCTAATGTAAACAACTCCTGAAAACTTTCGTCGAGTTCCTCGCATACCTCCTTATCATTTTATCAATCTCTGTGAAAGCTTCCCCTTGTTTACTCAGGCTGAGTACATGGTCTATCAGTGTAGTTTTTATCCTTATATAGCTATAAACAGCTTCGGTTGTTCCTTAGCCTTTTGCAACAGTGTCATTTTCAAATTGCCTCTCTGCTTCTCTCCTAATTTGGGTGAATTTATTCCTGGTTCTCTTTAGAACCTCTCTATTGTTCTCTGCTCCAATTTGTTTGTACTTCTTCCAGACCTTTTTTTCCTTTCTTTAGCTTCCCAGCATTGCCTATTTAACCAGGGGTTTAGTTTGTTATTTCCATCCACCTCCTCCTTGAGTGGTATGAACTGTTCTGTTGCCTCGACACATTTCCCAGCAATGAATTCCTTCATCTCGTTTGCTCTCTTCCCTTCCATTTCTCTTTCCCACTAGCTTTCCCGCTGAAAGTCCCTCATCCTGTTGTAGTCCCCACGTCTATAATCTCTCTTCTTCTTCAGTGGGTTACATTGTGTAACCAATTCCTTCAGCTCCACTATGTAGTCAAGCTTGCCATTGCCGTGGTCGCTATAACTCCTTCCCGCCAAACACACGACAAAACTACGACGTAGTTGCAATGTTCGAACTAGTTTTAACACCTAACAATTGTATCAATCAACATAGCAAATTGTAACAACGTTCTGAAACGTCATAAAAACATTATTGTAACAACGTTCTAAAAAAGTCATAAAAAACGTTATTGTAACAACGTTCTAAAAACGTCATAAAACGTTATTGTAACAACGTTTCAAAAGTCATAAAAACGTTATAACGAGATGTAACAATTTTAGTGTAACAAGAGAATCATACAGACCGTTAAGTTGTGTTTAAAGGCTTCTCATTCTCTATGTTTTCAACATCTGCTTCATTTTGGTAAGACACCAAGTCTAATGTTGCTGATAGATCGTCTCCTGTCACTCTTGTTGGTTCTGTGACTTGAGGCACTAAGTGACATCTAACACAAAGCACTCTCATAAAAAAAATCATTATTAGCAAAGGCACTCGGGTATGCAGTGTAGCAATCAGGTAACACACGGTAAAAAAGTAGCAAATCAGATAGTACAGTGGCAAATAGCATAGGAACAAAGAAAACAGAGTAGCATCAGTAAAATTGCTAATGAAGTAGCACTCAGGTTACATACGTAATGAAGTAGCAATCATATTAAGAAAGAAAGTAGCAATCAAGAAACACACGCAGCCACGAAGTAGTAAGCAGGGAACTCACAGTAAGAAAGTAGTAATCAAGGAAAAACAGTAACAAAGCAACGATCAGGGAACCACAAAGTAACTATCGGCAAATTGAACATCAGGGGGTGGTAGACGCATCGTTAACCCCTAGCGAACTCGTCGTTAAAGGAACGACAGTTGGTGGTTGTGATAGGCCATAAGGGTCGTTAGGGAGGTGTAATGGGCCAATGGGGGAAGCCTCCTCACGGTCATTTAACAAGGTTCAATAACTCTTCTGACAAATTACTCTATTTACCCCCCCCCCCCAAAAAAAAAAAAAAAACTTAATTTGTCACTAGAAATGGTGATATGTTTTCAGAGTATTTGTTTTTAATATATGGGTTTTGCATTTATGTGTTTGTGTAATTCTTTGTTAATTACAGTATTTTATTTTGTCTGTTTTCGTTATCACTTTCTTTTTTGTGTATCATTCTTCTGTTATTCATCTTAATTTCACTCAATTTTTTTTTAATTCTTCTCTTTTTGCTCCTCGTTATTTAGGGATATTTGGTTCCTCCAATCCTGCCGTTCATTTATATTTTCATACCATTCTGGCCCTTACCCACTTCATCTTGTCTAGAGCTGTCTTGGGACCAGCTGGGAGACCAAATGTAATTAGAAGTCCCTTTGGTGTATTAAGCTTGATATGTGTTTGAGTGTACGTGTGTTCGTGTGTGCGTGTGTGTGTTGTGTGTGTGTGTGTGTGTGTGTGTGTGTGTGTGTGTGTGGTGTGTGGTGTGTGTGTGTGTGTGTGTTGGTGTTGTCTGTGTGTATTTACCATTTGTATTAATTTGTATCTTCAAATCGAGCTATTAGCTTTTTTTTAGCTATAGCTCTTGTACCCCGCCTATCTAACCAATTTATTTTCCTCTATTATGTCTTCTACATACATTTCTTAATAACACATGCGCACACATACACACACACACACACACACACACACACACACACACACACCCACACACACACACACACACGCACACACCACCACACACACACACATCCCCATGAAGCAGCCTGTAGCAGCAGTCTAACAACCAGGCACCTATTTACTGCTAGGTGAACAGGAACATCAAGGTTAAAAGAAACTCTGCCCATTTGTTTCTGCCTCTGTCGGGGATCGAACCTGGGCACCTAAGGACTACGACCCCAGAGCGCTGTCCACTCAGCCGCGAAGCCCCCCTGAACACGCACATACATGTTGTGGTGTGCATGTGCAAGAATGTGTGTGTGTGTGTGTGTGTGTTGTGTATGTGTGTGGTGTGTGTGTGTTTGAGGGGTTTACTCACCTATTTGTGTCCTGCACGATCCAGCATTAATTCTTCGTTCCCGCTTTTCCATCCCCGGTTGTCTAATGCAATGACTCCTGTCCTATTTCCCTATCATATCTACTTTTTTAACATTCTGAATGGAGTTGCCTCTACAACTTGCTCCTTTAGTTCGTTCCATTTGCCCCGTTATTACTATACTAAGAGAAAACTTTCTACATCTCTATGATTCACCTGTGTGAAGCTTCCCATCCATGTCCTCATGTTTTATTGATATCCGTTGAGAACGTTTTCCCTTTTTTCCACTTTGTCAGTCCCCAAAGTATTTCATATGTCTTTATCATCTCTCTCTCTCTCTCTCTCTCTCCTCTCTCTCTCTCTCTCTCTTCTCTCTCTCTCTCTCTCTCTCTCCCTCTCTCTCTCTCTCTCTCTCTTCTCTCTCTCTCCCTCTTTTCTAGCATCTTCAGGTTTACCTCTCTCAGTCTCTCTCTTCATACTTCATCTCTCGCACTTCTCGGACAAGCCATGTTGGAAACTTTTAAACCGTTTCGAGTTTCCTTATGTGCTTCTTTAGATAGGGCTCCGTGATGGGGCTGCATACTCTAAGACTGGTCTCACGTACTCTAAGACTGGTCTCACGTACTCTAAGACTGGTCTCACGTACTCTAAGACTGGTCTCACTACTCTAGAGTGATCTCACGTACTCTAAGACTGGTCTCACGTACTCTAAGACTGGTCTCACGTACTCTAAGACTGGTCTCACGTACTCTA
>WNGS01165339.1:2424287-2438225 GCA_020271785.1 Procambarus virginalis
GGTTATAATCTATACCTTAGTTGCTCATTAAGTGATTTTTTCATATTATATCACATGAGAAGCAACTCTTTTCTTGAACCAGGTAATTGACACTGCGGATTATGAAAGTGATCCTTGATTACCTTTTGTTCAGATTTTTACCAAAAAAAGTATACTTGTTATTACCTTTGGTTTGTCTTTACTTCCTTGTGATGTAATTTGTAACATATTTTCAATAAGATATACTTATTTAGTAAACTTTCGATTAATTAGGTAATTATGTATCATACTGTTATATTTAAGTATTCCACAATTAGCTTAGGCCTATCCTGATACCTATGAGATAATAGTTGCCTCATATTGGTCATAATATTTAGGATTATATCCGGCTACCACAGTTAGCTTGTCTAATTCCCTGTTAGGTCACTGATCACCAGTCAACTAATCCATAGTTCAGTTAACGAACATACTTCTTCATCTGCCAGTCTTTAACTCTGAGTTAGCTGACTTGGACCGAGTTAAGATCATTTTTGAACAGAAGATGGTTCGCCAATTAATTTATTTATATGTTAAAAACCTGTCAAACCAATCCAAGTGCAAGCTTAACCTCACCTTCCCAGACCTAGCTTACCACGCACCTGCCAAGCCCATCCCAGCTAACATATATATATATATATATATAGAATATATATATATATAATATATATATAATAGATATATATATATATATATAGATATATATATATATATATATATATATATATATATATATATATAGTTCTGACAGTTGCAAAGCAATCTGTGTGTTACTCCAATGAATAATTTGACTGTTGCCGCCTCATGCCTCACTCATCCTGACTCATCACTCTCTCCTCTACCCACAGTTGGATACAGTATGGACCACATCCGTCTATCGTGGCACGCCGGGGATCGATCGGTGGTTATCGAGTCCGACGTATCCTTGCCACAATTCCGGGTCCTCGGATACAACAGAAAGACCATTATCTCGTCCACCTCCACGGGTAAGTTACGGAATTTGGGGAGCTCAGGGCGGACTTGTCGGTTCACAGGTGGTTGCTTAACCTGCCCGTCAAGATTTGGATGGGTGTCCTGCCTGCCTGTTACGTCTCTAGTGGGTGCTCAGCCTATCTCTTCATGCCTTTCCCATTTCGGGACGATGGAAAATATGTTTCACGTTGTGGATGGGTCCGTATCCTCTCGAAGAACATAGGAATTCGTCTAGATATGCAGCAGAGATTTAAAAAGAAAAGTTCCATCATTATGGAGTAATTATAGATACTAAGACTTGCGACTTGAAAATTATCACATATGTAGTCGTGCTGTGATTAATGCTTGTTGGTGCTTTCACATCTGGCTCAGGTACACGGAAGTCAGTAAATGTATGTGTGTAGCCTCCAGTCAACAGAGGTCTCCGGCGTCCTGGTGTTACCTTCGGTCAACAGAGGTCTCCGGCGTCCTGGTGTTACCTAAAGTCAACAGAGGTCTCCGGAGTCCTGGTGTTACCTCCGGTCGACAGAGGTCTCCAGCGTCCTAGTGTTACCTCCGGTCAACAGAGGTCTCCGGCGTCCTGGTGTTACATCCAGTCAACAGAGGTCTCCAGCGTCCTGGTGTTACCTCCAGTCAACAGAGGACTCCGGCGTCTCCGGTCGACAGAGGTCTTCGGCGTCCTAGTGTTACCTCCGGTCGACAGAGGTCTCTGAAGATCTAGTACCCATGAAATAAAAATATTCACACTTTCCAGTACTCATAAATCACGATGGTGACACGTCGTCCTTCTTGTTTTAAAGAGACACACACCCCTCCCGACCCCAGCGCTTACCTGACCAGGATATTCTAGGGAAATGAATGGATGACAGCACTAATTATTTTGATATTAGTGATGGCAATAAGGTCTCCCTGCCAGAAGGTGTAGAAGCAGTGGACGATAGAGACAAGGAGACAGGCATCAGTGGAGATGTGATTGAAGACGGCTCAGCACTACTGGTTAGGGAGAGAATCCCCACCGACGTTTGTCTCGTCTACTTAGACCAAAAGTAAGGCAACGAGACTTGTTTAAGTCATTTGCATCTAATTCAAATTAATTTTCATGTCAATTAATTCTTGTTTTTTATTTGAGTGGGCGATCCAGAGAACAGGGGAGGGTGCCCCCAGGGAACGACGGGGTGCCCCAGGGAACGAGGGGGTGCCCCAGGGAACGAGGGGGTGCCCCGGGGAACGAGGGGGTGCCCCAGGGAACGAGGGGGGTGCCCCAGGGAACGACGGGGTGCCCCAGGGAACGGCGGGGTGCCCCAGGGAACGAGGGGGTGCCCCAGGGAACGAGGGGGTGCCCCAGGGAACGAGAGGGTGCCCCAGGGAACGAGGAGGTGCCCCAGGGAACGACGGGGTGCCCCAGGGAACGACGGGGTGCCCCAGGGAACGACGGGGTGCCCCAGGGAACGACGGGGTGCCCCAGGGAACGACGGGGTGCCCCAGGGAACGACGGGGTGCCCCAGGGAACGACGGGGTGCCCCAGGGAACGAGGGGGTGCCCCAGGGAACGAGGAGGTGCCCCAGGGAACGACGGGGTGCCCCAGGGAACGACGGGGTGCCCCAGGGAACGACGGGGTGCCCCAGGGAACGACGGGGTGCCCCAGGGAACGACGGGGTGCCCCAGGGAACGAGGAGGTGCCCCAGGGAACGAGGGGGTGCCCCAGGGAACGAGGAGGTGCCCCGGGGAACGAGGGGGTGCCCCAGGGAACGAGGGGGTGCCCCAGGGAACGAGGGGGTGCCCCAGGGAACGAGGGGGTGCCCCAGGGAACGAGGGGGTGCCCCAGGGAACGAGGGGGTGCCCCAGGGAACGAGGGGGTGGCCCAGGGAACGAGGGGAATGCCCCAGGAAACGAGGAGGTGCCCCAGGGAACGAGGGGGTGCTCCAGGGAACGTCGGGGTGCCCCAGGGAACGAGGGGAGTGCCCCAGGGAACGAGGGGAGTGCCCCAGGGAACAAGGTGGGGGGGGGGTTAGTTCACAGGTGTCATTTTCTAAACCTAAAACATAACCAAAAAATTTGTACTGTAATTTTGTCTGTTATTATTAATCATATATCCAGAGCTCTATAAGAAACAATTGTAATTTGAATTCTGTTTCTTTGGGAGCTGCGGAGGTGAGCCCGGGCCTCTTACATAGCCACACACAAACTTTGTCAACAGCGTTGTGTGTGTATACGATTGTGTTATCGAAATTTTCCTGTGATATCTAAATTGCTTTTTATATCGTTATAATATTTTTTTAAGTAATCTAATAATGACCTTAAATTGGAAAGGAATGACCTTTAATATGACAGGAGTAATTTTTAATAGGGCAGATATTACCTTTCATAGGACTGGGGTGTCTTTTAACAGGAGAGTGGTGACCTATGGCAGAATGGATTTTCATCTAAGAGAATATTTAAACAAATGTCTGATGAAAATCTTACTGAACTAACCATTTAACAAAGATCTGAAAGCAGCTGTTGCATTAAACTATTATGATGAATGCCGCGAGGAGGCATATATATATATATATATATATATATATATATATATATATATATATATATATATATATATATATATATATATATATATATAATACACACATACGAGAGTTCATACATTCTTTTACAGCCACTAGCAGCATAGTTTCGGTCAAGTCCTCAATTCTAATATTCCCTGGAATACGACACGCCAAATAGTTTTAACTACCAGGTACCCATTTTATTGTTGGATAAACAGAAGCTACAGTTAAGGATTTGTGCTCAATACATCCTTCTCGGCCTGGATGCGAACACAGGATAAAGCGCTCGCGAAACGCCAGGCGAGCGTCATACTACTACGACACGGGGATTATATGGAGCTAATAGAGCAAAAACTCGGCAATACGTTGTTATAGGGGCCAGAATACGCCTGGGATATAGACGTATCTGGCAGCTTCCTCAAAAACTGTCAGGTTCACACTTCACCATGTGTAAACGCCCATTAATAATGTTATGAATAAAAGCACATACCTCGAACACTGTATAGGTAGGACAGACGTAAATGTAAGTATTTATGTATGTAGGTTAGATTAGCATTTTCAAAGCGCTATAATCACCTTCTGTGGTTGATTGTTCAATAAATCACTGAACTAAATGTTTAACAGTTCTCTAACCCTGTCCATGGAGGACAGAAGAAAATGTATATTATATATATATATATATATATATATATATATATATATATATATATATATATATGCTGGTTAGCATTGTAAATATATAGCCACGTCTGTGGTAGAAATATATATATATATATATATATATATATATATATATATATATATATATATATATATATATATATATATATATATATATATATATATTATTCCTCTTCCCCGTACCATCCAAATCCTTATCCTGATCCCTTCCAGGTGCTATATAGTCGTACTGGCTTGGTGGCGCTATCTCCCTGGTCCTCCTATCCTCCCTTCACTACAGTGAGCGCTTCTACTGCTTCTGATGTCTGAAACGGTAACTCGAAACGTT
This sequence comes from Procambarus virginalis, assembly GCA_020271785.1. Classification (NCBI taxonomy): domain Eukaryota; kingdom Metazoa; phylum Arthropoda; class Malacostraca; order Decapoda; family Cambaridae; genus Procambarus; species Procambarus virginalis. The sequence continues at coordinate 2,428,827 of WNGS01165339.1, forward strand.
ACAGTTTCAGACTGTATCTGTAACGTTCAGACTGTAACGACCTGTAATCCCCTTCCAGACTGTATTGTAAGCAAAAAAACATATCAAACCTTTCTTAACTCTAGCATGACACCATAATATATAATAATTGGTATATATATATTTGAGAAAATCCCTCTTGATATTATACCGTGAGAAATAGTAATCCTCTCAGTAGGTTTTTTTGCTGTACAAGTCAATATTGATTTATTAAAGTATATTCTGGGAGTATTTGTCCTTATTGCTTGAGCTGGAGGATGAATGGTTGCTGCTGCCTGGTGTGGTGGTGGCGCTGCTGTGTGTGGATGATGTTGCTTTTGTAGGGTGATACGGCTCTGAGATGTTAATTGCTGTTGTGATGTTGCTGCTATTATTACTACTATGTTGTAGTTTGGGCTGCTTGGGATGTTTTTACTGTTTTCTGTGGTACTGAGGCTATTGCTGCTGCGTCTGTGGTTGGTTGTTGTTGTTGTTGCTCATTTTGGGTGGTACTAGTATTTTTTTGTTGCTGTTGCTCCTACTTATGTGTACCGCTGGTGTTTTTGCTGTTGCTGGGTTTCTGCATAAGGTTGGTGCTATTGTTTCGGCTGTTGTTGATTTTGCATGATGCTGCTCCTGCTGTTGTTGATGCTGAAACTGTTGCTGGTGGTCATGACGTTGCTAATATAGCTTTTTTGTTTACTAACAATGCTGCAGCTTCTGCAAAATCCGTTGCTGCTTATAATGCTGATGTGATTAATACAATATGCTGCTGCGAATTCTGCTACTTTTGCTGATTTCAATGATATTGCTGTTAATGCTGACATACAGTAATTATTGTTGATTGTGCTGCTACTATTGTTGCTGTTTTTGTTAATGATGAAACTGCTGTTAATGCTGCTCTTCTTGTTAAATTTACTGCTTCTTCTGTTGAATATAGTGATGTATACACTGTTGACGCTGTTGTTAGTAATGTTAGTGATGTTGTTAATGTTAGTGATGCTGCTGTTAATGTTAGTGAGGCTGTTGTTAATGTTAGTGGTGCTGTTGTTATTGTTAGTGGTGCTGTTGTTAATGTTAGTGGCGCTGTTGTTAATGTTAATGGGGCTGTTGTTAATGTTAGTGGTGCTGCTGTTAATGTTAGTGAGGCTGTTGTTAATGTTAGTGGTGCTGTTGTTAATGTTAGTGGTGCTGTTGTTAATGTTAGTGGTGTGTGTTAATGTTAATGGTGCTGTTGTTAATGTTAGTGGTGCTGTTGTTAATGTTAGTGGTGCTGTTGTTAATGTTAGTGGGGCTGTGGTTAATGTTAATGGGGGCTGGTGTTAATGTTAGTGGGGCTGTGGTTAATGTTAGTGGTGCTGTTGTTAATGNCATGAGGTCACAATAATAAGGAACCTGTAGGTATGGGGCCCGGACGTGCACCTCATGAGGTTCATGCGGCCCAGGCTCTGCTTCAGGAGACTGGGGTAGTTCTTCTCCGGCCCCGACCACGACAGTCTCTGAATTTGGAGCCCCTGTGCCTCTTTTACCAACTTCGAGGTAACCTCCGGAGCTAGAGCCCTAGGGTAGTTCGTTCTTGCCTTCATCCTCGTTCTGACAGTTCCTGCGACAGTGCTGGAGCCAATCGTCTTGGCGTTGCCTTTCCATTGGAGACTTTCGGCGCCGGGGAGAGGGGAGGACTTGCTGCAAGGGTAACAGCTTCTCCTCCGTATCAACCTATCCTGGCTTTGCGCCCTAGAGAGGCCACTTCAGACTGACAACCAGATCCCAACTCCATAGTCTCCTAGACTGATGGATGCCTACAATATATATATATATATTGTAGGCATCCATCAGTCTTAGGAGACTATGGAGTTGGGATCTGGTTGTCAGTCTGAAGTGGCTCCTCTCTCTCTCTCTCTCTCTCTCTCTCCTCTATATATTATATATAATATATATTTATATATATATATATATATATATATATATAATATTATATATATATATATATATATATATATATATATATATATATATATATATATATATTATATATATATGACTTATAAGACTTACATATAAGACTTATGCCTATATATATATATATATCTATATATATATATATATATATATATATATATATATATATATATATATATATATGTCTCATTAAATATGCCCGCATATTCTGTATTTACTAACTTCTGATTTAGGGCTTCTATCCCTCTAACTATTTTCTTAACATCAGGGCTTAGCTGAAATAGGAGTTCTCCAAAACTCATTTTCGTAATTTCCGGGTGAAGAAAAGAGGTAAATTACTATAGAATGTATTACACTTATTTATACAACATGCACAACGTTTCGAACCTCCATGGTTCATTCTCAAGTGAATGAATTTTACAATGTGATTTGATTTATACCCGCACTGGGTCAGGTGATAAGATAATAAATGTGAAAACAAAAGGGATATAAGTGGGGTCACACATATGAAGATAAGAATAGAGCTAACCGCAGAAGGCCTATTGGCCCATACGAGGCAGCTGGTATCTACATACAAAGATTAATCCAGTGTAATTGGCCTGTTATGTTGAACATTGTCTTCTGTGTTGGCATCGTTATGTTCTGGTCTTGTCCTACTCTCATTGTGGGTAGGGTAAATAGTTCCGTGACTTACCAACACACAACTTATGCTGAAACAACATTGGCTCTTATACCTGCATTTGGGTGAGGTGATGTAATACAATAGTGGGGTGGAAAACAAACTTTCAACAAAACACAGAACACAGAATAATGGATATAGAAGTTGGGTACAAATAGAACTGCAGAAGGCCTATTGGCCCATATTTCTTGATGTTTCTATATTGGAGAGGAGTCTTGAAGTGGGTAGAATATAGTTATGCGTTAATTGGCTGTTGATTGCTGGTGTTAACTTCTTGATGTGTAGTGCCTCGCAGATGTCAAGCCGCCTGCTGTCGCTGTATCTATCAATGATTTCTGTGTTGTTTGTTAAGATTTCTCTGGTGATGGTTTGGTTGTGGGAAGATAATATATGTTCCTTAATGGAGCCCTGTTGCTTATGCATCGTTAAACGCCTGGAAAGAGATGTTGTTGTCTTTCCTATATACTGAGTTTTTTGAGGATTACAGTCCCCAAGAGGGCATTTGAAGGCATAGACGACGTTTGTCTCTTTTAGAGCGTTCTGCTCCGTGTCTGGAGAGTTTCTCATGAGTAGGCTGGCCGTTTTTTTGGTTTTATAGTAAATCGTTAGTGTATCTTCTGATTTTTGTCTGTAGGGATAACATTTCTATTAACAATATCTTTCAGGACCCTTTCCTCCGTTTTATGATCTGTGGAGAAGAAGTTCCTGTAAAATAGTCTAATAGGGGGTATAGGTGTTGTATTAGTTGTCTCTTCAGAGGTTGCATGGCGTTTCACTTTCCTTCTTATGATGTCTTCAATGAAACCATTGGAGAAGCCGTTGTTGACTAGGACCTGCCTTACCCTACAGAGTTCTTCGTCGACTTGCTTCCATTCTGAGCTGTGGCTGTGAGCACAGTCGACATAAGCGTTAACAACACTCCTCTTGTACCTGTCTGGGCAGTCACTGTTGGCATTTAGGCACATTCCTATGTTTGTTTCCTTAGTGTAGACTTCAGTGTGGAAACCTCCGCTCCTTTCCATGACTGTTACATCTAGAAAGGGTAGCTTCCCATCCTTCTCCATCTCGTAAGTGAAACGCAACACAGAATTCTGCTCAAATGCCTCTTTCAGCTCCTGCAGATGTCTGACATCAGGTACCTGTGTAAAAATGTCGTCGACATACCTGCAGTATATGGCCGGTTTCAAGTTCAAGTCGACTAAGACTTTTTTTCTCGATAGTACCCATGTAGAGTTCGCAAACAGGACACCTAGGGGAGAACCCTTGGCGACCCCATCTACTTGCTTATACAAGTGCCCATCCGGGCTCAAGAAGGGTGCCTCTTTAGTACAAGCTTGGAGTAGTTTCCTCAGAATGTTTTCTGGTATGTCAAGAGGAGTACAGGCCGGATCACGATACACTCTGTCCGCTATCATCCCGATTGTTTCATCCACAGGTACGACGGTAAACAGTGATTCTACGTCCAACGAGGCTCTTATCCCTGTGGCCCGTGTTCTCCGCAGTAAGTCAACAAATTCCTTTGGAGACTTCAGGCTGAAGGCGCAAGGGACATAAGGAGTCAGCAAGCCGTTGAGTCGTTTCTCCAGTCTGAACGTGGGTGTGGGTATCTGGCTGATGATTGGCCGAAGTAGGTTTCCAGGCTTGTGACACAATATAGAAGCATCAAGAAATATGGGCCAATAGGCCCTCTGCAGTTACTTCCATTCTTCCCTTTACCTTATACCCATTGTTTCGTGTTCATATATATAATATATATATATATATATATATATATATATATATATATATATATATATATATATATATATATATATATATATATATATATATATATATATATATGTCGTACCTAGTAGCCAGAACGCACTTCTCAGCCTACTATGCAAGGCCCGATTTGCCTAATAAGCCAAGTTTTCATGACTTAATATATTTTCTCTAATTCTTTCTTATGAAATGATAAAGCTACCCATTTCATTATGTATGAGGTTAATTTTTTTTATTGGAGTTAAAATTAACGTAGATATATGACCAAACCTAACCAACCCTACCTAACCTAACCTAACCTATCTTTATAGGTTAGGTTAGGTTAGGTTAGGTTAGGTAGCCGAAAAAGTTAGGTTAGGTTAGGTTAGGTAGGTTAGGTAGTCGAAAAAACATTAATTCATGAAAACTTGGCTTATTAGGCAAATCGGGTCTTGCATAGTAGGCTGAGAAGTGCGTTCTGGCTACTAGGTACGACATATATATATATATATATATTATATATATATATATATATATATATATATATATTATATATATATATATATATGCAATTGACGATCACTAAACAGTGATCATTTGTATGCAGAAAATCCACAGAGAAATGGGAAAGAGAGATATGAACGTTTCGGCCGATCTGGGCCTTTGTCAACACTGGACTGACATGGTATATATATATATATATATATATATATATATATATATATATATATATATATATATATATATATATATTTATATATTTATATGTATATATATATATATATATATATATATATATATTGTATATATATATATATATATATATATATATATATATATATATATATAGTAGGCATCCATCAGTCACAGGAGACTGTCCTAGTATATTTAGTAAATGATATTCTGAAATACATGTGAATAACCTTGCAAACACACGCCAGCTCACTGGCAAGCGTAGAGAGCAAGGGTGGTTTAGCTAACAAACACAAATACATGAGGGGCCTGGATGGCTGAGTGGACAGCGCTCGAGATTTGTAATCCTAGGATCATGGGATCGATCCTCCTGCGGTGTTGGAACGAATAAGGAGAGTTTCTTTCACCCTGATGCGTCTGTTCACCTAGCATTAAATAGGTACCTAGAGTTAGACAGATGGTACGGGATGCTTCCTGGCGATGTGTGTGTGTGTGCGAAAAAAATTGAGTTGATTGAGTGACAGTTGAGAGGCGGGCCTAGAGAGCCAGAGCTCAACTCCCACAAGCAAAACTAGGTGAGCACATCTTTCCGAAGCTACCACTCTCCCACCCTCACCCCTTTGCCCTCTGCCCCTCCCCACCGCCCCTCCCCCACCACAGCCATGTGAAGCAAACAAAGAGACCAATCTTTGGTATTATTGGAGCGACTGACCCAGTTTCTTGCGCTCTTAAGCAATGCCAACGAGAAAGTGTGTGACTCTTTAATTAAAAGAAAAACGCTACGGGTCATCATGACAGCATCATCATAAAGATAAGGGAATGATAATGTCTTAAAAAGTTAATGAAGACGAAAACATAAAGGGGATATGGAGCGAAGAAGAGAGAGAGAGAGAGAGAGAGAGAGAGAGAGAGAGAGAGAGAGAGAGAGAGAGAGAGAGAGAGAGAGAGGAGAGAGGAGCAGGGTTATTGTAGGTTAAATCTCCTTAGGGTGTATTAAACCCTTATTATCAACCAACACAAAGGATTCAGTACTCTGTACCACACCCTTCACGTTCCAAAGGCAATGGTATTTACCTCCGGATCCGACTTGTGCTGAAAGTAACGGAACGAATGAAAAAAGCAACACATAAATTCGATGAAAAAGCCGGGAAGGTAGAGAGAGAGAGAGAGAGAGACCGTTGCTGCTTGTAGTATCCAAGTTCAATCCCCGATGGTCCAGGTGGCTTACCTTCCAAGGGATATATAGACATTATGATTTAGTGCTGTATGGATAAGCTGTTGCATGGATAAGCTGTTGTATGGATGAAATGTATCGTAGGTGTGCTGTAGTGTGGATTAACTGCAGTGTTGATGAGAATGTGCCCTATATTGACCAAAACAATGAGACTGGAACTGGCACTGACCCTGTCAGCCGGTCACTGTCACCCTGCCATTGTCAGTGACAGAAGCAGTGTCACTTATTCTTAGAAACAAAACCAAAAAGATGACATTAGCAGTAACAATGACACTGAAAAGTATACGAACAATGATACTGGCAAGAAAATTGACACTGACGAACACAAGGATGTTGATGCTGACATTGTCAATGACAAAAACATTGACACTGATGAGGACAACGACTATGACATTAAGGGAAGAGATCGGTCACTGAAAACAACAATTAAGTGCAGTGACAAAGACATATCAATGACAAAAACATATAACCGTGACAAGGACATATGACAATGACAAAAACGAATGATATTGACAAAGACTTTGTCCTTGACAATGACAAATACAATACTTACAAAGACATAAAACAATGACAAATACAATACTTACAAAGACATAAAACAATGACAAAGACATATACCAATGACAAAGACATATATAACAATGACAAAAAAATTTGCAATGGATGACGAATGTAATCGTCATTAAGTCCAAGTCCATATAAAGTCCAAGACAATATAACATTGCCCAAGACAAACAAAGTCCAAGACCATATAACATTGACAAAGACACTAACAAAGACACTAAGAACATGAGAACGTCAAATTGAAGTCTCACCAAAGGTCCGGCCCACCAGATCTTGCAAGTACAGATTAGGAGGTCGCAAGCCACGCCTGGCAACACCCGGGGTATTGCAAGGCCCCATCATGTTTGTCTTGCAACATCCGGGGAACTGCAAAGCAAAAACACGTGCATCATGCAACATCCCGGTATCGTCACCAACGTCACAGTGTTTCTAACAATGATGGTTCTTATCAACAATGTTCGGGTATTGCACACACAAAAAAAAGAAGGTCAGGGTGTTGCCAGCAATGGTCGGTGCAACACGTATTGTGAGCAATGGCGGTAATCAATGCGTGAGTCAAGCGGGTGATGGGGGGGGGCAAGAGGGGGGCAAGGGGCGGGGGGCGGCAGGGGGTGGGGGGAAGGGGGGGGGGAAGGATAGCACAGGTAGACAAAGACAGCCACTGAAGGGATAGCAAATTATTAGTTGTGTGTATTTACAATTTGTGTTTGTAGGATGGAGCTATTAGTTATTGGACCCCGACTCCGTGTGTGATTACCTAAGTGTAGTTACAGGATGAGAGCTACGCTCGTGGTGTCCCGTCTTCCCAGTACTCTTTGTTGTATAACGCTTAGAAACTACTGATGGTTTTGGCCTCCACCACCTTCTCACTTAGTTTGTTTCAACCGTTTACCACTCTGTTTGCAAAATAAAACTTTGTTTCCTTAGCTTGAATCTGTGTCCTCTTGTTCGTGAAGTTTCTAGTTTCAGGAATTCTTCTGTGTCAATATGGTCGAGTCATGTTACTATTTTATAAGTGGTAATCATATCTCTTCTTTTTCTTCTATCTTCTAGTTGTGGCATGTTTAACGCCTCTAGTCTCTCGATCCTTATAACTCTTGTTTTTCAGTTCTGGGAACCATTATGTGGCATACCGTTGCACCTTTTCCAGTTTATTTATGGGCTTCTTGAGATTTTGGTACCATGCAACTGCCGCATATTCCAATATTCGTCTCACAAAAGTCCTGAACAGTTTCTTTAGTATTTCACCATCCATATAATTGAAAGCAAGTCTGAAGTTCGAAAGCGACGCATATGCTCCTCTCACACTGTTCTTTATGTATTCCTCTGGCGACAGCTTACTATCCACAACCATCCCTAGGTCTCGTTCTTTATTAGAGTTCTGTAATTTCTTTCCACATAATATTGTAACCTGTTTGAGGTCAATTTTCTCCGATTCCACATTCCATAACAGACATTTATTCACATTGAATTCCATTTACCATTTGTCGCTCCAGGCATTTGGAGCGACATTTCATTCATTATCTAGATCAATTTGATGATCATTACAATCGTCTGCGTCTCCTATCTTCCCCAGTATCTTAGCATCATCCGCAAACATGTTTATCATATAATTCTGTATTCCTTCTGGTAGACCGTTGATGTAGACGATCTCCTGGTAGATCGTTTATGTAGTGTGAGTGTGTATCATGCGGTGTACAGATTCCTGAGCCTACTGGGCTCTATCATATCTACATGTGAAACTGAGTGTGGAGTCAGCCTCCACCACATTACTGCCTAATACATTCCATGTGTTATCTACCCTCCTGTGTTCACTCATAATAAGAAACAAGCATCACGGTAGACACACCGTCAACTAAACTAACCATCAAGAAGGCGTGTCGAGGTCTGAACCTCATCCCTGTCATTGGCCGAATTTCCAAGAGTTCGCTGGAGTCTGCTTGAGGTCGAAGTGTTCATGTCTCTCTTTCACTTTCCTCCCTCCCTCTCTTCCTATTTCCCTCCTTCCTTCTTCCCTCTGTTTCCTTCTTCCCTCCTTTCTTCCTTCCTTCCGTCCTTCCTTCCCCTTCATCATCTCCCAGATCCATCTGTAATCACCAATGCAAAAAAAAGATGGACCCTTAATAAACTAGAAAAGAATTTGTGAATAAACAGAGAACAAAGGAGATTGAAGAATGTAAAGGCAAACGGAAATATAAAAATTAACGCTTAGTAGACATAAAAGAAATCGCCGCAGGGAAAGAAAAATTGTCATTATGAACCAAGAAAAAATACCACAGAGAAGCAAAAAAAAAAGTTCGCAACAAGAGATGAAAAAAATCCCAACAGAGAGGAATACAATATCCATAAAAAAATCCAGTTTAGGAACAAAAATTGACCACAGAAATTATCGTCATGAGTGGGTAGAAGAACAACATGGGGAGACAAAATCGTGACAGGAAGAGATGATTGCTTGATTGATGAAGATTAAGCCACCCAAGAGCGGCACGGGCATGAATAACCCACAAAGGAAGAGATAAGAGCCCAAAAA